>NW_011627312.1:55383-202871 GCF_000204515.1 Acromyrmex echinatior | reverse complement strand
AAATTAACCGCGGGGCCGAGACCGGTCCTCGTTACATTAAAGTATGAAAGCTGAGCCGTTTATAAAGGATCTCCGCTTTATATACGCGCTCCGCAGTACCGACATTCTTTACGCTTTCGTGTTTTCTCGGTGCACTGACCTTAACATCGTTGTCGTCGTCGCCGTCGTTGTTGTCATCGTTGTCGTCGTTGTCGTCGTCGTCGTCGTCGTCGTCCCTGGTGCACACCACCGTTACAGGTACACACTGCAGCAACTTGCAAGAGACGCATGCAAATGTCCGGGTTCCCGTCGTCGTGTCGTCGGGACAACCGCAAACCCCTCGCCGCAAGATGTTGCTTGTCCCGTTGAGAAAAGTACGCGATCGCGTCCCGCGGATATTAAGGAAACTTTTTACGAAGGGAAGTTACGAAATGACGTTTACACGCGACGACCTTCTGACTTTTACGAATGTACGTTTGGTATTGCTTCCGTGATTTTGGAGCATTATATCACCGCGCATTGAGTTGAAAATTTGACTCTGGGAATGAAATAATATTTAATTTTTATGTCTGCTGACTCTCGATGATAAATCATATTTCTTTTCACTTGTTCTTTATGAAAATAAGTTAGTATCATATATTATGAAGGAGAAAAATTCGTGTTATTAAAATAAAAAACTTCTTGACTATATATATTTTAAGAATTATTAAAAAATGTTATGTCACACACATAAAAAAGTCGTATTACTCAGAGCTTAATATATATATTTAATCGATAAAATAAACCGTGATTGACGACCGTCCTTCCATTCCGTCTTAAAAAATGACGAATTTCTGTAAATAGCAGGATAAATATTGTCACGGAGATATTCTGGTAAAATACTTGGCGTCTAAAAATGAAGGATTGTTATGAGAAAAAACGGGGGCGATCGGTAAAAGCGTCAGCCGGTAAAAATAAAGTGGTGCGAAGCGCTGAAAATAAACCGGTTGCACGATGGCGGGTTAATTGCGCGGGAGATTAATCGCATGCTGGAAAACATGGTCTTTCGCTGCTGCCGATCGGCTCTCTCGGACACCTCTCGATAGCTCGCTGTTGTTGCGACACGTCGAGCCGAGCCGAGCAAGCATCGGGTTGAAATATCTTCCGACGTTAAGCAGCTTAAAGACGGTGTGTATAATGCAGATCACCGATCTCCCCACATCGCATTGTACTCCTAAAGGCAAATGTTTAGCCGGAAGGATGCTGCACGCCATAGCGCCGCTAGGATTTCCTCCCACGCTCGTATTTGCTCGCCCAAAGCACTTCCAAGTTACACGGCTCTTTTAAATCCGCGACGGCGACAGTCTTCAAAGCACGGAACAGCTAACGTAACGAAAATAAACGGAACACGGTGTGCACGTTGAGTGAGTTAATTATGTCGGAGATTAGTTGTTTCTGGGTCTTCTCTCGAGGGATCGAGCGGCCGTTGGCGCGTTAACTGCTTGCCTCGACATCTACTGCTTTTTGAGATCGAACTGTAGTTGCCAATTAGTCTTGAATCTCTGATGACGCGAAGGAAAATATATAGGAGCTAATCTTCTGAAAAAATTAGAGTTAAAGCGTAACTTATTGTTCGAAAGGAGATAATTTATTTTTTCGCAAGAGGAATCTCCTTGAGAGAAGACTTAATTTTTCACTGAGATCGAGAAATGTTTTATATAATATGTGACTTGCAAAGACTTTCTTATTTTTTAATTAAAACAATTTTGTTGTATCAATTAAAATTTCATTATTACAATAAATAACCTTTGTTTGGATTCCAATAAGAAAAGTTTTAAATTAAAAAATAAGGAAGTTTCTGCAAGTTACATATACAAACATTTCTCTCAGTGCATGCATATTGAAAATAAATCATCTTTCTAAATAAATCGCCGTCTTTCTTGCAGAATAATTTGTTTACCTACTGCAAGCATCATAAAGCATACGACGACTGTGAGACGCTCACGGTTTTAAACTTTGCGTATAAAATAAGCGTGTATAACAAACTGCATATATCACTTCAAAGGATCACAAGTGTCACTCGGTCTCTGGCCGCTTTTAGACCACCGTCGCTACCAGACACGAGCACGACTTGTCATTTTAAGGGAAGGGGGTTAAACAAGCGTTCTCCACCGGGCACGAAATGGATGTCCTAGCTCGCGGATTGTAACCGGGCGCATACAAATGTTCGGATTCGTTCCACGTCGTTGCTGCGAATGCGCGACGACCGGCGATTGTAAGGCGTTACACGTCGTGAGGTTTCCCGTTTATACGCTCCGCGGGATTTACCACGATCGCAGAAATTCATTCGTGGACACTCGCGACAGGAATACCGGCAAGAATAACTGGACGTCCTTTTTATAAAATGTAGCAGCCATATCTCAAAACTAAGGCATAGCGTCCTAAAGTTCTTCCGAGAAGAAAATTATTTATGGGACATTCTAGGTCATGTGAATAACAGCACTGTAACCCGATCCTAATGATTCAAACTATTGGATTTCAATAATATAACTGGACTTCAATAATAATTTCGTTAATATACACGAATACATCTATAAACGTCTTTTTATAAAAATAACATATGAGATAAGAATTTTTAAAACCATCACAGAAGGGGACTATGGTTTTCTAAAAGTTACAAACGCTCTGCTTGATATAATAATCTTAAAATTGAAGCAAATTGTTGAAAATAGATGGTAAACGTCCATAACGGCGTCGAGAGTAATGAGAAACGGACGAAGCGATCGAGTAGAAAGTTAATTATCTTCACGCTGGAATCCCTTTCTACCGACCTTTCCTAGCTCAATCGCTAAAGATATTAGAACACGCCCGCAATGCAATTACGATAAACTCAACAAAGAATAGAGATAGGTAACTCAATCAGTCGGATACGTCTTGCCTTCGTTAAATCTGTTCAGATATATCTGTTCATCTTTTGACGTGCCTGTATAATATAGAAGAACATTATTCTCCGTTGCATATCGCTAAGATCTTTTATTAAGAGCCAATCAAAATCTAAAGTTTCTTCGTTATCTTAGCAATTATTTTTCTCATTATTTATATTTTATTTATATTATATTTTATATAGCTTTATAATTACTTTTTTCTCTCTTATTTTCACACTGATTATTTTATTTATTCTATTTATTTTCTACACTTCTTTATTCTTAAAAATCAAAACGCAACCGTGTTTCCTTAAGTTTACGAGTTTGTTGTTCGTGGGATACGGCTGGACATATGCCAAAATATCCCGTCGACGACGGGACTTCCTATGTCGACTTGACGGACGGTATATCAAGACGACTACTCGTCAGCTATTATTCACGACCACCCGTAACCTGCAAACAAGAAATCACATGTCCGTCGTTCCAAAACCAGTTTTGGACCTGTCCTAACTTATTGTTCTAATGGATTAGAAAAACCAATTTTAAAGCGATTGACATTGTAACGATATGTTTTTTTACTGCAAGTGTTCGGGAGATGATAATTATGATAGGTTTAATTGAATCAGTACATTCACTCCAAATTCAAGTATATCTTTAACCTTAATTAGTTTTTCATGTAAAAATAATACATACAAAAATGAATTTTAGACATTTTAATTTGAAGTACACTGTTAAATTTTAAAACTTAAAGTTTAGAGCAATGATAACCCAATCTCTTGAGTTAAAAAACTTTTGTTATTTTTAATTTCCATGTGTTAAATTATCCATTTCTGTAGTTAGTTTTAAAGTGAACAACGTCCATATTAATAAGTATAAGTCAAATTTGATACTTATTCTTAAGTGAAATTGTTGAATTCCATTGCTTTAATTAACAATATATTGAATAGGAGCAGTGGCCTATAGAAAGGATTAAAAACTTAAATTGGATATAATTTGACATCAACAATGATTTTAACAGTGCTGCTTTTACATTGAGAGAGAAAAAACAGTATAGTTTTGGCAACTATAAATTAACAACTTAAATACTTGTAATTAGTTTTAAAAAATTATAAGAACTAAAGTAATATCGAATACTGTAAAAATACAGTATAGTACTATAAAAATAATATTCAGTATTACTTGATTGCAAGTACTTAAATTTTAGAGTTGTTAATTTAATAGTTGTCAAAACTATATTTTTCTCTCAGTGTACGTGGAAAATTAAAATCACACACATATATGAAATCACTTATTACACATGGATTTGCAATGTTACCAACACATCAAATGAACAAATTTAAATTTTTTTCAATGTAATAATATTTTTTAGAAAAATCTCGTGCATTTTAATTCAAGGGGGCTTCTAGCGAAATGAGTTATCGCTAAGAAGGATCTTGAATCACGTAATAGAAAGATCGTATAGTCATACATTTGACAAGAGCTTAATCGTGCATAAACTTTCTTCCTGCCTCGCGCAATGTGGTAACATCCTCTCTCGCGTAGGAAGGAATTGGTGAAACTGTACGACGGTAGCGAGGGTGATGGCGGCGGAAGGACCCAGGAAGCTCGACGCTTTATTCCGGATCCCGCTGCGCGTCGTCGATGCCGCGGCAAAGTCATCCGCTTACACGACGATATTGTATTTACTCGCGAAACTAACTGCAAACTAGCACGCGCGCGAAACTTCGTTAGAGGAGGTAGCACGTGCTGCCGTTGCCGTTGCCGTTGCCGTCGTCGTCGCCGTCGCCGTCGCCGTCGCCCGCGAAGCCGCGATACCGCGAACGGACGGGTGGTCGGGCGGGTGCGGAAACTCCACCGCCCGCTGCTCGTCTCCCGGATAATTAAAACTTTCCGCGCGAGTGTAATTCCACGAACGACGCGCACCCGTTGTTCCGCAACCTCCTTATCGCCCGGGCCGGCCATTTAGTAGCGAGGTGACCTGAAATTGTGATTGTTGTACCTCATACAGTCTTCCTTGTTCCTCGACACTTTTCTATACTACTGATAGTAGAAACTACTAGTAGAAACCATACCTTCCCTCGCCGATCATTTTGCCTGAACTTTAGATCCCAGACCGAGTTTCTTTTCGTTTACTCTCATTACTTCTGATTAGCGGATGTAGAAAAAAGTTTGTTTCTTATATTTATGTTTCTCTTTATACTTCTTCTTTATACTTCTCTTTATCACACTTATATACAATTTTGAATTTATTTGTTTAATTATAATAGTTAATTTTTAATCAAAAGTTGGGGGGGGGGGCCAATTGTCTTGATTATTACAGAGAATCTCTGATTGTTATTACAGCACGAAAAAAAATGTTTCTGATCACAGCTAATTCTGATTAGTTGAAATTGTATTAGCTACTACAGCTTTGAAATTTGCTAATACATACAAAGGATTTGCTGTAGCTAATATAAGGATAGCAAAATATGCATGTTTACAGTCAATTTTATTTAAAGATGAAGTTAGTTGTCATACTTATCGGATATGCGTGTAAAAGAAAATTATTCTCTACTACAGCTAAATATGGTTTGCAGAAACTATACTAGCAAATTGTTTGCTACAATGATCAATACATTGACATAATAGCAAAATGCTTGTCTATTATAATGACAATATTTAGCTAATGGAAATTAGACTTCGCAGACACGACGTTAGATGTTCATATAATACTACTGAATTTAGCTGCCATACCCCTTATTTTTAGCTGTAGCAGCTAATCTTTTTTTTTCCACGAGAGAAATTGTTTCTTCTATTTATATATTTTTTATATTTATATTTTTCTTTATCATACACGCGCAACTTTGAATTAATTTTTTTATTACAATAATTTTTTGTAAAATTGACTCGACTGTTATATTCTATAAATGTGAAAATTATTCGAGGAACTGGTAATACAATTCAGAATTAATATAATGTCGACTGAGTGCTAGATCGTGGGTGACGTTTTTCCTCGATAAGCGTCTCTCGTTTCACGCCCGCGTTTCGGGATTATTACTGCCTTCTCGCCGGGTCCGTCGTTACCTGTCTCTTCGCGACCTATTAAGCTCTGTACCCGGAGGAACAAATTCGTCCCCTCGGAGGGATAAGTAACGGGCGCGTGAATTAATTACGCGCCCGCCTTGTGTATCGACGACCAACGCGCAATGCGGCGCGATCCCCGCTTGTTACAAGAGAGAACCGTCTCGGAGATGGCTCGGCGATAGCGATGAGACGCGACGAAAATTTATTTACCTAATTAAGCGGAGCCGTCCGTTAACGTTGCGACGAAACGCTGTCGGGCATATCGGGCGGTTGGGTGCAGCTTTCGTGGATTAATTCGGGAAGAGACGCCCGGCGGCGATTGTACTTCGTTAAATGAAAAGCATTACGGTGTAAAAGGAGAAAGGGAAAAGAAAGGCGGAGTCCTGCGAGAACAGATAAAACCAACTCGACAGATCGGGTTCTCGTTTCCTCGTCCGGCCTCACGCCGCGTTAATGCGCACTTTGCCGTGACAGATCGATAACGATCGATCTTGCGCGACCGTTGAAGAAAAATCGCAGACGCCGTAACCGTGTCTGTGCGGGAAAATGATTGCGAAAGTGCAAGAGGAAAAAAAACATTGGCCAACATGGTGGCATTTGCATAGGTACACACCGAGACGGTTTTATATTATCGCAATCGCGATTCGTGTGCGGCGTCCGTTGCCGCACAGTAAATACTGGAACCGTGTCGGCTGCTTCATTATTTGCGTATAAGCGAATCGCCATCCTCTCTCTCTCTCTCTTTTGTTCGTTAATTTCCGCTGTTGAGACGATAAGTCTACCGCGTACGCGTAAAAATATAGCGAGAAATTCCTCGACTGCGTTGGGCATGCATCTCGCACAGACTCGTTTGTAATATGCAATATCAAAAGTGCCGGACGAACTGTGCGAAACGAGGTGGTCCAACATAATTTCCGTTGTTTATACGTTTATTATGCACTCGTGTTTACGTATTTGTTTCTTTACGAATAATGCAACACCGCGTGAGCATATGAGCCATTTATCTCGAAAATGTCGGAAGTCAAATTTTACTAATGTTAAACAGCGTATATTATATGTATATTCGTTCTCGTAAGTCAACGATGCGCGAAATTGGCACTCCAACAACATAATTTAATTCGCACTATTTTCCTAGCAAAGCCTCATTATTATACATTTGATTGAAATGAGAATTAATTATTACGAAATATCTAATATTAAATCAAAGAGCGTCATTTTCTTGGCTGCGTAATTATTTATGTATTGCATTTGTATGTCTATTTGGTTCTTACAAACAAGCTCGTTAAACGATGTAAATGAAAATTAATTGGTTAACAGAGTCGTGGTATTCCAGTGCTAATTTGGATACCTAGTTTATCATTTTCGAAAGAAGCCCGCAGACTGTACTCAATTTAAACAAAAGTTAATTAAACAGGAAAACCGATATCGTTACCTCGGTTTTAATGTGACTCGTTCGCTTTCACGCCCCGGCAAACTGGTGGAAGTTAATGCAATTATTGGGTTCCGCGTTATCACACACAGCTTGCGAAAATGCGAATCTCCCGCCCGAAACTAGCCGGCGCGGGGAAATATCATCCGAGCTGACGCTCGCATCCGCTGTTATATTTGAGCGCAATAGCGCAATGTCAGCGATTTAGGAAAGGAAGGAAAAAAAAGGAAAAGATTCACGTCGGCACTTTTGCGCTCGCGAGCAGCATGCCGCACGTGGCAGCATGCGGTGTGTGGTACAACGATTTAACAGTTTGCGCAACCGACCATAACCAAGAGCTCACGTACGGATATTTTCTGCGAGGCTCGTTCGATTCGTCGCGCTCGGTCGCGTTCGCGATGTCGTACACGTACGCGTATTACGACTCGCGTTACAATCAGTTTGGTTCGTGACGAGGACTTCCTTCGGTTCGTAGAGCAATCGATCGTTACGGAGCGCACATGATTGCGCGGTGATAGTCCGATAGTTGAAGCTACCTTCGAAAATTGCTACGTAGATTGGGACGATCGCGAAACTGAGCATGATTTCTACATGAATTACGTCCGTTTCTCTTATCAATGTAGATTAACTTTATTTTTTCTAATTCTTAGAAGAAGGGTTAGTTAAACCGAGAAAATTAAACTACATTGTTAGAAACATACATTAGAGAAAAAAAAGATTAAAAAAGAACATGAAATAAACAATTCTATTCAAATGTCTAAATACAGATTTAATTTTAGCTAAATACAGATCTAAAAATAATTTTGTTGGATCATCAAAATTATGCTCGTTGGAAAAATTATCTGGTTACATTAATTGGAATTCTACTTGAAAATGAACAAGTCAGAATTTTCTGGTTGAATATATTATAATTCTAGTTGAGATAATCAGAATTCTGATTGATATGTTCAGACTCTTCTAGTTCGTTTGTTTTCAATCAGAAATTTTTCTTACTGTAGAACATTCAAGCAAATGCTGCAAAAAATTTTGACGTTCCAATAACTAACTTCTAATAACTAGAGAAACCTATATAATTATTTTGATGATTTAACAAAATAATTATCACAGATATAATTTTCACAGATCTAACTAAACTTTTAGATACTTCAGCAAAATCCCTCTTTCCGTAAAACATTTTTCTCTGTGAAATATTACAGTTGTATAAAAACTGAACTTTATAGATTTATTATTATTTAATGTTAATCTTCTTCATGCATCTCAATGTGCTATTTCATATTTTTATTTTTATTTTTTTCGCTACATACAGATAAAAAAATCTTATATTATAATTGTTGAGCGCAAAATAAAAATTCGTAAATTTTTCTTACAATAATATGTTAGTGAAAATTTTTGCAATGGATTATATGAGATTATAAAAATTATTTTCTCTTTTCGAAATGTTTTAAAAATATAGTTTATATGTAAAAAAATCATGTCTGTTAAATAGATTCTGAAAGAGTCATTATGAATTCACGTTTTATTTGTTCGATGCGTGACTAAAAATTTCATCGCAAACTTGAGTAATGCTTTCGCAAAAACCGGTTCATTTGCATCGCGTGAAATTCTCCGGATGTTGAAAGACCCATACGAGCAACAGTCGCTATTGAGCACGTTATCAACTTGGAGAGGCCAAGTGCACAAGAGAACAGAGTCATCGTTCCGCGAAAGAGGATAAGTTATACGGGGGATGCACGACGGTGGTTTCTTTGCATACATATAGGAGAAAGAGAAAAGCGGATGCTGTGCCGGTGGCGCTTATCTGTGGAATTTATTGCGCTGTTTCCGGCTATGTTACAAAACCTTAAACCACTGGCGTTCGACGTTAAGTGACTATGCGGGATTTCAATGTAACGCCTGCTTGCAGAAACGGCCTACGGAGGGTGTGGAGGCAGATATTACGATGACTCTGAAAGGGCTCGACATGGGGCGTGCTCGTAACGCAGAATCGAGATAATCCTCGTCGAAGATACGAGCGCGACGAACACCATTACCGATTCTATAGCGCCGATTTCTGCTTGCACACTGATTCTGATGAACATATCGTTTCCTTTACAAAATATTCACTGATCTCGTAACAAGTAATGCGAATGCATTTATTTATATTATTTATAAATATACATAAGAAATTTTGTCTTATATTTTTGTCAAATATTAATAGAAAATCTTATTAATATAAGATTCAATTTTAAAGAGATACTCAATTGGAAATTGTGACAAGTGGTGTGTCATTCGCGTAATATTTAAATTTTAATTAAGGTAGAATCGATACTGAGATAATATCAAAGAGTTTATTATTTTAATTTCTCTCATTTATTATGCAACATCTTGTATGTACATACAATGAAAAATTACTATGTAAATAATAGTGACAAGCACCGGATCTCTTTATCATCATTACATTATACAAGCGCTTTTCCTTGGTTTTCTCCGCTAACATGGAACGAACGAAAGACTGTCAGGAAATTACTTTTATCTTAGCAACGTCTCTTTTCGACCAAAGTCATTTTCTCTGGCTGGATAAAACGAATGGGACGATTACTTAATAAAAATCATGGACAAATGGAGATGGAAGCTTCTTAGATAGACTAAGGATAGTGAACGAACATGCTAAGTAAATTGACTGCTTCTTCTTTTATTTATAAATGTAAAAATCTTCGTCGTATAGATTAATTAGCACTGCGATAATTTTAGAGAGGAGTGCAAACTTGGACCGATCCATCTTTGGTTTCTCGCGTCGTTATTCTCGTCGTCTCGCGACAGACGCGACATAGCGTCATTTCCTAAACACTCACAATTCTCTCTCTCTCTCTCTCTCTCTCTCTCTCTCTCTCTCTCTCTCTCCTCGGGCTTTCCGGGTGTTCCAAACATCTCAGATTTCTGTTTCTCTGCCGTCTGAGTTATAGACGTTCACATCTATTTGACTGTCTCGGGGTGTCGGTTTCTCAAGGGAGGCATATATATTAGCATCTTTTATTAGGTGCCGCGGCAAGCAGCGTATCAAACAAATCTGCTCGCCCCCGCAGGAATGAATGATCCTCATAGCTATTGGACCTAGAAAACGTACGGACCCGAATTCGGTATACCGTGGACACTCATAACATTTATAAATTATATACATATATTTTCGTGAATGACAGTTCAACAAACATCTGAGAAAAAATAGAGGCAGGATACGTAAGATTCATATATAGATGGAGTAGAAAATATTAAAAGCTAAACCTCATTTTTTTATTTAGATTCTTTAATTTAAAAAAACCGCTTATGCTCAACAGTCTTTTATGCATGTCTATGCATACATAATGTTTTATTGTATTTGAGGAACTCTTGGCGCCGCGGGGAAGCGCCATTCATTCGTTTGTTCGGCAGTCCAACGACGCTCGTAAACCCTGAAATACGGCGTTACCGAGTTGCCTTGACACTTCACGGCCTCGCCATGGCGACAAGCGTCACCTTCACATATCGCCGTGTTAACCGTTTTCTCGTGAATCGTTAAGGCTAATTAAACGTCCAAAGATTGGTGCGAAGATGGAAAAGTCAAAGGTGCCTGTAGTTGTTTGCGATGTTACAAACAGCTGTAGCAGTTGCGATAACTTGATTTAGCACTCATGCGACAATGTAGAGCGTAAGGAATTTACATCAGCTCGCGCGAAATGACAAAGTTCTAGCTAATCGAAGCTTAATTGAATTGGAAGAGCCAACCTTAAATTTAGATATGAAGTTTAACAAACAGTCGAATATAATTCGATTATTATATATATAACGTATATCCATTTCTATATTAATAGATTAACCCTTCACAGCATTGCGGGATCTTCTAAGACACAGTCGATTTTTTTATGCGAACTTTGCAGACTATGATGAAAAATCGCATATTTGCCGATGGAAAGATTACTTTAATCTCGGTTTAACTTACTTGTTATTTTCTTCCAACAATTAGAACAAGAGAAAGAGAATATGATAAAATTAAACCGAGATTAAAGTTAAATATATTGTGCATTATAGTAAGCCACAGTTGATTAAAGACCCTTTCGTTTAATTAATTTCCCAAGATGAAGAATAAATTATTTCTACGCTATTAAATGTTTATTAAAGTATATACTTGAAATTATCACGCGATGAACTTGCGAGGCAGAGATGCAAAATAATGCGATGCTCTCTCATTATGTGCGTCGCATTAAAAATATTTAGCAAGCACATAACATTAAACGAGCTCCTGTAAAGTTTTATATATATATATATATATTCTGTTTTTTATTTTATCTTCTTTGTATTACATTACTCTCGCCGAAATAGGGTTTTTTAACTGACTAGCAGCGATGGCAAGTAGTACAACTAAACGCATGTAGCAACGATAGAAAAATTTGCACGGATACGCGGCTGCGGCTTTTATTTCGGTGGAGCCTGGATCCTTAGAGGCAGTTTTAAAAGTTGCACGCCATGTGCCTTGGAAGGTTAAAATGAGATTAAACCCGATCGATGCGCGTCGCTCTCGCGTAAGTGCAGCGCGAACACACTGCTGTGGGCGTTGTATTGCAGACTAGACATGGTGTGTAGCTTCGTAGGTCGGCCACGTAGTAGAGCTCGTGCAACAACGAGAGCACTTACTCGTTTCCTCGACGAGACGAGTTGAAATTCCTCTACCGTAGCTATACACCCACGTTTCGTATTCGCTGAACTTCACTCACACGCGCGCTGAACCAGGGCCAACTTGCGAGCTCGCATCTGTATCGAGAATAATTTGTTATAACAACAGTAACTGTCGGAATGAGAATTAATTAAATGTGCGCATATATAACCTTTCTTCATATTATCACAATGTTATTATTGCTTATTACAATTTTTATTATAATTCTTTATTATTACAATCGCTTACTTCAGGATCTACACTTCTTTTATCTCGCCTAATAATTCACTTAAGAAGAAAATGTAGGATTATATTATCGTTTGTGAAATTCCCGTCTTTCGCTGCCAAGATCTGCGTGCACGACTTTAAGGCATGTCCGCCTTGGCGAAATTCTCCCTGTATCGGGGCCGAGGTCGGGTGCGTACACAAAGTCGAGAGCGAGAGTAAGCGAGCGTAAGCGAGCGTAAGCACATCAAAGACGGCGTCTTATTAAAAGCAAGGGAAAAAAAGGGAGATGGAGAGAGAGAGAGAGAGAGAGGCGGGAGCAAACAGCACTTTTTCCCGCGAGTTGCTCGAGCTTCTGGTTGCATATTGTGCGTGCACACTCTCAAGTGAATTACGCGGATTTTGTCAGACAGAGCGGAGTCTATGCTGCAACCGTTCCCTCGTCTTGTCGAAATAATGATCCACGAAGGGAACGGCGCGGCGTACCCTTTAGGATTGCCTCTAGATGGAAGTACAACGCGACAACGATCGAAACTTTATTAATTTTACGGAGGATTTGTGTTCCGAATAATCGGATATCTCACCCACTTTGTAGCGTGTCGAGCTCAAGCCCCTGCTTCGAAGTTAAGTGTTTCGCTGAGAGTATTGCTTGTTTCGGGATGAAGGGTTCTCCCTTTTCCAATCGAACGTTTCTCCATTCCGCACATGTCGCTACTGTAGCTGATATTTTCGTATTACCTCTCGGTCAGATATTTTCGAGGAATTTATTTCCACTACGTGTTGGGTACTTTCGAAAATTGATATGGAACGCTTGTATCACATTTTCTCGCCAATCGAATAAACGTGTATTAGCGACACTCCTGCTGATAATAATTTCTATTGCCCCGCAATCACACACAGAGCAGTATTATTTTTAAGAAGTTAATACAAGTTAGATAAATGATTGAAAGATACACAAGTTAGTATTAGATTGAATGCTTAGAACACTTCAAAAATCTTTTAATTTTATAATTGTATTTTTATTAGTATATTATGTTACAGTTAAATTTATATTACTTATACTCTTATATGAGATAGAGAAATGTAAAAATAATGAGCTGTAAGACTTCTGAGTACTTGAACAATACTTTTTATTTTCCTTTTCCAGAACAAGGAAAATTTTTAAAGAAAACTTCCCAAGTGAAATAGCAGAAATCATAATAATATGATAAAAACATCATCATGACTTTATCATTTATAAATTCACTTTTTAGTAACAAATGACGTCCTAGGATATTATTTTACTTAATTAAGACTGTGTTCTACCCGGGTATACCCGAGGTATTGCGGCAACCTCACTTACACATTTAAACATTGAAGAATTAACACACAACAGACTATGACCATAATTCCATCTGAAATCTCGCAGTGTCGAGGAGAGTTAACGCGTGCGATGCGTCCCTCGCGCATTTCATTACTTTAATGACGGTGTTTAGAGCAGCTTTAAAGACGCAGGAGGCGCATCATTGCACCCCTTCCTTATTTAACTTGGCCTTTGCGCCGCTCGCGCCGCCATAATCTGCATATTTTCTATTAAATCAGCCGCCATGTCGCAGCAACTTTATTACTCCTCGTAGTTTGTCCCTTGTATTTCGTATTGTCTAAAGCGCGCAAACTTTCCGACTCGTTCCACGTTCGAGCGGGCGTTCGCTGCTCGTTCAAGGACATAATAAATTACATCCATCTATATAGCGTGTATCGTCTCTTCGTCTTCCGTCATTTCCATTCGCGTCTTCTCCTCTTCCTTTTTGCTAACATGCTCGTGTTATATCATCTACCGACACTGATTAAGATGTCAATCTTGTATCCCTCGTCGTAATAGCGGATAGAAATATTTTAGGCAAAGTCTAAACAATATGGCACATGTAATTCATTGCTGTGATTCGCTTCATCATAAGATAATGTCCGATTAATAAGCGAACGTTTTGTTTCGGATTTTAATTCATTGATGCAATTTAATTGGGTATAATTGTATAACAGTGCAATGAAAATGATATACCTCTAATTTATAACAGAATTTATAACGGAACTTGATTTATACACGATAGTTTTGCTATAAATAATTTTATGTTCCACCGCTAACAATTATATATCATCTTTCAAAATTTAACTGTATTTTATTTTGACTTATTATTCTATGAATATCAAGATTAATTTAGTTAGTTTAGCTCCTCAAAATGAGGCCACATTTTGCTGTAAGTGCTAAAGTGCCAAGTTGCTCAGACTTTGGTATTCGCAATTCGTAATCCGGACGATCTAATAAATGGTGCGACGCGTGCTGCCTTTCAGCAAGTAACCGCGAACTAATTTCTGCCAGTCCGTCGAGAAAATCGCATCTGGCTTTTTCGGGGTTAATGGCTATCTCGAGTGTCGGGAGGGTGAACTTTCTTCACGAAGGGTGCGAGATGGCTTCCCGCAGGAAGATAAACGGTCGACGACCATGGATTGGAAAGAAAATGTGCGTGTTTGGGTTCTAACGCCCAAAGTTGGGAGTTCCACGATCCTTTATAGATGATATTATTTCTGAAAGGAAATGCTGACTCCATCACTATCGGAACTATATATTGGAATAACTGTCACAATATACTTTTATCTTATTCTTTTTCTCACAATATATCATAGTATCTGACATTAAAAACTTTTTTAAAATAATGTAAGTAGAATATAAGTATAAGATATTACATTGAAAAATAACCAGAAAAAAATTGACTGTCAAACAATGCATCGTTTAAAAAGCTTTCGAATCGTGTGAAATCTGTTTAAATTTAGCTTATGAATATATATACAGTGAGTGCAAAAAGTATTTGTACAGGGAAAATATTTAAAAAAAAAAACTTAATTTTTAAAAAGTAAATATTATCCAGTGAGGAATGAGTCATCGAATTGATGTCAAACCAATATAAATACGATGATTTCAATTTGACGTCCATTCGACATTTATTTGACGATCATTTCTTGTTGGATAATTAACAATTTATTCATAAAGAATAAAATATACTGTTAGTTCAACAAAATTATTTTATTTTCAAATCTGTATCTAACTAAATTTTTCAATATTTATAGCAAAATCATTTTTTCTGTGTATATTTTTTTCTAGATATGATTAGTTTTTATTTTAAATGACGAAAATCATTGACTTAGATATTTTCAAATAAATTCGAATCAGAAATCATTATTAATTTCCTTCAGATGTATGCTTAACGTTACATAAGTAATTAACATGATTTCTCCTTGCATAATTGCGATGTTTCTTCACTAAGATCTCCAGAGAATCTTTAGCTTCAGAATTTCACTAATTGTTTATGTAGACAGTTCGAATGCGCTCAGCAGCCTTCACAGTTGTTTGCAGAGAATGCGATGCTTTTCGAAGGCATGACGAAGAAAGAGAAAGATAGAGCGAGGAAGGAAGGGAAAAAGAGACATACGCGAGCAGTTCCGTTGTCGGAGACAACGACGGATTCCCAACTGACAGGATCTTCCACAAGCGGCGTTTTCCGCGCTGGAAGCAGGAAATGGTCGTATCAGGAGGGTAGCGTACGCAGAAAGAAAAACACTAAAAAAAAGAAGAGAGAAGGGAGAACGGTGGGCAAGCGAACTGTTCACCCGAGGGAATACGGAACGAATAACGCGTTTCACGATAAAAGCCGGCAGGAGCATGAAAGTAAGAATAAATGATATACAACCGCGGATCGCGCTGTATACGGTGCGATAGCTGGGAAATACGTGTTGGGCATGTGGGAAATTTACAGTGGCGAGAACGATAACGAGGGGCGCGAGGACCGTCGCGCAGCATATATACCAACCGTTATTATTTATCCTCCATTATTCCCAATTTATCATTGCTGCGGATTATTCAGGGTTTGCTATTTGTCGACGCCGCCGGACAAATGTTACGTCCGCAATTTCACCTGTCCAGCGGTAAATAAGCCGCTTTGATTTTCAACCGGAACAATTAAATGGTTTTATGACGTCCATCATCGACATCGTTTAACTGTGATTTTTAGATTCGATCGGAATCTCCGCTTTCGCGAGTTCGCGGTTGCTATTCACAAGCGAAAGAAAACCGCAGTCTGTGTTGACTACTAATTAATGTAATGACCAATCGAAGATAACTACTATATGTTGTACCGGGAAACAAACTCTTCCGTGTTTCTCTCCTACTTCTTCGAAGAATATTATTCGTGGTCGCGTATCTTCCACGTAACGATGAAGCATAGCGCAGGAATTCAAATCGTCTTATTATATGCACCGTCTCTATCTAGGCTAATTCCAATTAACTCTCACCATATACACATAGCCAGATTAACTTAAACTCGAAGTAACCCGCAGCTGTGAAGAATTTAAGCCGTCCTCGAACTGCTGTTCAGTTCAGATGTCTAATTCTCCAGCAGCCTGAATTTGGACTTTAAGCCCTGCTTAAAGTATAGACAGAAACGACGGCGATTCCGCCTAAAATCGCATTTATGCAAAGTACTCGCGCGAATAAGCAAAGAGATTTTAAAGGAGAGAAGTATCGTATGAAATCGGGACTACTCGAGTCAGGAACGATTGGGGATGGGAAAAATAAGCGACAGCACACGGTCGCCTCGTAAATATCTTCTTATGCTCGTGAAAATTAATCGGTCGACAGAATCCGGCATGAAGCCATAAAACAACGTGACGTGAGCTTCCCTGTCCGAGTCTTCAAGTCGGAACGCTCTAAAAACAACATTCTTCTTGTGCTGTGCGGATGGAACCAACGATCGGTGTATCGTCGCGTCGCAGAGAGCTTTATTCGCGACTTAAATCAACTTAAATTTAGAGCGTGGAATGTTCCACATGGCTAACGACGCTATCATGTGTCTTACGTTTAGCGAGACTTAATGTTACGCAAAGCTTTAGAAATGAGAAAAATGTTCAAAAGTATGTCTGATACAGATTAGAGGCAATATTCTTTTTTAACCTTCTGAGGACCAGCATGTTTTTGTTATTTTAAGAGCGATTTTTTTATTTTAAGAGCTAGAACTTTTTTGTCATTGTCATGGGATTGAGGGGCAAAAAAGGTGGTGCCACTGTCGAATCCCTAAAGGGATCCTTCCGGTCCTCTAAAGGTTAAAGGTTCTTTTTGTTTGTTTTGAAAAATATATATACATATCTTAAAATGTCAGATGTAAATTCCATTATTTTCATTTGAAAACGCTCTCGTCCTTGTCGAACAGGAAATATAAAACTGACTTCATATATTATTGTTAAAACATAACTAGGCGAGAAATATCCTCTTTGAACGAATGTAGATCATTTATAATAAGAAATTAAATTTTAAAACACGAAATTTAAATGATTAATAAAAGCGATGACAATTTTATCAATTTTTTCTGTAAATTTGTAAATTTAGTAGAATGTGTGAACAAATTAAAAGCACTTTTGTTTTAAGGTGCAACTAGGAAATAAATATCCCTTCACATAAATGGATCATTATAGTAAGAATTTGAAATTTTGAAACACGAGAAATTTAAATGGTACCAATGAAAGCGATGACAATTTTCTCTGTAAATTTATTCATATGTATTTCTTCGAAATAAGCGGTGATCGTGAGAGAGAGAGAGAGAGAGAGAGAGAGAGAGAGAGAGAGAAAGTGAAAAACGATATTAATTAAAATATTTTGCTATTGATTGAATATGCATTGGGTAACCATCTAATGCAATTAATTTGCGATCGACTTAATAAAATTATTTATTCCGCTATAATTCGAATGCGATAATAAGCAGGTAAGCGCAACATGTTCCGACTGTATGTAACAGAATGTGTTGCAATTACATTTTATGAACGGGAGCCGCGTCGGGTATTCATCAGGAAGCTGATATTAAAATAATAATCAATCTCCGGGAGAGAGAGACAGCTGAGACTTGAAATAATAATAATTTCTTGTAGCGACGAAATTGGAATTTTGTAAAAAGTTCACGCATACAAGCGAAATTACATCAAGTACAACTTTTTGTAGTCATAAATATAGCTTACGTTTAGTACATTAGTTGGAATATTTTCATATTCAGGATAATAATAATTACGATAGTAATCTAATGAACCGTGTTCAACGATATTATTAATTTCTTGAGTGAAGAACGAGATTTACGCTACGATTACGGAGATATTTGCATTTTTTCTGTGAGTTCGGAATATTCATAAAAAACACTTGAAAAGCTGAACGCTGACGCCAAGTAATAAGATTTCGCAGGAAATCACATTGAAGAAGACGGGAATATAAAATCGCACTCAGAGTTAACGTGGAAAGTCGCAGCAATAAGAGTGACTCCCGCATATATATATATATATATATATATATATATATATGTGTGTATATATATAGCATTTTTATCGTATTAAATGACAGATGCCACGATGGTCAGATGGAAATCAATTTATAAGACGATTAAATATCTCGGCAAATGGATCTTAAAATATCAGAAAGTATAAAAATCTGTCTGAAATGAAAAGATAGGATTTTCCTACCTGCTTGCGTTCTCGAAACGCAAATTGATGCTCGACTTAAATTCCTCAAAGAATATATTATTGAAATTTGGTACGAATGAAAAGGTAGAAACCGTATAAACAGAGGATATGGGAATAAGAGAAACATAAAGGAGACGTCGGCAAGGAAAGGAAGAAATGTACTTGACTTCACTTCTCGAATGGCCTCCGGCTCGTCTGCGGTATAATCTCGCGACAAGAAATTGGTACCTGTCGGTGCACAATTAGCTTTCCAGTTAAAGTAAACTGATCACGTAACTCCCTTTCTGTCGCGACCCCTTCTTACATTTTATCGAATATAATTTCTCTATTATGCTTTGCAAATTCGCGCGAGCAATCGTTTCTATGTTTCGTGTGTTTGTCGACGTGATTTTGAATGTAGTGCACTCGCGAGCACTTAACATTGCGTGTCTCGTTTCTATGCGTAGGTAATGTGAAATCGAGCACAAGAGTCGTTATCGTGGAATAGAATTGCACGATAATTGTACATAGAAATAGTTGACACTCGTCTCAGCACCGATCCATTGGAGCTTTGAAATTTTCACATGTATAATGTCACGTTATGGTGATATTTTTTGGTTTTTATCATAAAAAATGTCGCGTCTGTAAAAAGAAATATTTTTCAGTGGAACACTGTGAGCTGGTGCTTCAATCGAAAGCGTGTTCCCGCATGTTTGAATTTTAAAATAGAACAAGAATATCACATCCCCGATTTAATGTTAATCCTATACCTAACATGAGCATGTGACTTCACGGTAACATCGTATATATTTGAATTTTATTTTCAGCTTTTCCAATTCGATGGTTTAAGTCATCGACTTGGAAGTAAAAGAAAAGAAATGTTACGCACGTATATTATAGACAACATATCGTCGATATAATCGAATAACATCTCGAGAAATAAATAGAAATATGAAGAGATACAATTTTTCAAAACGATAAAATATGATTTCGTACGTAATTCTTGTAATACTTAAACGATAAAAATACTACGATTTTTTGCAAAAAAAAGTCGATCATATTTTCCAAATGATAAATGTGTCTAAAAATTAAATTAATTTATCATTCTTTTTAATTATTGACTTTTTGATCATTTAAAGTTGAATTAGTTTTCTTTAAAAATTTGGATACAGTAATTTATATTTTTAATGATAATTTTGCATAATGATAATTCCTCCTTTTTGATATTGATCCTTTATGATTTGGTTATTTAATTATTTGAAAGTAACAAATTAGTTTAGTTAAAATTAAATCAAACGCAATGTGATTTTGTAAAAAACATTTTATCGTTTCAAATGGACATATGTACATGTGTACTTTTGAGCAACAAACGAACATTTTTCAATCAAATAGACGCTGAGGCATACCGATATATAGAATTTTTCGCTGATCCTAATCGGGAATCGTATAAACGCGCGCATGAGTATACATCTAGAATGGATTTACTAGCAAAATACAGCAATCGACGCGCTATTCGGCAGTTTGCATACTCGTCGAGACGATTAAACCTACAAATCGAGAAGCGACAGAGACGTAATTGCTTTTCGCTGCGGATCGATGCTACATATTTGTCCAGCCTAATTAGGTTTTCCAAATGCGTGACGCGCGAATTGCAGACCAACGTTACATTCTATTATCCGTTGATATCCGGAAAGTTGGTCGGTTCAATCACAATCCAAGTAGATAGTGTAATGGAGAATGTGTAATCAAATAATATCCATTCGTAATATTAATTATTTATTAAACATTTGTAAAATTCTTTAAATATTAAAATTTTTGTGACGTTTATTTTAAAAAATTAGCAATTTAGACATGTATTTGGGTTCGTGTGTATGTATATATGTATATATATATATATATATATATATATATATAAAACGTAGCTTTTTTATTACATATTAAATATTAAAATAAAATTCTGTTTTTTTTTAACATGAAAGTAGGAATACATTGAAACTTTCTTAGTAAACATCAAGATTTATAAAAAAGAAAGAACAAAACAAGCAATTAAAAAGGATTATCGAGAACCTCGCAGTCGGACACGAATTACATCTCAATAAGAAAACGACAAAAATATGAAAAATGTCGCGTATCTATAATTATACGGTTTGCTGCGACAAAGCACGCTCTTGACAGAGAAATGGTAAAGAGCAAACAAAACTATTAAAGATTTTACCTTGCGAACGATTCTGATAGAAGAACGGATACAGAAACGGAAAAGTACATAAAGAGAATATTAAAATCCTCACGGAACTCTGTCGGGACGAAGCGCGAAGGAAAGTTGAGCAATTACTTAGCAAACATATCGCAGGATCGATTTGATTTGTCGCAGAACGTCTCATCTACACCATTAAATTCATAATGTCAAATTGAATTATTTTTAATCGTTTCCATTTTTAATCATTTCTAGCTACTGTTCCTACTTAATGTGTCGTTAATTTAATTAAAGCAAGTTAAATAATTAAACTCAAGAAAATGTATTAAATTTGACTCAAATTTAGTTTATTATTTACTAAGTACATTAATATGAACGTTTTACTTTGAAGCTAACCACAGAAATGAATTAATTTTTGACACACATGACAATTAAAAATAACAAAATGTTATTTTTAACTCAAGGGATTGAGTTACCTATGATACCTAACAGTATAGCAATATTTGAATCCAATACGTATAAAAAAAAACGATATTTGACTTCTGCGATTGCCAACCGATATCGATATCGTTTTTGTCAATCGAAAGAAAAGTCTTTGCACTCGCAAATTAACGCGTAAAAATTGATAAAGGTAACGTGTAAAATATATCTCTTTTAAAAATTACAATATTATTTATCTATGTGCAATTAAATATATTATAATTAAAAGATAAAAAGATGTAGCTTCTTACGAGTAAGCATCCGTGGTTCCGTCATGTCTCGTGCGGCTGTTTCGCATGCTAACAAGCTTCGCTCCGATAAACTTGCTCGTGTAACGACATGTAGGAGACATCCGCCTCTTATTTTTTAACCATCTAATTGCGCATAATAATTCTGACGTTTCACGTATCAATTTACTCTCTTAATCGCTGTACCGCCCGCGACAAAGGCGTCGACATCTTCCTGTCGGCTTCTTCACCTGTCTTATGATGCAATTTGATTTTCATCACGTTTGCTTCAACGCATGCATTGGACTTGAAACATAAATTTGGAGAATTGCATCAAATTCGAGGAATTTATTTTGCTCTATTTTTCATGAGGATCACACTGAGAGGAAGAAAAAAATTCTTGCAATTATAATAATTATTATAATTTATAATTATTTTTAGTGCAACTATATTTTTTATGAAACTATAAATATAATTACTACTAACATTATAGCAGTGATAATTATAAAAACAAAATTCGTATAACTTTAATTAATACTTTTCTCTTAGTATATCTTAGAATCGATCTTTGGATTTTTCGCCGAGACGTTCTATCCTAAGTATACTTTCTCGGACTCTCTGTTATTATATAGATTTATCGCGTTGCCGGATATGGCTTATACCGTTCGCCAGACAAATGACTCATTATTGAACCATCGCGAAAACGGTACAGCGGCGAAGTTCCGTTCCGCCCACATCGATGATCGCTTCGCGTCGAAATGCCGCGACTCGCTTTTGCGCGCCTACGCACCATATGTCGAGCCCGCCGCATACCGCTGTATTTTGCAGTTTCTCTCTTCATCGTCTAATGCGTGCCTGGCACACGATGGCTATGTTACGAGGGTGTCACGAGTCATTGGTAGCCCTCGAGATTTTGCGTTCATGCGCGACTGCAATCCGACATAAGCGACCATAAATATGGATACTTAACATCAAATGGACTTTCATCGACGACAATTTCGTCGTAAACGCTCGTTCGTCATTCTAATCTAATGCTACAACAGGAAGTAGAACTCTTTTTTTTTAGATTTTTTTTTTATATAAAAACGTCTGTCTCGATCTTTATTTTATATAATTCACGTAAAAGCTATTTTATAATTTGCATGCACGTATCAAATAACGATATTTGATAATGCTCAAATATTTCATGAAAATTTACTCGAATCTAATTGACTAGATTCAATTACAGATACTCGTATTTGTTAATTCTGAGTATTGACTAGATTTGATTACTGCAGATATTTGTTAACTATTCTAATATTTGTGAAATGATTCTCGATATTATTCACATATTGTATTTCGATATCTACAGTTAAAATTATTGATAAAATAATATTGGATAGTTTTCAAGTTACTTAAAAGTTCATCTTGTTCGTCACCATCTGATATCGACAATATTTTACAGATATTTTCGCATAATTCTAAAAAAAATCCTTAAAATAAAAAATACTAAAATAAGTTAAACATGTAAAATACTTAATTTGCATGCTCTTCAATCATTCAAGCCGTTATTCGCGAGTTTTCGCGTAGCAATGAGATAAAATTGATCCACAAACGTCAGTCATTCATAACTTAACACGGTAATGTTTGATCTTTACGTATTTTGTAGCCGACATCATAAGTACATATTCGTTCGAGTTACTTTATTGTGGAATGTCCGCGTAATCGACCAGGAGCGTCGATTGAACTACACTGTTATATATTAAAGGGACAATGGTGACCCAATCTTAAGTTAAATAACATTTTGTATTTTCAAAACCTTCATGTGTGTCAAAATGGAAATCAATTCATTCTATGGTCAGTTTCACAGTAAACATATAATTATATAACTAATACATTTTTTTTAGTTAAATCATTTATTCATTTTAATTAAATTAACGACATATTAAGTGAGAGCAATGACGACTTATAGAGAAATGATCAAAAATAACTGCCTAAAAATAACAGGATACAATTTGGTATTATAAATTTAACAGTATAAATTGTGATATATTTTTTTAACATTTCTTGCTCTCACATACACTTCTCTTTCTTTTCTGTGATGAAACTTACCGCAGCGACAAACAGGGTTGCCGTAGGCGTTTTCAGTGATGTCCTCTTCTCTAAGAAGTTGCATGTTTGTGCTCGTATCTTGTGCTTGTATCTTTGAACGCTTTACCATATGTTTACTGAAGATAGTACATTTACCGTAGAACTGTTTTAGTAAATATGTAAATTCACATTCTCCTTTTCGACTCTTGAGAAGCCACAGTTTTAGTCGATCGATTAAATCTTTCAGCACATTCTTACATTTGTTGCGAGTAGTTAAATATCAATTCGTTCATGCAGTTGCAGTTCTTGGAATTAGTTTTTCTCGACTAATTCTCAAGTTTGTCTATATTATAATCTAGTATTAAAATGGAATACGACAAACTTCAGCTATTGTAATGTTATTTTTATAATTGTATCTGTCATTTAAAAAAACTTTGAAATATATATAGTTATATAATACTATATATAAATAAATTATATATATATGTATATATAAATAGTTTTCTTTTTTTTATTAATATAATTTGGTTTCAAGAACCAAACTTAATTTAAAATATTTAAAAAATTGTAATTTAATTTTTCTCTTATTGTTAGATTAACTGAAGTTTAATACAAGTTCCACTTTAACAATCATGCTACACATTTTTACCTCAGTTATTAAAATGTCAGGTTAAGTTTTCTGAGAAATAATGGTTTTCGATGAACTTTATTGGAAACACCCAACATTTTTTTATATACAATATTACAAGATACAGATTGAGGTATTATAACTATAAAAATCGCGAATATGAATTACATTTTTTTACCGTATGCGCATTCTCAATGTTAGACTTGCATCACTTAATTAAACGCAATCTCATCTGTGAGATTTCACAAGGTTTCGTGGTTTGTAGAGTTGCTCTTACTTTTAGAGTATGTCACGCAGACAGGTTAAAATGCTTTGCTCATTAACCAACCCTGCGTTAATTCACCTCTTGTTGTTTGCGACGACGGCGAGGGGCAAAATGGAGCGAAAGCGGAAGAGAAATAGAGTGAGAGAGAAAGAGAGAAATGCTATTTATTACAAACTCTAGGTCCCGACTAAATCCCTCGAGAGCTAACACTAGGCCGAATAAGTATACATCATTTAAATACAGAAATAATCTATTCAAAATAATGATGTAGATATTTTTCAATTTTTTTACCAAAGCTTCATGTTTTTAAAATAATTATACACAACAAGCTCATACATAAATTTCAATATCAAAACCATAATAGCATCCAATATTTTTGTAACACCGAATATTGATAGCCATGTACTTTTTTAAAGATACACCGAGAGAAAGATATTTAAAAATTTATATTTGTGTGAGATATAATATTTATTTCATTGAAATAAACACTTATCTTAATGTACGGCGAAATAAAATTTTCTTTCTAGCAAATAAATCATCTATTGTATTTTATTTTTTACAATTAATGAAATGTATTTCACAGAAATGTAGATTTTGTCATCACAGTCAAATTTTTTTATAATCAAATATCAAAGAAGATGTCATGTGAATATTTGTTTGTGAATTTTTTGACTTTTTTCTCAATCCACAATGAAATGACTCATCAAATTCTATAGAACGTTACAGAGTCCCATCAATTTATTCCCAACGGACCATAAGAATACTATCATTTTCTATTTCCCTTGACGTGGAGAAGCTCGGAAATCGCTGAGGTCAGCAAGGATGGAAAAGGTGGAAGGGCTGTGCGTTCGCCTTCATTTGAATTTCCTTGACGTCCTGGAAGGAACGTCGATTCTAGGTCGTGGAAGTTAGCCTTTATCTACCCGTCACACCAAGCAAGCGAGCGGCCCACGTGGATGCCCTTTCACGTACTCGTGCGCCTTTTCCTCCTCTAGAAGAGCTTCTCATCTTTCGACCACTCCGCCTAATAAACGTACCACCTAGCCAACCGTGGTTCCCTCGCTGGAACTCGAGCCAGACGCATAAATAGCAACTTCTCTCCTCTCCGACTCTTCGTGCTTCTCTGCGCTTTCTCTTTTCTTCTCTTCGCCACTTCGAGACATACTTTTGCCATGTCTTCTTTCGTCCTGCGTCACCCGACGCGAATACGGTTCCATGTATCCGTAATTTTGCACCTCATACCATCCGTGCCTCCCGGCCGTTGCGCTGCCTAAGCCATTTCTCGCTTGTCGCGATCATCGTTGACACTGCCAGTGCAAACTGCTTCTACGAAAGCGTCCATTTCCGTGACGAGTGACTGTTCCGTAAAGCGGCATATGTTGAAACACGTAATTAAATCGCTACGAAATGTATTAGAAAGACAGAACTACAAAACGATGATTATTTTAACGTGTTTAATCTTCCGCCTAGAATTTGAGTCTTTTTTTGGTACGCGAAATTTTACTCTCCAATTTCTAGATTCCTCTCCTAAAATATTTTGTTACATGGAGAAATATCTTGTTATAGAGATGTTGAAAAGTAATTCTGAATTTTTTTTTATATTTTTGAAAGCCTAGACAATAAAACATTTGGGTTGAAAAAATGTAGATTGCAAACAAAGGATTAAAAAAAATATTTAAAAAATGATTGCGAACGAAGGGTTAAAAAAAATATTAACTCTCACTACTTAACGATGTAACGATGTAACGATCTTTTTATTATTATCGCATTGTTAATTATAAGAATAAATTCATGCAAGCACACGAAAATGTATAACCGAAGAACTTATCATTTACATCGATTATTTTTGACCGTATAATTTAGAGATATAGTAGGAGATTCAGCTTTAGTTAAAAGCGCTGATCGCTTTGCATTGATTATAAGGACAGTGATTGAAATCCGAAACGTAGAAATAGATTTGAGATATTAATAGCAAGAAGTTTAATCACATGATGTACCGTTGAGATACCAGAAAAGATGGATAAGAGAAATACGAGATAGAGAACGTAATCCAGCAGGAGAGATTATCCGCGAGCTCTCTACGGCATTGTATTACCGCGCACAATGCATTTTGCGAAATTGAAAGACTCTTAGAGGTGAACGTGAATAGAGTCCTACTATACTGGAGATGTACTGTGCCATGTGGAGCGAATTTAATAGGCTCTAGCTAACGAAGAGTAAAACATTACCGAGATTAATATTCATCTTCAGAATTTATCTCGCGCGATGTACCGTTCTTAAAGTACAGTTTATTGGAATTTCGTGTTTATCAATAGATAAACGCGAACAGTTTCGTTTGACGCTTAACTTGCTGTATCAACTTCTTATCATGTTGTTTAACTTATTGTTGCTTATTGTTGCAGGATATTATTACGTAATAAGACAGGATTGTTTTCCAAACACTTGGCTCTTGATTTAATTGTTGATTTAACTACTAAATAACTTAACTAAATTGACGATCAAATAATAATTGTGATAATTATTTCCAGCTTCAGTTTTTAATTGCATTTCAATTCCGATAAATTGATGCATAGTTTATAGAACTCAAAAAATGTAATTTATAAATATATATGAATATGTTATTAAGCATCAAGATCCACTTTGACTGAAAGTAGGATTTATTTGATTTATTCTTATTGATCTAATTTTCACTTATAAATTAAATACAGCTGGAACTTTACGCTGTATGTTCTTCAAATTTATTTTATCTTTTCAGATAATATATTATTTATACAAATACGATTATGTGAACAAAGACTAGTAATTCTATTGTAAAAGATTTACTCAGATGAAACAGATATATCGCTTTATATGACGGGCGAACATAACGACTTGCATAATATTCAAATCCACCAGTCGTGTTCGCATTACGCGATAGTCAAGGTACGGATTATTTCCGACATTTATCGCGATGCATTGATGTAAAGCGTATCAGATAAGATGTCCTATGGTGCACGAGAGTGAAAATCCCGAGCATACAATTTAACAGACAACGTCCTTATAGCTTTGTATATTGAAGTACCATTAAATCTTTCAATTAATGTCTCATGCATCTCGCAATAATCGCGGTACAAGTTGGAGTACGTATTTCCCAGCCTTTAGAAACGTCGCACTCTTCCTGATCTATTTATTTCTGTCCCTTATAGAAACAAAACAATTATTCATAAACAGTATTAAACAAACAGTGTAACATGTAATCTTTTTATCTTTACGACGATTTTCCGATCCTTTATTACACATGATGGATCACGATGTGTTCCGGATTAATCTTCGTCACTTTAACAAATATACAAAATTATTAAGTGAGCCTTATACTTCAACATTTTTAGAAATGATTTATAAAACCATGTATTTAAAAAAAATTGTATATAATTGTTATAATTATTTGATAACTTGAAATGTAATAATCACTGAAAAAAATTTCTGGTTAATAATAGACGAATTAGAATTTTCTTTAAATTTATTAGAATTATAATTGAGATAATCAGAATTCTAGTTAATACAATATTTCTGATAAAATCTACTAGAATTCCTATTTTTACCGGAATAATTATATTAATCAGAATTCTAATTCTATCTCAACTAGAATTCTAGTAGATTTAATCAGAAAATTCTGATTCGTCCATTTTCCACCAGAATTACTATTTAATCCATCGACCATTTTTCTTAGTGTTTGATTACTAGTTATCTAGTTTTTCGAAAAAAAAATCATTCATGATATGAACGACCCAATCGAGTGTACTAAAGATTAAGAAATTATAAATATTAATATTTATACAACCGAGAGCACAAAACACACATTTGTTCTTCATTAATAGAAACTCTAGACTTAATAGAAAGTCTGGAATGGCACTCGCATTTATCATTCGATCGCTTTGGAGAAAGAGATAGAATTCGCGCACTGCCAAGTAACTGAAACTCTCGCGATCATATCGATCTTGACAACATGAGCTTGATAGCTCGATATCGTAGGAGGCGATCAACATTAAGAGAACCAGCGATCGCGGCGCGATCGGCCTTGGGGCGGACGCGCGTGTAATCGGAAATCCCACCGGCACGGAATCCACGGGATAACGAGTTCATTGTCGTCGACGGCGTAAATCTCGCGTGAAAAGAACACACGATAAAGCACCGCCCACGTGGTCATATGTACGGCTCTAGCGATGGGACTGATACGCTCGCGCGTAACATTAACGAACTTGTACGATTCTGTACGTTAAATGCAGTAAAACGTATGTTAAACGTTGGAGTATTCTGTTCAATGCAAAGCAGGATGTCTCGTGACAATTTTCATATTAAGCTGATCTTATCGTTTCATTACAAAATAGGATAAATAATTCCTCGCGCACTTCTTCCGACTGAATTGTATATAGAAAATTGTTAGGTAGGGTAAAATAAAAGGTACAAACTGTGTGTTGGACTATCAAAATTTTATTATTAATTACAAATAAATAAGAATATTAATAAATAAGTAACATTAACGATAAAATAGAATTACTTGCGCCTGATTTACTCGAACTTTGTAAGTGCCGGTTCGAGAGCCATTACTATCTACGGGCGCCTACGTGATTCCGTTAGCTAGTATTTCAGAAAGAGACCGGAGAGGCGGGAAGGGCGGATCTGGATACGGGCATGTAGGGTTCGTCGAAGCAGGGAACGTACGAGCGAAGAAGGGCTCGGAAATGTGTTTCCCTCCCTGTGGAAGTTATTCCCTGTATAGAGGAGAAGATTTCTATAGAGAGGCGAGAATTGGAGGTAGTTGGGATGTAATTGGGATCCAACCGTTACGTCAGGAAGACTGATTAACGAAGCGATTTTCGACAGCTTGGTTATTAATAATAATGACGCCTTTGAGTAACTTCGACAATTTTGTAGTAGAAACGCAAAGTCCGAACACTCGATTCGATTTATGAAAACGTAGTCTCGAAAGTTTAGAAATGGTGGGTAACGATTAAGATGGAAAACTGAGAGAAATAAATTTTATAATTAAGAACATATATTATGCCAATTAATTATAAGGAAGTTTTAATAATAATAATAATAATAATAATAATAATAATACTGTAAATTATATAATATTGTAAAGATTGAAATTAACAAAGAAAAATGATAGAACAATACATGCAAAGGCTGCACTAGAAAATTGCTGCTGTATAAAGTCAGCAATCAAACTAAAGGCGAAGTGAGGCTCATAATTTAAGTTTAAAGCTCATCATACATTACTATTACAAAACATATGACATGCTTACACACACAATGCACGCTCAACTTTATATACACTAAAAAATAAATAAATAAATAAAAAAAAACAAAAAACTTTGCTGCTGCAGCAAATTAGATGATAAAATATGACATAGCAGTTTTAATTGGCTGCAGCAGCCAATTTTTCGTTGCGTTAGCCTATCTGCAATATCAATGTAGGATTTTAATGGGCTAACGTAACCAAAAATTGATTGCTGCAACCAATTAAAAATGTTGTGCCATATTCAACCAATCTTTTCTTTTAGTGCAAATGCACAGAAGAGAAATCGTCATTAATATATAATATAATTTTAAATTTAATATAGTTTAGAATCTTAAATCGTAATTCTAAAGAATCATGTTTAAGTTTAGAATCTAGAATCTCGTCATAATTCTATTTCGATCCTTTACAAAATTCTATATATGATAAAAATCATTAACAATATTAGATAACACTTCATCATCATTTATAATGCGCTCTTCTCGAAAGCTCATCTTATTAAGCTCGCAGAGTTCAAAATAGATTGCACGTGAAGAAATCTAAACCGCGATTCGTCACATATATCTAGTTTCGTGTCACGATATCTCTTTTTGTCTGGACAGTTATAAGTTCGAGCGAATTATATCGTTGTGATAGCATGCTTCTCCGAAGAGAATTGCAACGAGCGGAATCGCTGGCATGGGTTCAGCCGAGAAGAAGGGATAAAGAAAGGGAGAGAAGAGTCTCGGATTTCGGAGGGAGATGGTCCATCGAGAATGAAAGCGAAGCGTAGCGAAACAATTCAAAGAAGATAGACGGATAATAAGACACGGGGTGGACGACTCCTCATTGTGTAGCTCACCGCGTGCGGTCCTCTCGCGCTCCGACGGGACCCCCCGTTGTGCACCGCGCCGGATTCCGCTTAGGAGCCAAGCAGAAGGCCCGAAATTCGTGTCCTGGATTGTAAGTTACGGTTTACGAGCCACGGAGATGCTGGATCCGGGTCCCGTGCGGAGATTATTGCGCTTCCGCACGCGTTTTTATCACTCTTTCTTCACGCGATTTTCAAGCTTTTCAAAATTCGACAATCTTGTAACGAGCATCGCCGCAAATATATACATCGTTAGGACAATATCAGACAGAAATAGCAAAAAAGGCATTTCGATTATATTTAATTGTACTCGTCAATTTCATTGCTCGATCCGCAAAAGATCTTCTTAATTGCGAAGAAACGACCTTGCGTGTTTAATGACTATAAATGATACGATCTCTTTTTTTTTTCTTTCAATGAGGATAATTATCTTTGTAATTCATCGTAATTATTCACATTTTTGTCTGGCTTTGAATAATGGTCCATCCAGAATGAATCGCGTAAATATATTGTTGTATCGCCCCGCAGCGCTAAACAGTTATTGATTATACCTTTTCGCGTTCCCGTCGCGCGTAATGCTTTACGTCGAATAATATGTCAGCAATTTTATGGCGCTATGCAAAAACAGGTCTGCGAATGAGCGTCGGTTTATGGACCGATATGTGTCCGCGTTATGGACCGATCGATACCAATGCGCTCGTAATTGCAGGTCCATCATCTCGTCTATTCGAATACCTACGCATACACTATATTTATTTTTAGTTAATTCTTAGCCAATCACTGAATTCAATTAAAAAATATATGTATATCTATCAAAGCATCGAAGATAAAACGCAGTACTGCAGTTTAATTAAATAAAATCTCATTAGTTTAACATTAGAAGTACTGATTATTTTTTAGATCATTTATTTTTTTAGATCATGTATTTTTTGTGTAAAAAGGATTTCGAAATTTTTTTATTTTTCAGTAATCAGAATAACTTTTATACTTATGAAATATTTTTGGTTCTTTATCATTTTATTTTCAAAGTAATTTATTTGCTTGATCCTTTTGGTGAGTAAAAAACTGATAGTTTTAGTGTTAATCTGATGAAATTTGATAATTTCTACCATAATCATAATTTCTAATTCTTTATTATATAAAATTCTATACTATTTTAACGAATAATGTTTCTCGCATTGATCATAAATCAAATATCTATAGAAAATACACATCTATTTGCAATAGATAAAGCAACAAATGCATCATCAATTAGCTGATTTGTAACATGATCACGTTTCTATACAAAAGGATAACAACTCGCTTGATATAGCTTTTTAACAATCATCTCACGAATATTTTGCACACAATACTGTCATTAAGCTTCTAAATCGAGCAGCAGAGGTACACATTTTATTTCGTACATTTTCGTCACGTGTCGACCATATCTATTGACAATTTTACAAATGTTGCACGTTAATGTCAAATTTATATTTAATTAGAATTCAATTAGAATACAAACGCAGAATTTTGTCGTTCAATATCTCGTAACATAATCTAAAGTTTAACGCTGAATCTAAAGATGTTGATGTCATCCTTGAATTCCGTTCTCTTGAGGATCCTGTTGATTCATCTTTACAGGCTTAAGCGAAACCAGTCTGGTACAACTAGGCAAGCAAAAGCGGCCGTGCAAGGCATTTGGATTTTATCACGGCAGGTTTTCCTGAAATTCTAACTCGTGTCGTGGTACTATTATCTAGCGATTACGACGAGAAAGCTTTCGGCTATTTATGTCGCAAATATCACTGCCGTGATATGCCCATTAAGCGTTTTATCGTAGTCGAGATACACTAAATGGCGATTTCTTCTTTAGTCTATTGCTGGCGGCTGCGGAATTCAGCCTTTAACTTCAAAAACTCCGTCCCAATATATATCCTAATTTAGAAAGTCTCCATGAGATATATCCGCTTTATTACTATTAATTCCTTATGAATATAAAGATGTATTATACAGTTTTTGCGTAGTCGTGTTTAATTCCGGTAGGATCACAGTCCGAAGTATAGATTTATGTGCTGGATTAAAGGTGGATGTCAGGTATTAACTACACGTTACAACTACAGGAATTAAACGAAAAAAATAGTAGATACAGATTTTCTATTTTTCCAGTAAAATACATCAGATATAGGTACTAATAATAATAAGCTTTATTGAATGTACAAGATTGTATAAATTTATGCATACAAATTTATGAACATAAATGCAGTGTAATTTCAAGTAGCATTTTAAAAAATGAGACAATAATGCTGTTTGTAAGCTTAAACCTTAATTTAATTTATAATACAGATAAAATAATAGAAAATAGAGAAAAATATACATCACATAGATATATAAGAAAAAAAATTGTAAAATTCCATCCCTAAAAATATTTCAAAATATGTTTTTTGCATTTTGAAGATGGCCATCTTAAACTCAAGTTTTAAGCTTTAAGCCATAAAAAATAGACTTCTCCTCACATTCGACTGTGATTGATAATTTCTCACAACTTAAGACTCAAAGCTTAAATTTTACACCTTAAAATCTCATTGTAGACGCCGTTTTTTATGCAAGTTTATCCTACAAGAGACTTTTATTTTCTTCATGTTTTCCATTATCAAAAATTTGAATTTATATGTTAGATATACCGTTGGATTTAGCCATTTGTTACAAATTGTTGCACACTTGGATGCTCTCACCTTTAATCGAACTCCTGCAAAGTTGGTTAAAGTCCGTGCTATCCGCAACACATAGATAAACCAAGAGTTTGCAGCGTTCGGTAGCGGGATTGCCGACACGATCGCAACAAGCCCTGCGGAACCCCTGGTTCCCTCGCGCCCGGGGGTCTCTCATGCCATGGCACAGAGGTATTCATCATCAGCGGACGACTCGTATGATTTAAAGGGAGGGCCGCGGGACTACCGCTGCGCCTACGGGGCAGAACGTTTCTCAGGATTTCATGGTGAAATCTTGTCCTACTAGCCAGCGGAAGAATACGCCGCATTGATTGGAACGCAGTTATCACTAAAGTACGATGTTTGCATCTGGGAAAGAAACGATTACTTGATTACTATATTTTTTGCGGTATCCGAGCTTGACTCTAATCTGATTGCAATGTTATTTTTAATTCGCCAAAGAAAAACAACGACTCTTAAACATTATTGTCAAACCTCACTAAACAGTATTATAAATCTGAAGATTATACAATATTAATTTTCTTCTGAGAAAAAAATATTCTAAATTTCAATAAATATTTATTACATAAATAAATATATTTATTTGATACAAAAAATATTATTAATTTGATTTAACGATCATTTCTTTTTATTGAGTAAATATTTATTTATTATAAAGTAAATGTTTAGTTGGCAGTATTCAAATAAATATTTATTTAAATTTAGGCTATTTTTTTCTCAGGGTATGTTAATCTTTTTTCTAACTTCAATGTTAGATTAGCAATAAAAATATGTTTACTTGGCTTTCAAACGTATCCATTTCATTGGATGGGATCTCATTTATTTATACATACGCAACGAATATGATATATCTTTATAAAGTTTTCCAATTTATGTGAAAGCAATTTCCGGGTCTTCCAGAGATTGCTTACATCTGTTTTAGATTTCAGCAACGAATAAGATATCTTCTCACGTACAACTTTGATACTGAAATAAGATATGTCCTTTTTGAACTTTAAAGTTAATTTTGCCATATCGCGTATCAATAAGTTTCCTTATCATGCGTATCCTATCAAACTTACGAAGACTAAATTCTAAAATGTTAAATTTCTCCTATCTAATTCTAATTCCCAATGCAGATAGCTCTCGCAGATGACTTGATTCATACAATCATTTGGATTTAGGGAATCTGCAGATCCGAGTTCGACACTCAAATTATATACTGCCTGTAAACATATTTTCACGATAGTGCGATAAGTATTTGAAGAAAAGTAGGACCAAGAAATAATCTAATTTAAAGTACATAAAAAGAACAATTTCACTGAAATATTAAAAAATTTGGATAGATACAGGTCTGAAAATAATTTTATTTTGTATTATGAAAATAATTATGTAAAAATCTCAAGTCCCTGGTTTATAAATCGAAATCAAATTGATATCGATTGATTTTTCGGATTGTTTGATTTGATATCAACTACATTTTCTATTGATCTTCGAAGATCGACATTTTATTAATGCTGCATCGAGAACATTGATATTTTATCAACGTTCCATCGATAAAATGTCGATCTTCTTTCGAAGATCAATAGAAAATTTAGTAGGTATCAAATCAAACTGTCCTAAGAATCAGTCGCCTTCATAAAAGTGTCAAATCGACTTATGAACCCTGAATATGATGCTGCAAAAAGTTTTGACATCGTAGCAATCAGTGTCTTATATAATTATTTTCCTTTCTGTATACTAGGATCGTATACATTTTTGATATAGACAGAATAAGATAGCTGAAATTCACTTTTTATTTACCGTTTAAATTTGAAAAGAACAATTGCAAGATGCAGTCAGATGACGTAGAGAGCGAGAGAGAAAGAGTGATGGCGTGACGGAGAAGAAGAGAGAACATCTCTGCGAGACGGTAGGTCGTTGCTGGATAGGGTAGTATTCATCGGGGAGTACCGATTATGTATCTCAATCATGAGAAACTACCGGGGCGGGAATCGGGGCTCGACGGCCCAGTATAACCGTACTGCCCCGCGGCCGCGACATGTGAGGTCCCGACGTTCTCTCTCTCTTTCTCTCTCTCTCTCTCTCTCTCTCTCTCTCTCTCCTCTCTCATCTTGCCCGCTGGCTTGCCTGTCTGCCCGCCTGCTTTTCTGTTATGTCGTGCCTGCTCTCTCCCGTGCCGTCAGCAGAGTCTCTCAACTATCTCTCGGAAGCTTAGAGTCCGGTTACACCATGCGTCTTGATTGGCGTTGCTAAATATAAAAGCAAAACGTAAGGTCGTTCGGAGTAATTTTGCCACGTGGCTTAAGTGAACTAATGCTCTAACGATGAGTACATTGTAATGATGAACCTGATATAATAATTATGAGGTTATTTAAAGGGATTAGTTCTTGTTTATTACCAAGTTATAAAATGTATCGATTACTCGTTACATTATTGAGACAGGAGTCTTTCGAAGGACATTAAAATTACACTATTTGTGCTTGTTACTTTTTTATTAAAAGCCATACAATATATCGTAACATGAGGATTATTTTTGTTAATAAACGTATTTTTTTTTAATAATTTGGATAAATTTTGCTACATGATTAAGTGAACCTAATATAATAATTATAAGGTCATTTAAAAGGGTAAGTTCTTGTTTATTACGAAGTCATAAAATGTATTGATTATTCGTTACATTATTGAAACAAGAGTCTCTCAAAGGAAACATGAAAAATTGTTTATGCTGTTATTTTTTTTTATTAAAAGCCATATAATATCGTATAGTGAAGATCATTCTGTTAAAAAAATCATTTTTTAAATTCAGATAAATTTTGCCACGTGATTAAGTAAACTATATCACTCTAAGTATCTTTCAATAATGCGAGTCTAATATAACGACAAGGTCATTTAAAGGGGTAAGTTCTTGTTTATGATGAGTAGTGTTACATTATTGAAACAGGATATTAAAAACTGTATTTTTTTATGCTTATTTTTTTATTAATTGTATAGTAGGTATATCGTAACGTAAAGATTGTTAAAGTTCTGGCCTCTGTTTAAATAATTCAGATAAATTTTCTATCACTTTCGCAAGAAATGTATCACGTTAAGAAATTCTTCCGCAAGAAATTTTCCTTCATATTTTATATTTACACCGGCAAGCAGATTTATTGACGGGGTAGTCGATTATAATGGCAGTAACGACTGCACATTTAGGGTGTTTCTTACCCCATTGTAACAACTTTACTCCATCTCTTCGTTCAAACGATGCTCTGCTTCGCGAATTATGCGCGGATTCATGTGCTGCATTTGATAAACGCACGTTCAGAGAACGTTGTTTTTCAATAGCAACGCGAAAGGCGGTCGGGAGTACGTAATGGATTTTACGATCGCCGCACTTCGTTTTTTCGTACATCTTCCACATGGCGTGCAAAAAAGGGATAAAAAATAGGAGCGGCAAAAATATTGCGTATAAATAATAATCTGGCATATGCGGTTGTCGCGACGCTACTAGGCGCATCGATGTTGAGTCTTGCAACTCGACATCAATGTCGAAACTTCTCGTCCCTATGTGTACCATCGAGAGATAAACCCCGTGTGTTGCGGAATCGAGGGGCTACTCGATTACGAAGACGATACTACTCCTGTTCGAAGGCAGATAGTGGAAACTAACTCGCTGGCTGGTCGCATTAAAGCTTGTCGGCGGTAGCTCGATATAATTGCGAAAGTGCATCGAAGGGGAGAGTGCGATACCGTGCAACAAAGTTTATATCTTGTTTCTCCTATTGAAAATTGACATTGAACGATCGGTCCATTTTGCTTGTAAAATTAATCCCAACGAAATTTACATCTTTAATTATCGCTTTAATTTAATTCGAAGTTTAAACATGAAGCTGTTATACTGTGATTGAACTAAATAGAATATAATTTTGTTATAGATATATAAAAGAAACCATTTTACGTTACGATAATATTTTTTATGAATTAATATCATAAAAAATGTATAATATTTATCTAAAAAAAAAGTGACAAAGTGTCTGACTGAAAAAAATATTTATGTAGATTTGGAATTTTTAGCTGATTGCTCCATTTCATAGCATTTCTCCTTTTATTTCACTCATGATCCAACGTGTGCGTCTTGTGCGTCAAATATCGCTTTATTCGTATTTTAAATATTGCAGAGAACGTAAAAACAAATTGATTCGATGGAAAAGATCGATAATTCTCGCTTAGTCACCTTCGCGGAGACGAGAATATAATGCATTGCTTGATCGCGCGGATAAAAGCGAAGCAAAGGTGAGGCCGAGGGGAACCGATGTTGATTTTGATCGTGTGCGTTCCACAAGAAATGCGAACGGCGGAAGGGTAATTATTTTCTTTGGCTATCGACGGCTCTCCGCTGGCTTTCGCTAAATACACTCCCGGGAGTCCCTCTCGACGGGCACGGTTCGCAAATACGGTCGCGGCGAGTAATTGCTTTTTAACAACCCGCGTCCGACAAAGGCAATTAACTCCTCGGAAATGCGCGAGCCGTCAGTGTTTTAGAGACGAGTTACGCGAAAGTCGCATCGGTACGCGTGTAACGACCGTTCCCTGACAGAGATGCACCGTGCCTGCGAAAAGTTTGAGAAAAAGGAGGAGAATAAACGTCATGGCGCGTTTCGTGAAAATAAATTCTACGGAAGTGCAACTGAAAGTTTGCAGGAGATATACCAAACGAGTTCTTTTCAGTGCACTGTTAAATTCATAATATCAAATTATACTCAATTGTTTTTTATTTCTATAGATCGCTACTGTTCCTCTCTATTCAATATGTCGTTAATTTTAACAAAAGAGAGTTGAGTAAAGAACTAAATTTGAGTCTAATTTAATAAATTTTCTCGAGTTAAATAATTTAACTTAAGAAAATGTATTAAATTAGACTCAAATTTAGTTTATTATTTATATCTTAAGTGCATACATTAATATAGACGATGTTTACTTTGAAACTTACACAAAAATGGATTAATTTTTAACACACTTCGAAGTTAAAAATAATAATAAAATGTTTAACTCAAGAGATTAAATTTTCATTGTTTCCTTGCTATCTAACACTGTATATGTGGCGAAAAAAAGGCAAAAAAAATTACTCGACACACTGAGATTTTTCACGAAATATTTCCTTTCATTTAAAGAGCTGTGTAATGAGATGCTGCGCTTTTCGATTTCATGTGGCACAAAAATTTCGATTGTGTGGACAGCTGTCATATTCAGAAATATATTGGCTTTTTCGATGAAATTGGAGCCGATAAATCTGTTTGGCTTTTTTTACGCGTTATCTAAACTGTGTCTGCTGCTCCTATCAGTCGATGAATTGCCACACGTGGAGCGCTAAATGACCTGAAAACAAACTGTCATAAGCCAGCATTTTTATTATATTTGCATAGATTCATTTATGTCATTTATCCTTCATCATACGCGATATTGATATAGAGCATATATACACTCTCACTATGTATCAGCAATTTATCAAAACTGAAAATTTCGCAAAATTCTATCACATTGTTAATGGCCTTTCACCTACATAGTTGGGCTTTGAAATCAATATTTTGATTGTAAATTTTAATAGATAAATTTAAATCTGTAAAAAATAAATAAAATACGATCCAATTTCTATAATAGTAAAAATTCTTTGTTAAAACTTTCACAAATATACATGATTTTTTTTTAATTTTTATATAGTCCTAAACATTAAATCTATACTTGAAGACGTACAGGTAGATAGGTGCAAAATTCGACATAGTCAGCGGAGAGTTAAGATAAATCTCTCAGACGTCCTTATAATAATGTCTTAAAATCTTGATTTTAGACCATTTTCATAAATTCTACACCTGTAGAAAAGATTTTCGAGTCTAGTTACTCTTTGAAACTATCTACCATAAAAAATAGGATCGTTACAGAGACAATCATATTTATTGTTGAAAGAAGAATACTTTACTCTTGATTCTTTAATTCTTTAATTTAGAATAAACGTCATCAAACACTTCGGTTTCTCACCAAATATTATGGCACCATACGTTAATATATCAGGTATATATTTATTCTAAACTAAAGAATATATAAACTTAAATTTATATGTGTTATTCTCATTTCAAGACAATAAATCAATCTTAATTAATTCAGGACAGAAGAATAGGAAATATTGATTTAATTTTAATATTTATACTATATAAGGTTGCGAGAAAGATCAAGAATATTTTTTATCTCTTATTAGAAATCCTTTTGACAGGGTAATGACAATATTGATTACCATGCGTTTGCATATTATAGATGAAACAAAGAATATTCAGGATTGATCGCGCGCGGTGATGATTAATCAATTCCAGTCTGTCGTTCCCTTCTGAATTATAGCCCTAGTTATTACACAGGGGAAGAAAAAATGGAACTAATCAGCGTCAGTCGATCCTGATGCACGACCTGGTTGAGCCAGTCCTCACGCTGTTCCGTGGACCGTGGGGGAATTCGGTCGATTTCTTTTCCCGTCGAACGCTCGCGGAGAAAAGGCCAACATGCGTCTCAGCGGCGCCTAATAGAAAAGGAGGAAATCCCGCGGAAAATGCGCCTGTCGGGGAAACGCTCCTACGTGTACCGAGCTTTACGGCCGTCGACGCCGCGCCACCGCGATCATTTTCCAGCCGCGTGACTCTATTTTGCGGAACGAGCGCGCAGTGTATCGTTAACGCGCGTTGTATACACGGTTCCTTGCTCCTTGTTTCTCTCTCTCTCTCTCTCTCTCTCTCCCTCCTCCTCTCTGGTCTCGGAACTTTGCCAAAACGTCGCGTTAATCTCGTTCTTATTCACGCGAGAGATTCCACGAGGGTTGACAATATCAGATGCGAAAGAGAGAGATGCGAGTTTTCTCGCGGGAGCGAGAGATGGAAGTTTCTCCTTGTTCCGTGTGTTCCACGTCGTCGTCCTGAAGTATTTCAGTCGTGTCTAGACTACGCGGTTATTTCCCGCACATGTTTTTTCTTGATTTTCCCTTTGTCGTTCTCCTTGGCGCGACACGGGCTCTCCTCTTGTTTCTCGCCTTGCTCCGCTTCATCTCGCGCTTTCGGTACATTCGTGCGAATCGCCATGGCGAAAAGATGAAGACACGAATTACCGAGCAATTGGGCTGCTATGTCGCTGGAATCGTATGTATGCGAACTATCCCGTGGCGGAATGCACAAACGGCGCATTCTATGACTCGATTGGAACAGGAAATGTTTCGTAAATGTACTGCAATTCAGCTTTGCTTTTAAGGATGCAAGGTGTATGCTACATATCACACGGATAGAATAATTAATAAGCAAGTGCAGTCATTAACGAAAATAATAGAAAACATGTGGAAGAAATAGTCTCAAGACTGACAATTTCTTTCTTTAATTGTATTTAATAAGTGAAATAATGTAACATTTCTTTCTTTGATCGAATTTAATCTTTTAATATTCTCTAAAAAAGAGACTTTGAAATATTTACTCTTTTTTATTCTTTCCTTTAAATTCCCTTTAAATTTACTTTCCTTTGAATGACAAACTATTTATGGAATTTTATTCAATTTACTTAAACGTAAGCTTTAAAATAGGTATCTCATTGTTTGTTATACTTAATATATTAGTCAAATTTTTTTAATATTAAATATTTCTCTAATTAAATATCTTATAAATTTCAATTAATAAATAATTAAACTTAAATGAAGTACGAGGTTTCATTACACTATTAAATATTAAAAGATCAAATTGAAATCATTTCTTAAACTAAATAATATTTTATTATCTTAACTTCCAAGTCAAATGTATTATTTTATTTTTGCAGATCACGTTGTTAAAAAAACAATCACAATTAATCAACTTATTTCTATAATTAAAATTAAATTGCTTAATTTCAAAGTAAACAGTGTTGATATTAAAATATGCACATAATGATAAATAATAAACTAAATTAATACATTATCTGGTTTATAAACTCTCTGTTTAACTCTATTATTTGAATTAAATTAACATATTGAATAGGAATAGCAGTGTATAGGAATGATTAAAAACAACTCAAATTGTCGGTATGATTTAACATTATAAATTTAATAGTGTAGACTATATACTTAATTGTTAAATTCATAATGTTAAATTATACTCAATTTGAATTATTTTTAATTATTCTTATAAATCAGCAGTGATTCTACTCAAGATTAATTTGATTAAATGGAGTTAAACAACTCCACATTTAATTTAAGAAAATGTATTAAATGTGTGTAACTCAAATTTACTTTATTATTTACTAAATGTATGCGTTAACATGAATGATGTTTGCTTTGAAACTAACCACAAAAATGGATTGATTTACGTTTTGGTATACATGACAGTTAAAAAATAACAAAATGTTTTTTAACTCAAAGGATTGGATTACCATTGCTTCTTTGATATGTAACAGTGTTGAATTTCTCTTCGTAAAATGAAAAATTCACTGGTTGTAAAACTCCGCGAACGTTATTCCGTTTACAAAAAGTTATTTTAAATTTTCCTTTAATGCTGCAACAGCTGTCATTCTCCTTTTTATATATCTGCTAAACATATCGCAATCCGCTCGACATGACGGCCGCGTCGCGGTCCGCAAAGTTCGCTTCTTGGTCGCTTCTTGCCGAGCCGCGATCGGCAATGTCCGCTGGCGCAAACTTTCCTCGTTATACCCCGGGTATTCGCGACAAGTACAAGTATTCGGGGTGGCAAGACGGCGGCACCCGTCATCTGCGCGGTGTGATGAGAACCGCGGGGTGGCGAAAACTTGCCACGTCGCGTCGCGCCGAGAGAATAGCGAGAGGCGTTACACCGAGACGCGAGCGAAGAGTCTTTTTTTTTATCTCGATACTGATCGACATCGATCGATCGTTGCTTCGCCGTCATCGGCTTCTTCTTCCCGTTCGTGTCTGCCTCTGCTTCTTCTTCCCGATACCAGAGCATTACCGAACTTGCGCGTACTTTTCTTATCACGTACGGTACCGCCGCAGGAACTGGATATCGTGTTACGTTGCAAAAAGCGAATCGTCGAGTTCGACGAGAGTGACATGCCAATTTTTCAAAGTAGAACAACATATTTTTATCGTTTCGTACATTCATTATACAGAAATAACGATTTTGTTGAAGTAAAAATTACACTTAATAAATATGATTTTAGAATTAAAAAGAATTAAAGTTTATTTTAAATCCGCAAATTTAAGCGTTTTTTTTTGCTTTTTATAGGAATAGAATACCTGTAATTTTTTATAATATCTAATTTTGCTGAAATATCTAAAAATTTAGCTAGGTACAGATCTGAAAATAATTTTGTTAAATTATTTAAATAATTACGTAGGAATCTCAAGTATGATGAAAATGTTTTATTATTCTAGTAACCACTTTGAACGTCCTACATAATCATTTTAATGGTTCAATAAAATTATTTTCAGATCTGTAATTTAATTTTCAGATCTTGATCTATATTTTTAACAAAACCGTCTTTTCCTATATATACTTCTATAAGTCGTCTTGTAGTTTTTTTTATCTACAACTTCAACTCTCCGAGTTCTTCGTGATTCTAGATAAACAACTCATACTAATGATAAATGATTAGTACGAGTTGTTTATCTGGGATCACGAAGAACTCGGAGTTGAAGCAGTAGATATAAAAAACTCAGACTAAGAAAACGCGACCTATATAGAAATGATTAAAAATAACTCAAATTGAGTATAATTTGACGTCATGAATTTAATAGTATAATAGAATATTTCTTTAATAAAATCAGAAAATATGTCAAATATTATTTGGATATTACTTAAATAACTGGTTTGCGTTGATAAATTCATTTAACAGCGTCTTTCACGTGCTTATATCCCTGCAAATCCATGTCCGGATTTAAAAGTGGCACATCGCGCTTCACTCATACATATAATTTTGATAGAGCTGTCTGTCGGATATTCAGTAGCCGCAGCGCATCTTTCGCCTTCTCTGCCGCGTAATCCTCGAAAGGGCTGTGCTTCTCGACGTGTGGCGGGATTATGCCATCTGCCTTTTCTGACTTTTTTATTCGGAGATACGAGATACAAACCGGTGCACTGTTTCGAGACATACACGTCCATATGCGTCCGGCAGCTGCCGCTAAGAAATACGTGCGATCGGCACGTACGTCGTTATTTCTGCACACGTCGTGGATTACGGCCGAGGTGTAACCGTCAGAGCGGATTATCCGGAATTGCTGTGGAACGCTACGGGCGATCGTACTGACAGTTTCGTGTCTATTAAATGGAGTGTGCTCATATCCACCCGTCCAGAGATTTGGATTCCAACGAATTTCCGCGGTCAAACAACCGGTTGTATGGTAACTCCTCTAATCGTACTTCGTCAGTTTAATGGACAGCTAAATAAAATTCTTATTAATATTAGTTCGTAATATCAGTTAGTTTTATGATAAATAAATTATTCAATTATTCATATATATATATATGGTATTGTTGCGATAAATACGTCACTCTTTCGTGTTAGATTTTAAATAAAATTATATTATAATAAAGAAAAAATATACGAAATTTTTTCTTTTTCTAAAAGATTTTCTAAAATTCAAATAACTCTCTTAAATAAAAATTTTATTAAGATATATTTTTTTAGACAACAATATTTATCTTAAAATTTAATCCATTACATAGTCCATCTATCCTGAAATTTTACATGGAAAGAATGATATTGTTAAAGTATCTAAAAATTTTACTATACAAATTCTAAAATAATTTTGTTGGATCATCAAAATAATTTAGGAATCTCTCTAAACAATGCTGCAAAAACATAAGCCAGTCTTTCAAGTTTGAGCACTCTAATTATTTTGTCCAACAAAATTATTTTCAAATCTGTATTTACTAAGTTTTTAAATATTTCATTAAAACCTTTCTATGTATTCATTATAGTGAACTAATTTATTTCAGTTGCTTATGTTTTCTTTTATCTAGAAAAAATCAAGTACGAATTCGAAATTTATTTGCGGACCAAACCTGTATAAATGAATCGTAAGTAGGCTACGTAAATAAAAGTTGTCAGCTGACGTTTACTTGCAAGTTTGCCAACACTTTTAAAAAAGAAACTTCCTTTTTTTCCCGCAACTTTTTTCTCGCACAGCTTCGCGCGTTATTGCCTCAGGCTCTTCAATTGTAAAAAAATCTGGCAAAAGTTATCCACTGCGACGTGATGCACTTCAGCCCCGCGGGCAGCTTCAGTTCGTGGCTTCCCTCTCCGGAGGATATGACGTCATCCCCTGCGCGATGTTTGCCGGTGGCGATAAATGGAAAATAAAAGGAGAACCGCTCGCGCCCTTGTCCGAGCGACCAGCAGCCCCGGGAATAAATCACGATCGAATTGTTCTCCATGAGAAAGAAAGAGAGGAAGAGAGAGAGAGAGAGAAAGGGGGGGGGGCGATAGAGAGAGGGTTCCCCGACCCTGAATGTCAGGCAAGTCCCTGCCGGAAATTAGAATAACGCGAACGATGAGAGACAAGCTGCAGCAGCATCCCATCCTCGGGCGAAATGTTCGTTGTCATCGCATCGTAGAAATGCATATCCAGTTGCATTCATTATGGCTTGTAATCATTTTTAATTTGGTCGCTAAAAAGATTTGCAATTACTGTCAGAAATACGAAGCACTTTTAATGAGTTGTAAATCATAATCAGCGTTCCATAAATCAAAAGATGCAATAAATCTTTTTTAAACGCTTCGTTGGTTATTTTATTTTTATTCTGCAAAAATTGTCGTTTAACTCGTGAACTGCCGCAAGCAGCAGCAATTCATTAAAGGTGCTCTATGCTTTTTGATAGCGTGGAGGAAAGCGTGTGGATACGATCTTTTTTTTTTAGAATGATATTGTTTAACCACGATAGGTCGAACATTGAAATATAGCGTTGTACAGTGTATTCCCATTCGTTGCGCTCGAAACAGGGTGAGCTCGGATTTTCGTTTTTCCAAGTAATGAAGCCGAAAGGGAAATACATACATACACGTATACGGGTGTAACGTTCACTGCCGAAGCCATGTCAAATAAAATGAAAAAAAAAATCAAATGTCAAATAAAAGAATTAGTCCCGTTACGTTTCATGTCGCCAAGCTAGTCGATCAGATTTTCGCCTGCATGCCGCGCATTCGTTGCCCTCGATTTTCGGAAATCCTCCAACGGACGGGAACGACGACGTAATTTCATTACGTGTCAAATCTATCGGTCTTTTCACCGATTCACTTCATCCCGCCGGCATTCGCGCACTACGGGGTGGTCCGTTACCGGATGCTCTTTCATCACGCAACCGCGGGAATGAAGTTAGGGATAATGATAGATTTGTCTGAACGTCGAGCTACGTATGATCACGAAACTACTTAATGTTGAAGATTGAAACGTTTGAGGTAGCTACTCCAGATTGATCAGAAATGAGTGGGTAGTATTGAATGGATCAGGTATATAAATAAACAGCGATATTAATAGTACTATAATATACAACTATATACAGCAATGGTTACGGAAGAACAATTTTGCTGAAATATCTGAAAATTAGATAATCTGAGATTAATTTTGTTGGACTATCAAAATGATTATGTTGGAAACTAAAAAACGATGAGCAGTGCTGCAAAAAATTTAGCTGTTTTGAAATATTTATAAATTTATATAGATACTGATTTGAAAATAATTTTGTTAGTCTATCAAAATGTTGGAAACTAAAAAACGATGAGTAATGCTACAAAAATATTTTGATATTCTAGCAATCAAAATCTCCAACAAAGTTATAAGTTTTGATGATCCAACAAAATTATGTTTAGATTTGTATTTAACAAAATTTTAAATCTTTCAGCAAAATCGTTCTTTTTTTGTTCTATTGTTTCGAATTTATATCTCTAACTACCTATGAACAAGATATCGAATGGTCGGGGCTATATGGTTATTGCTGAAGTTTATCCGCAATCCCGAAAACTCATTTTTGTCGCAATGAGCAACACTTCGTTAGCGGTAACATTTGTACTGTACAAGGTGTCCGTTACATGGTATTTTACGTTTCTAAGCGATTGGTCACAGAGTAAAGATTCTTTGTCGTAAACTTCAATGTTTCGCCAGAATCTTTAAATGGACGTTTTTACGTCACCAAATATCGTCCCACTTTTGTAAAACTGAACGGATACAAACGTGAGGATTTTATACACGCTCTTACCTAAAATCGAACATTCGAACTATACTCAAGCGTGCAGATTTAAAATGTATCACGTAGCTAGCGAATAATTGGAGTTTCGAGTGCCGAGAAATTTTGGTGCACTTTGTATACTCTGAAGCGTGAAACACGCGAGGTGGATAGTTCGCTCAGATTGAAGAACCGACTTGTTTAAAGAGTTAAACAAGCTCAGTTCTTTAACGTAGTTGTACGACAAGTTGAAATAGTTATCTCTAGTATATATTTTTCTTGTTCGGCAACCGAAACTGCGCTTGCCATTTTATTGCTAGGAAAGAATTGCAAGTATTTCAGGTGTATGTACGACTTCATAGTTTCATTGTTCGTGTTTCAGGTCCACCCGGTGAGCCGGGTCCACCCGGAAAGAGGGGCAAGAAAGGGAAAAAGGGCGATCCCGGGGAGCCCGGTGCGCCGGTGAGTACGATGGGGCTCACCGATGCTTCAATACCACGCTGAGCATGCCATATACACATACATACATATATATATATGTGTGTGTATGTGTGTGTGTGTATGTGTGTGTATGTGTGTATGTATGAATAACCCTCGAATATATTAGTGCACTAATACACGTGCAGTTGTCTGTGTGCGAGTATGTTTATTAGGGAGTGCAGCTTCATGCATGAAATAGTAATTAATGATACGCGTTATATTATTCCCCCTATTTCCCTTTTCTGGACTTGAGTACATTGAATGGTGACTAATGTAAGCAGTACGCGCTTTCGAGACTTGCATGCTCAGTGAAGAGAATTAAAGACACACTCCGCGAAGATGGTCTGAACCGTAAAGTTTAAAGAATGAGCTGAGTGCTACCGTGTATTAATCATGGTGTACTCTCATTGTAAACTCCATTTTTCTTTGGGAGAAATTAATTTTTTCTTCCTCTCCTAAGAAAGTAGGAGTTTATTAGATTACTTCTGCGGGCGTGTCTTCAATTCAAAGTGATCGCAAACTTTGTCGCGTAATTACAGATCAAAAATGAAGCTCGTCCATACCGGTTGCGGAGAGAGCTTATTTGATATTTAATTGATACTTTTCTGTTAGCTGCATCTTACAATGAAATATCGATGTCGGATGACTCGGCGATTAAAACTCGAAGTTACAATATGACGTTGTTAACGGAGAAACAAATTAATCTCACTCGCGCGATACCAACTTACATTATGTCAAGGCGTAATTAATTAGTTTCAAACTGTACATACGTATATACAAATTATACGTACGTACAACAACTTATTCACTTTCTCGACCTTAATACAAAACTCGAAGGCTATTACTCTCCCTTTAAATTTGATTTATTATTAAATCTTACATTTATTTTTTTATTCCTCGACATATGTTGGCCGCATTAAATTTCAAAATTATACGAAATAATGGCTTTAAAGTCGGATCGTTATCTGTCGAACTTAATCATCGACTTTGAAATTTTGTGCCCGTCGCGACGAGCAGGTTCTCTCTCTCTCCGGCTGGCAGCATCGTGGGTGTTCCAGAGACGCGCGATCGGATTTCCCTCGCGATTGCCGATCGAGCGAGCGCATCGTCGCGTAATCAAAGATCGGATTGGCGGAACACCGGGTGAACTGGGAGGGAATGGACCGGCACACTCGTGTGCGTGCGCGCGTGCTTATACGCTCGTGGAATATCTAATTGGCCGGAATAATTATCGGCGGTAGTATATATGGGTCCTTACAGTCGCGATCGTGTACATATATATGTATACGCGACCGGGGCCGATAAAATCGCGGGCACGATCGGCCGGTCCGCGAAATAATCGCTTTTGCATGCGCGCGAGAGAGTACCCTGACTAAATCCCCCCCTCCCCTTCTCTCCCTCTCCTGCCTCCTCGTGTAAACGAGTTTTTAATTTTTTATACCCCTTCTTACAGGGTGTGGCCGGGACGCCGGGCAAGAACGGTTTTCCGGTATATTATTTTTTATTTTCTTTCTCCAACACTCCTTCTCGCTTCTCTCTGTCTGTGTAACGTCTATCTATCTGTCTGTCTGTCTCATATCCTTACATTTGCATTCGTTTCTCTGTTATTCTCTCTGTCTCTTTTTCTCACTGTCACGTTTTTTTTAAACACCACGGACTATCATCACACTGTGTGTATCGAACATAACAGCCATTAAGTACCATTAATGCGTATCATGTAGCCGCTGATGTGCGATTTTTGCTCATTTGACCTGCTTCTTTATCCGCGAGCTGTCTCTCGATCTGAATCCTCTTCCGGCTCCGATACAAGCTATCCATCTAGATTTTTTATTCTCTTTTTTTTTGTATCATATATCAGCGATTCATATACGCGCGCGATCGAAACGCGAAATCGGACTCTGGTATCTTCATCTTCAATATTTGTATGGCGCGTCGCTTTGACGACTGAAGGTGCAACTGTTGTACGCATATTGGTGAGGAAACGGGTTGATTAATTGCATACTTCACTCGTTGCGAGTACGATCGTTTTAATTACTGACAATCTCGAACCACCTATCAGCTTTTATTCAGCTTATTATGAAAACTCGCGATCGGTTTATATCAATAAAATTTGAATATTTCTAGTAGTATGTGAAAGGTTCGTTTTCATAAAATTTTATTGCGAGCAAAATTTATGTTTCACGTTGCATAACACTCGATCAATTGATAAAGAGTATTGCGCGTAGCTCTTATTTAAATTGTATGTAATGAAAAATATGTAAATTAGATACGAAATGTAAAATAACTGACATTTATTTGTCGAGTCTGATTATTCACGGTGACAAACGATATCGAAAGAAATTCAGTATAAATTGGCGCAATGGTGAAACACCAATTTCGAGATATGACCCGGCATCAAATATGAAAGTTGCTCCGTCAGAATCGAAGCTGCGCAAAATTAAACATTCATCGTGTGCCGAATAAAATTTCTATTAACAGCGCTTCCTCGGTCGTCGCAAATGTACGCGTCACATCAGAGAGGATCATGCGAATGCACTTTTGTCGCGCCTGGAAGCATAACGACTCATCACGGTTCTGGTTTGTCGCGCTCCGCCCGTATTTATTACATGTTACATACACAAGGAATGAGATTTCCAAGGGCTCGCTCAGCCCGCACGCAATTTTTCACTTTTCTTCGTTCGTCGTTACGGACGCGTGAGCGACGACTGGCACTCACTGGCGGTGTTCTTTCAGGGACCCATCGGCTTGGACGGGCCCAAAGGTGATCCGGTAAGTTCACCGCATAATTTACATTTTAATTTCGTCGCGGCGTTACAAGCGTGCGAGATTAATTGCTTCGTAAAAACGCGAGAGGCAATATTTTATTTTGCGATGCTTAACGTTCTGAGAATAACATTATTTAATGGAATAATGGTTATGGGCGTGAGAGAGTTTTAATCATAATATATTTTGTGCGGCGAGAAACCTGTTTTACCAAAATTTATGTTTACGCGAGGTGTCATATTATGATAAATAATCCAATTTTTTCTTTTTTATTTACAAGCACAGGTATTCCCAGGTTGTATAAGTTTATGAAATTTTTTAACATTTTAGTTTATAAAATCGATCGACACCAAAACAAATGCTAGACATTGCGAAATAATCAATTTGTAATTAAATATATGAGATATCTTTGAAATTTTTTGCTTGACTGAACTGTCGATATCGGCCAATTGCTCATACATATTTTAATCGATACGATAAAATTAGATATGCCTTATCTAAATTTTCTGTCTTAATTGTACAGGTTTGAAACGAGGTCACTTAAGACATTTTGGGAGCGTCTGCTTGTCCCTGTTCTTAAATATAAGATTGACAATTTATTTAAATCGTTTGTTCTCTTTCTCTCTTTCCGGCCGATTTACTTTAATAAGTATTTTATATAGATACAACCTTGGCTAAAAATATTGGGACATTTTATTAACTATTATTTAAAGTTCTAGCTCAAAAATTGATTATGGCATTTTGTGTAAATCATCATTTGTTTCAAGAATCTTTTAAACTTATATATAATTCTTATATATAATATGGTAACTAATAAGATAACAATGCAAGTAAAAGAATTTTAGATGAATGAAAAAATATAAGTATCTAATATTTTTTACTAAGGTTGTATACATACGTACATATGTATACATATGTACATATATTATATAATCACATACTATTACGAAAAAGGTGAGACGTCGCTCGTCTGAAAAGACGACGATCAAGAAAGCAACAAAATCAAACGTTTGAAATGACGGACGTAAAGATAATGACACGAGAAAGAGAAAGAGAGAATTTTGATATCGAGTTTCCGTCAGGCGCAGCTGTTCCTAAAAGGATGAAACTTTTCTGGTCTACTTCACAGTTCAGTAGAAATTGGAGTAAGATATTTAGTCTTGTGATATATTTCGAGACACGATTCGATCGGTATTCGAATCGCAATCTAAATATAATTGAAGAAATGGGGGAACACATTTAGGTACCAATCGCTCTGAACTCGTTTTGCTCTGACACTTTTCCTCGACTCCCTGGTTTGCAACAGCTGACGTATGTTGATCGAATTAGCCGCAAAAATGCAGGATGATCAATTATATGGGTGATACTTTCGGTATACTATATACATTTCGCTATCAGACTTTGTTTTTGACGAGCACGGATCAAATGCAGGCAATGCGTAAACATTACGAAAATTCGATGCAGATATTTTTACTTATACGAATACGAATAATTGAAAAAAATTATTATGTGATTTTGATAGCATGAAAATTGAACAAACGGAAAGAAGGATTTTGAAGAAATTAAAAATTTAGCTATATACAGTTCTAGAAAATAATTTAGCTAGATACAGATATGAAAATAATTTTGTTGAACCATTAAAATAATTACGTAGAAAATTCAAGCATGATGAACGATGCTGCAAAATATTTTGACATTTTAGCAACCAGTTTGAGCGTTCTACGCGTGATTATTTTGTGTGTGTGTGTGTGTGTGTGTTGTGATGATCCAACAAAATTATTTTCAAATCTATACCTAAATTTTCATTATTATTCGAGTAAAATTGTTTTTTTTCCGTAGAAAGTATTTCTTTAATACTTTAAGATTTTTAATACATAGCTTGTTGGTAAAAAATATGACTATATTAAAGTTGCAATATTAATTTACGAGTTTACAGATGCGAAAAGAACGATTTTGCTAAAGTATTTAAAAATGTAACTAGATACACATACAGATTTAAAAATAATTTGGTTGAGCCATCAAAATAATTATGTAGGAAACTCAAGCGTGATGAGCAATGCTACATAAAACTTTTATATTCTAGTAACCAGCTTGAGCGTCTACATAATTATTTTAATAGTTCAACAACATTATTTTCAGATCTGCATCTAGTTAAATTTTTATATACTTCATCAAAACCGTTCTTTCCGTATAGGCGTCAACTTTTTTTTTAGCTACAGTTAACTTTTTTAAATTTTTATGATAAAATAATATTGAAAATAAAAAAGAAAATCATTATAATTCACTTATCTATGAATCTATTTATACAGCGAAAAAAGCAACGTTATTGTGTAAAATTGTTATACGATTAATAAACAACAAAGTACTCAGCTTTCGTATGCAAAAATAGTTTATTAAAATTCAGTATAAAAATTTACATTGTATTTTTTAAACATATGACTTCTCTGTAGTCAGAGTTGTCGTGATTTATTAAGACAACTCCATATTCTTAGTCGCGGTTGCAATGTGCAGCAGTGTGGTCGAGTAGGATTGGAAGATGAATCGGATTTTAAATTGAAGATTTGCTCGCTCACTTGCACTCACTTACTCTATTAACTCTGCTGTTCGTCGGGAAGCAGTTACTTGGTTGCGCTCGATCGTTGTATTTTCTCCGCGCGCGTGAGATGCGATCTTTTAACTCCAATCCGATTCATCGGTTGAACCTATTCATCAACTGGTTTGCTATCACCTTCTTTTCGCGCTTAAATGAACGCGAGACATACAAAGTCGCGACACATAGAAGGTCGTTTCTTGCCGCCATCATTTCGTTTATCATCCATAAATGTATAATAGTCTATACATAGATAATGGCAACATGTCCCTTCGAGGAAGTAGATGCGAATATCAGAGCGACAGGAGCACGGATTGATTATTCCGCATTCCTTATTTCGCCGTCTTATTATATATCTGTCTGGCTGTTGCACATGCAAACCGACTGTGCGCACGTCATTGCGCTTTTGGAGTTGTCGCTTTCAACGAGGTCGGATATCTGTATAGATATTCACGAGAGGTAGATAAGATGAAAACCGTCGTCTAACGGAATACGTAAATTCACGTATTAGGATATAGAAGTTCCATAGTCCACACGTTTGCTTCGAGAACTCGTCCTGGTATACGAGATGGTTGCACGAGGCTCATGCTGGTTACACGACAGGGTCCTTGTATTATATCCCCGTACATGCATCCTCTTGTATATGCGTGACTCTCGGTTATGCAAGGTCCTCGTGACACGCAAAGTCTTTTCGCATGACAGGCCCTTGTATGCGCGTCGGTAGCCCTTTGTGGCCACCTAGTTTGCCTTACCGTAGAGAACAGCCTCTGTCTATTGGTGTACATACACGTGCACGGCGGTGTTTCGCGTATACGTTTGATGTCGCTCAGGATGTCGCGGAATTACTGCTATTTCCCTTAATTACAGACGCTACGTGATTAATTAAGAAGATTGACGACACACTAATAAGTGTTTTTTCGCCATGTGGACGATCAGATAAGAAAATATAATCTCTTACTTGATCTCGAGTGGATATTATTTAAATATTGTCATTATTTAAGACACGCAGCTACCGAGATATACTACATGCTACGAAATAGAAAAAGATTATGATTTCATAGACATATCTAAAATTTCATTGGGAGGAGGCATACAAATTTATATTTACAAAAATTTTTAAATATTTATATCAAAATCAACCTTTCAACGAATTTTATTACAATGAAAAGAACAATTTTGTTGAAAGAGCTAAAATTTTGCTCGATATACATCTAAAGATAATTTTGTTGGATGATCAAAACAATTATGTTAGAAATTAAAAATTGAACATTGCTGTAAAAAAAATTTGAAATTTTAGCGATCAGTTTTCAATATTTTTATTTTCAATATTATTTTGATAACCAAATAAAATTATTTTCAAATCTGTATTCAACAATATTTTAGTTTTTCACACATACAGTTCTATAAGATTTAATATTAAAAATTTTAAATATTTTAGCAAAATTGTTTTTTTTTTTACGTACGAATAACGCGGATTGAGCAATAAGCGTTTAACTTTTCATCGTAAAACTGATTTTAATAATTTAATTGTTCTTAACAATATTAAATTAGAACAAAATCGCTTATACGAATACATCAACTAATTGTAAGTAAGAAAAGTGCCAATTACATCAAAGTTAGATATTGAAATGACATTCTATACTTTTAAATAAATTTATTTTAGATATATGACAGTGCGTCGATTACTTTGCACAATCAAACTGAAACAAATTAATCCCCCAAATTAATTGTCTATCCTCGAGAAAATTTAACACCTCGCTTACGTACAGAGCCATTATTTGTCCAACAAAATTTTCATCAAAGAACAATCTGTTACGAGGAATTCACGGACGATGGTTTTGGAATACTCTGTACCTGATAGACTGTGGAGAGAATATACATGAGGACGTATTGTATGGTAGAACACTGACGTGACTGGATCTCGGTGGCGGTAAGGTACAAACGACAGAACAAATAGATAGCGAGGAAATGTGTCCGAGAAGAGGAAAACGAGTACGTGCGCGATTGAAAAAGAGAGAGAAAGAGGGAGGAAACGAGGGTAGAAGGAAGGGAGAGCAATAAGTGCATTGCAAATATCGCTAGTTGTTTGTTCTGTCGATGGCCGGGAAGAAAGGACCCGCACGATCGACTCCTTCCTCGCGTTCCTCTCTTTACCCTGCCGGCGTTTTCTTTTTAAACGAGTGTGGCAAACGAGTATGTACACAGTACTGGCGACCAATACCCAGCGCCGAACCGTACTAAGGGTATTCCGAGATTCGAATAACGAATCCGGCATTTATATCGGATTTCGTGCAAATAGTCGTAGCGCGGGTAGCTGTGACTCCGCAATTTGCCTCGGGATCACGCAGTTTACTCTCTACTCGCTACTCATGGAGAGGCAAGATCCGGCGTGCAAACATACAGGTTTATCTTCTTGGAAATTTACAACCGTGCTATCTACACTGCGAGCTGACCCGGACAAAATATTAAATTACGATTTTAACCCTCGTTGGATCGCATAATCCGAATCGCCTGCGAAGTTCGAAATTTTATGCAAGTCCGCGTCTCTCTTCATCAAGATACGTCATGAAGAATACGCATCACACGATAATATATTGTAGTTCTCGTGCATCGATACAGTAGATACGCAAAAGTGGATCTGAAAACACTGCATGCAGTGAAATAGGATTGATTTTTTATAGGATTTTGGTTCGAACTTTTGATCCGATATCGTCACTAGAACAACTGTAGATTGAATCTGATCCTAGCACAGTATTTTATACAATATAAAAGAAATATGCGGTTTGATTTTTAAGTTCGTCTACATTGAAAAAAAAAATTATTAAATCTTGATACATATTTCTTTGAATAGTATTAAGTTAAACTTACAATAAACAAATATTTATTCAATAAAAAAAGTGATAGTTAAATTAATGGTTTTTGTATCAAAGAAATATTTACAGTAGTAAATGTTTCTTTAAAACTATTCAAATAAATATTTATTAAAATTTAGTATTTTTTTTTAGAGTAATATCTTCTCATCTTCTAATTTGTTTAATAATTTTGATTTGTATGTTATGAAGGAAGACAAAAATTGAGAAATTTAGTTGACGTTGCTTTCTAATTTGGTGGCATGAATTGTAGCGAGTATTTATATTTATTGAATTAGCATTAATATAAGTAATTATATCTGTGAAGATAAAATAATTAAGAATTAATTATATGTGTCATTATGAAGAATTGACGGCGAGATTAAAGTGTAAAATCTTGCATCTAAAATATCTTCGTAGATTTTAGAAAATTATCTGAAAGAGAGTCTTATTTAATTAATAGTAGAATCTACAGAATCTTCATACAGACATTTTGAGCTCTACGCTATCGGATATTTCTAACACGGAATGAGTGTGCCAGAATTCTTAATTAAAGCTGAAAGTCGGAAGTGTCTTCATAGTGATTCAACACGCAAAGCTGATGTGAAAATGAAATCCCGGCGTATCGTTTTAACATCAAAAAAAGAGATGATATTTAACAGATTAAAAAGAGATGGTAAAATTCTCTTAAAATATTGTATAGAATTACATGTGAAAAATCAGAAATTCTAAAAAAATCCATTTTTGTCTCGAAGTTTTATAGCTACCTCACAAATTAGAAATAATGCGCAGCAAGAGCCGAGAGATATTTGATTGTTACACAGTTATGATACAACACTCATTTCGAAAAAAGCTTGTTCATTCCGTCTATTGTATCGTTACTCTACGTAATACACAGCGTCTCTTTTGTTCACAGGGCCGACCTGGCGACAAAGGGCAGAAGGGCGAGCTGGGCAGCCCCGGATTCGATGTCTTGTCCGCAGTAAAGGTATCTAAGCTACGCTATCTGGCGCAGAGTAAAGCAATATCCGCCGGCGTAGTCGTAATGCGAAAATGCGTGCCGCGCTCTCTCATTTCTCGCCCTGCAGCCCTCCGTCGTCGTCCTTCAGAGCGCAATCTCGTAAAGCCCACGGAACGTGTGTAGTACCGGCGTGGCCGACTACACACAGGGCGGAGAGAGAAAGAGAGGCGAGAAGAATACGGGATAAATCCTGAAGGGACGGCGGAAGAGGGTGTGCGGGCAGAAGAAGTAAAACGATATTTTCATCGCACGTAAAGCTGCAAATCCCATTTCACGTGGTAAAAGTGCACTCGAGCGGGAATGTTATTAACGCCTTCTCGATCGCGTCGCCGTGAAGCGTCAAAGGACCGACGATTAATCGAATAAATTACACGGATTTCGTGATTTCAGCCCGAAGAATTTCAGAAATATCTGGGAGCGAATCGAAGCGAAGAAATTAGTGTCATGCGCAGGGGAAGCTCCGCTTTGGAGTGATCCGAAGTAGAACGAGGACTTTTATATACGAATCCTACGGGAAATCATATATCCGAAGTTCTACGAGTGGCCTAATTCGTCACCGCGTTTATATACATGATAATTAAATCTCTCACGTGAAAACGAGATTTGTATAATCGTCAAAGCATCTGAAATAACATTTTACGCAGCAATCCTCGATCCTATATAAAAGATCTGACGTTTTATTTAATCCATCGCTTTTTTTTTAAGGTCGGGGCTTCCTCATTCCGCTCGAGCGCACTTGCGCGCGCGATTTCTTTCACGAAGTGTCATACGACGAGGAGGTATACTGTTCCTCCTGTCGTTGCCGGGTTCGAGGACCTAACTAGTTTCACCCTGGAAGTCGAGCGATGCTCGAGCGATTTCATTCGAGGACGACGATGCATGCACGATGCATTCGTCCGTGCACATGCATATGCATACGCTCGTGTCCAGGGCGAAATCACCGAGGTTCTGCGTTCTCTCGATCCAACGTGCAACAAGCGCGTTCGAGTATCGATCGATGCGTTGCCGCACGACGACGAGCATATCACGCACGGAGTCCGCGTGCGATGAAGCACAAAGACGATCGACGGCTAAATGAAATTTATTTAAAGATTATACAATGGTTGCCAAAAGTTTCCGGCCAACATATAATTTTACGATAATTTTTGTCAATCTTGTTTCACTTTAAATTATAAGTTAGTAAGATTCTTGTTATAATCAATTTAAGAACACAATATTTATTTTACATAAATACTAGGATATACTAATACCTGTATACTGGATCTTTATTTATAAAGATTTTTTATTTAAAATTATTTCTGATTAATCAGAAAAATGTTTGGCAGTCACAATATATAAATATGTATTTTTCTAGGTTTTTATTTAAGACAAAATCGATTCCGGAGTAAACTAAACAGACGCAGTTTTAGATATTAAAGCAGCTATTTAATTTAGGAAACGATAATTAATTTCATTTTTGCGATCAAATATAAATCAATATAAGTTTTGTAAATGAAATTATTCGAAAGTGATATTTTATTTTATGTATTTATTGTACGGAGGAAGGAAATAATTTTTATCATACAGTAAACATTTGTCATCAATAAATAACGGCAGGATAAAAATAATGGCCCGGAAAAAAATCGCGTCAACTGTTGCGTGCGATTTGTTGTCGTAAAACTCGTTCACGACGTTTTGCACGTTCGAACGACGTACAACGGAAAACGAACGATCCGTCGCGCGCTATCCGTCAAAATGCAACAGCAGTGCGGAACTGGTGTGATTGGCTGCGTTCAGCAGAGATTTGCAACTGTTGTGAAATTTTTTAATATAATTGGTCTTGCCCTTAATTCCTCACTAGATCTAAATATACAAATTATAATTACATTAAAGAATTTTACAACAGTTGCCCTAACAAAAATTTTATACTGAAAGATTAGTAATTAACTGTATACTTCCTTTGAGTATTAAAAGCACTGTTATGTAGTGTTTTTAATACTCAAAATAAGTAATTAATTACTACCTTTTGATGTTAAATGTTTGTATCAACAGCTATTATAAAATTAAATTATTACAAAACTGTTGTATAGCGCTTTTACATCTTATAACAGTTGTACGATGCTTTTAATGCTTTTAATAAAAATACATAATTAATTACTTTCCTTCCAGAGAACTAAATTTTTATAAGGATAAACAACTGTTGTAGAATTAAAAGCATTGTACAGTGCTTTTAATATTTAAAATAAATGAATTAAGTATTACGTTCTCTAATATGTTGGATTTCTGTAAGAGTGTGAAATTATTTTTTCTGCTGAACACAGCCATTGTCTTAACCAGACGAATCCCTAGCGCGAGAGAAAAAAATAATCGCGTCGATCTCTCGCGTTGTGCTTCTTTCCCGCACGCGGATTCCATCTGTCGTGAAAACAAATTTCATGCAAAAATCTGTTACGCGCTCGCTCGCCGGTCGACCGCCAACAGCCAACGGCAACGCGACATCGCAGTACGAGAACAAATAAATAAACCTTGCCTTTTTTCTCGCCTACGGGTCAATGCACAGGGATTGGGGTTAAAGAGGTCGGTGACGACGCTCCGCGGCGGGACGCTCGGCTACGCGGAAATCGTCGCCCTCAAGGTAAACCGGCTTCCTCCTCCTCGGAAGGCGCGACACGCTTCTCGGTGTCGCGATCCGGACGGACGTCCTCCAATCTCCTCAATTGCCTCCCCCCGCTGTTTCTTACCCGTCATCTCGTCATTGTCCAACAACACTGTCGTAGTCGTCGTCGCTTCTTCTCTTCTTCTTTTCATTCCCTATCCCCACTTTTCCCCGTCAACCCCTTGTTATATCACCTGTATGTCAATTTTTTTTTGTGTCCGCGCGTCGTCGCATACATCCCGGATGCGCGACAAGCCGCGGATCTCGTCGTCCAGTTGTTCTTTAGCTAGTCGTTGCCTCGTGCGGTGCTTTCGGTGTAGCGTTCTCTCGTTGGTTTATACGAAACGAAGCGCGTCGTCGATGCTCGATCATCGAATCGGGGCTTCTCTTTTCTCTGTCGATCATCGATTCTGACTTAATATAATCTCAGAAGGAATTTACTCTTTAATCTTTAGAGGATGAAGATTTATTTTTAAAATCTTACAGTTTTTTCTGGAGTATTTGTCATAATTCATTATTTTGTTATAATGACTATAGTGGCTTTCCCGTCCTGTTAAAGGTGAAGATGTGTGTAGAATAATATAATTGCGGGTAATAATGTTGATGCATTTCATGTGATACTTGTGTTATATGATCGTGATCGAACGATAATGAGAGACCACTGAATGAACGACCATCGGCGACGCACTTTTTCACTTTGGTTTTTGGTTGGTAATGGTGTTTAGATCATGTAGGTCTCTCTCTGCGCATGCCTTGGATTCGGTAGTTCATTGAGATACGAGAACCCGTATCCTCCCCTACCCACCCTTTGAAAAAAATCGACGTGAACCCAATGCTTTCCGCCCGATACCGAAATCGTCAAATCATTCCCCCCCCCCCTTGACCCCCCTCCTCCTGTTCTTGTCTTGTAGCGATTTGATTTTTTACCCGTAGTGTTGACCTACTTTTAGGATCTTCAGGAGAAAGGGGTTAATATCTCAGCGCAGAACATCATACCACTGAAAGTAAGTGCGCCTGCTTTTCGGGAAGTCCACTTATTTTCCTTCCCTTTTATCGATCCCTCGACGAATGGTGCTCGATTCGAATTTTGCAACAGAACTCTTCGGCGATCTATTTTTAGAAGACATTCTATTTTGAGACATTTTATAAATTTAAATGTATCAATTGTTCGTTGTTACTCAATATTTCTGTAAATATCGTTCTGCATCCATCATTTTTTAAGTTGCGTTGATATATATAGTTCGATAAGTTAGTAACTTTTTAAAAAGAGATGTTGACAAATAAATTTAAATTTTTGTTAAAAAAAAGTTAAAAAAGTCACTGATTTATTAAATGTCCTCGTATTTGAAAGTAGGAAAAGAAATAAAAAAAAGGGGGGGAAAGAAATATTGCAGATTAACTTGAATATTTTCAGAACTTATCTTTTGTTTATTCATACTTTCTCGAGGACGCTTAAACACCAACAGATCATTCTAAATTCGCTGGTGAAAGTAGAAAATGCCCCGCTGAAACGAGCTGTCGCGTTGCAAAGAAGTTACAAAAGTTTGCTCACCTCGAAGGAATCCCGGGGCGATTTAATTCTCCCTTTCTCCGAGATTGCAAACTTAGTTCTCCTTCTCGTTCGCTGTCGCGACAACCGGAAGTTGTCGGGGAGGGTTTATTTATCGGTCGGATAACCGATACCGAGCGTGCTGTATATATATCCGTCCCTTAATCACGTAGTGGAATTTTGTCGCGGTCGACGCGGCTTCACGCTGAGCACCGTTTGTCCGAGGGAACGAACGAGGCGCGAACACGGCGGAAGGAAGTTTCGAGTAGTTGTAACTCGAAAGATCGCACAACGATCGAGTCGAATCATCCCGCTGTGTTCGCGCCATATCGACATGCGCGAGGTTCGCTGGACCCCTTACAAGATATACCCTTTTATTTTACGGTTCGATACCTCCGTTCTTACGCCCCATCTTCCTCTCTCTTTCTCTCTACTCTACTCTCTCTATCGGGGGTCGTGTACAAGTTACTTGCGTGCCTCGTATACCATTCTTGATAATCGATTGTCTCGATACGCGAAAGGAAAGACCGCACGAAGATCCACGAAGGAAAGCCACCGCCTTGTCTCGCGATATTCCATTCTTTCGAGCGAATGCAAATCCTATCGCGAAAGGCAGACACAGCCTCTCGGCTCAGCTTCGATTGTTGCTGCTGTTGCTGCTTGTCGGCGTCGAATTCGTATTCCTCGAAAGATCGGAGACGCGGAGATCGGTAGTGGAGTGCCAACAGTGCGATATCCTATACTCTTTCAGAGTAAGAGATGGAACCAGTTCCCCTCCCCGCACGTTTCGTACATCCGCTCCGTGGTAGTGCTTTGACTTGGCACAACGACGGCTTCCACGAGCGCCATTCGGGTCTCAAAGGGGATATCGTCCCGTCGCTCGAGATGTATCGCTTTATCAAATTCCGAAGGCGGAAGATTTTTAGAATTACAGTTTCACAACGTAGAATTTTCAGAGTCAAATTTACAGTCGAAGAATTTTCAGATATTCGGCTATTCCGGCAAAAGAATTTTCAACTTGAATTTTACGATGAAAGAGATCAGATCTGAATTTTGCAATTTTTCGTTTACATTAATTTTGTCTTGATGTCCGTAATAAAACTTTACATTAATTAAATTGTATATTTTTTTATTGCTACGCTGTATGGTATATGCATATGAAATAATAAAACTTGAAAATATGATAGGATTTTGATAAAATAAAGCATTAACAATAACAAAATTTTTTAATTTATCTGATGGAATATTCAACATTTTTTTTTATCAATAATGTATATGTTTGTCGAAAAAAATCTTCATGATGATTTTGTAACAAAGACAATTTTTCGCTTAAAGTTTATCCATGATGTCTGCGAGAAATGTTTGCTATCAAATTATTTATTTTTATTGCAACTTTGTATACATATAAAATAAAAAGTAAACCTTGAATATAACAGAAGAAGTCTAAAATGAAATAAAGTATTGATAATGCTTTTTAATTTACTAAAATATTCACAATTATCAGTAATATTTTTCGAATAAATCTTTATGATTGAGTTTGATTTTGCATTCGACACAACACGTGCAAGCAAGGTGTCAATACTGAAAGAAAAACATACGCGAGGGAAAAAAAGCATTCGAAATTCACGAACGCCTCCGCGAGAGGGAATTTTACGCGAGAAGCGCGGATTACGTGGTCGCGTAGCCGCGAAAAAATCCCTGCGGGAAACGTGTGCGCGAAGGGAAAAAAAGGGGAAAGAGGGAAGCAAAAAAAAACCGGAAACGTGGTAGCGTTACGCTGGTGCACATAAGGCGCGAGTAAAAAATGCACGACCCCACCGCACCCGTCCCGCATGCCGATGCGAAAATCGCACACGCGCCCGTACATATTGGGCGCGTGCGTGCGTGCATTGCATGATACTACTTTGTAACATCTGCAGTCTATCCTATTCTCTCTATGGCGTAGTGCGATGTGTGTGAGTGTGTGCGTGCGTGCGTGTGTGTGTGTGTGTGTGTATGTGTGTGTGCTATCCACCTACGGGTGTGCATCCACCCGCTGGATGAATGCGCGGGCGATTTATAGCGCGTAGGTGGTATCCGTAGACTTGCCTGTGATCGTATCGCAGTCGCATGATCGCACGATGATGGTGTATTGATGTAGCTGTCGGGAATGAATAAGTAATTGCTGATTCTCCGGCGGGCGTTGGTCAACCGAAACCCGAATATACAATGTATACTCGTGAGACGATTATCGTGATACATCTCGGATGGATTGTTCGTTGCTAAAAAGGGATGACGTTAAAGGAAAAGAAAATTAGAGGCAGTTGCACCGAAAGTCTATTTGAGAGAATAAATCTTATTTTGAGAATGCTGCTTCAGAAAGTGTATCTGCTGCTCTAAAAGAGAAACGCGTCTGACCTATTTCAATATAGTTGCAATGCGAACGCGATTGCGAGTATCGATAGAGATGCTTTTGAAGATACGAGATTGTAATATATTTTACATGGAAATAATGCTTGACACAATGGATATGATAAAGCATAAAGGTAATGCAAATAATAAATGACAATAGCGCGACCGCGAAATATTGGCAGGGATGGTTAGCCATAATGAGCTAAATTTCCTTTCTCTAGCGATGCTACGATTAAAACTACGTTCGGGAATTCAATAATGAAACGCTAACCATAGTTAACTATTCTGTTAAAGAACCCCATTACGTTTTGTAAGTATTCATGGGATGCGAGAAGTTTGTCGTTTTTCATGCTTTCATCCTTTTTCGCAGAAGATTCCGCAGAAGAAAATAAAACGAAATAGTCTAAGCTGATTTAATTAATTAGTTGTATCGAAGTCTCCCCATTGAGTATAACCTGATATTTATTATATTTGAATCAAGCAAAAGGATTTTATTCAACTAAATTTTTTTTTAAATATCAATAGTAATATAGTTTCACATCGTTCTTTTACTTTGAAAGTGACACAATTCGAAAAATTAAGTTTCCCAGAAAAGTGGGAAAGTATTTTTCAATTTGACAAAAAATTATTAACTAATCGAATATTATCGGCATGAAGAATATATTTTTAATATGATTAAATATCACTCTTTTTGATAATTTTTTATAAAGTTAAGTTAGTTGATGATTAGGTAATATTTATTTAAGGATGTATTACATATATTTTTAACAAGATGAAAAAATTACAGATTTTTTTGTATTTTATTTGAAAGTAATAAAAAAAATATGGCGGCCATTTAGAATCTGGATGATCTGGATCAAATTATATATTATATCAATTATATATTATAAATTTATATAATTATAAATTATGATTCTGATACATTCATGGTAATAACTAAAAAAAAATCAGTTTTTTTTTAGTTGTGTCACTTTTAAAGTAAAAGAGCGGCATTTAATTTTTTAATTTTTCTATAACAACGAATTTAATCATTTTAAAATATGACAGAGCTTTCATATTTGTCTTCTCATATGAATATTCTTATATGAGAAAAACCTATTGTTTGATTACGGCTCTCGGTGCTTCAGGCCTCTATCGGTTCCGCGGCGTATGTGGGAGAGAAATTAAAAAATAGGCTGCGCCGAAGAATTATTCTATCCTTTCTCTCTTTTTTTTTTTTGTCAACATGAAACATATTGCCTCACGCAAAATGCTCGCGACGACCGCGTATATCTCCAAAAACGCGTCTCAACGGGCTATTCCGGGTTGAGTTTTCATCCGCGGGGCACCTGCGCCCTCGGGTGCAGGTATATGTGTACGTACTACGTGCGTGTATGTACATACACGCAATACGTCTGGCGCATGCATGCCGCGTGTCGTAGACTTCTCTAAACGTTGCGTTGCTCGTACATTTCTGTCTGCCTGGGCATATTGTGCGTGTATGTGGTGTCCCGCTGTACGCACCGAACGACGATCCATCGTTATTTGTCTCGGCCATCATCCAGGTTCGCGATTGCATGCATGTGTATGCGCTCAGTGTGGTCGAGTCGCGGCGCGTTATCGCGCAAATATCGTCTTTCCCGCGTTCAACGTTGTCTCTCGCGAACGCATATAAACACGTGTTCTCCGCGCGCATTTGCTACGGGGGTGCAGGGTGGTTGCTCTCGGGCGAGGCCGTTCATGCTCGGCCCCCGCTGATGTGTCTCTCCGGTCGTGACAGAAATTAATTGCTCACTCGTATATACGCGGGTTGTCTCATCGCCGCTGGAAAATGCTGTTTCAATAGCTGGGCCTTCGACGAACCGCGGCATTCATCGTTCCCGAATGCGTTTGATGAAGGGTCTAATTAATATTTGACCCGAGAGAGCACGCGTAGTATTCCGCATATGACACGTGCTGACAGCGATATTTTTCGTATCGTCATACACGCGCCGCGCACAAGTATTAATTATTAAAAATAAAATTCTGATCTTCCGGTAATTTTAGTGGAATTTTAATTCGATAGGAATTCAAAAATATTTATAATTTTATTATCGGGATGTTTAATTTTGCAAAAAAAATTGACAAAGATATTTCGCTTGTTGAGTTTCTCTCCGATAATGATGAAACGTATAGAAACGAGAATTAATTAAACGTTAGGTTTAGTTTTACAAAAATCCCATTAGTTAAAATTACTACTTAAAAAAAAGGTATAATCAAAATCTTATCTCTCTCTTTCTCTCACCTCGCCAGCTTTTTTCTGTTTCATTAAATTACTTTACTTCGAGTGCCAATAACTGTAGAAGGAAAGATAAAACTTGTTCGCTTAAAGATATTTCAAAATTACTTTTGAACTTATCGTACCGCGATTTTAGCTCCGGACAATGGACACTGTCTTTTAACGGCTTCTGTTACATCGGAAACTTTTCTACATTACGTCGAAAACGATCGCGTGAAAGTATCTATGGAAGAAAGAAACGATCTTAAAGACCACCATGAAGGAATATTTTTCCACGACATCCGGTTACATCTCCAGTATCTTTGGGCATCTTCTTACAAGAGAGATAATGAAAAATTCTCTTGCTAAACGAAAACTCTTCACCCGCCCTTTCACGCCATCGAAGCAGCATCGTGTAGTAATACGGTAACACGATAAAAGGTCCATTTCGTAATTTGCTGTAGTTACTCGCCGCATCGTGAAACCATAAATCCGCGCGAAGAGCAACCCCGTACCCTCCGCTCGCGCGCGCGCGCGCGCGCAGAGATCTTTCTCGTTTCCATGCATTGTTCTCTCGCGAGTTCTCCTTTTTCCTGCGTCCCCCCGCCAGTCCACATACCTTCCTCTTCTCTGTCTCTTTGTCTCTCTTTCTCTCTTTTTCTCTCAACTCTACTAACTTCGTCTGTGCCCCCCCCTCTCTCTCTCTCTCTCTCTCTCTCTCTTGCTCTGTCTATCTTTCGTTCTCTCGCTTTCCTATTTACTTCTTTTTACTGTTCCGCCATCCTCACCCGAGAGATCGTACATCACACATACGACTCTCCTTCTTCTTTGACCCCCCTTCTTCTCTCTCTTCCCCTTGTCGATCCCCCGTCAGTCCGTGGCACAAACCGACGAGTACCGAGAGACACTCTTGTGTCGAGGGCTCTCGCCGGAGAGAAAAGCCGTAACGACGTAACGCTCTTGGGACGTAACAGGGAGAACCGGGTGAACCCGGGCCGCCGGGACCACCCGGTCCGCCAGGAGCCGAGGGTCTTCCTGGACATGAGGGCAGACAGGGGATTCCGGGCGAGGTCGGCGCACCAGGGGAGAAGGGCCCGCCCGGGCCGATCGGACCCATCGGCCCGACGGGCACGCCAGGACTTGCAGGTCCCAAGGTAAATCAGACAGATTTAATCCATGTTTTATCTCTGGTTACACGTCGACCATTCTCGACTTTGGAACATCGAGATATCAAGTGTCACCTATTTCCGTAAATTTAAAGAGCTTTTCTCGATCCTCTTTTTCATGACGTGACAGGTGCTTCCCATCATGAAAGGAGTGAAAATAGCATTCTTTCTCTTAGCAAAGAATGCACTAACGTTAAAAAGAATGGAGAAGTGAGTGACCTATTTAAAAGATTCTTTCAATATTATTTTTTAAAAATATATAGAACGTTATAAAAATATTCCGTAGAGAATTTTTGAAAAGTTTTATTGGAATTTATAATATAAATCTCATTTGCGCTTTTTTGTGTGTAATATATAGATAATTTCTAAACATATCAAAAAGTTGTTATGGAATTAATTATATACAAAGTTGAGCTGGAAAGATAATTAAAAAACTAAAATTATCTCTCAAATGAATCTCTCAAATTAATTATCTCATTAATATTAATTAAAAATGTATTAAAAGGATTTGTAATTATTCCGTCATTAAAGAAATAAAGGCAAAGAGCAAAAAGTATATTGTCGTAAAATTTGGATTCTCGCGTGAACATGATATATTCACAAGATAATATAAATAAATTTTATTTTCATAAATATGTTACAGCATATCAATGTATAAATTATCTCCATTCCCGATTTGTCGATAGTTAGATTGGTATAGCAATATTGGCGTTTAACTGGAATTAAACTTAACTTTATTTACGTGATTGATATTATAAAGCGCGATTTCACGCATAATCGCGGGCTTGCGTATTTCGAAATATCAAACATCTGATACCGCGGATTCAAAATTCCACAGAGAATGATTTAATATTACGGATGTATCACCGCAGGTAACCACGTTATACCGTGGAATTATGTAATGATTACGGGCCGCGTGCTTTCAAGTACGTGGTTTGAAACAAATCCGGCTAATCTCATGGGATTTTGAATTTCTCTCAAATTTCAACGGCGTCTCAATTTCGCTTAATAACGGGCGATAAACCGTTCAATCTACATATTTAGCTTAGCGAAGATGAGAAGACTATGCACTATTTTTCGTATTTTTTGAAATTTTTTTTTTTTACACGTAAAAACTAAGCTCGTACATAGCTATTCGTCGTTGAAAAAAAGCGCAACGTAGATATTACGCTCTTAATATTGCCATTCAAGAGGTTACGTAACCGATAATTATTAATGGAGTACAACAGAGCGATTACAGAACAATGGAGTATTAATTACGTCCGGCGCATTGTTAATTTAATCCAACTATAATTAATTACATTCGAAAGCACGTTCCTGCATATTAATTACTGACGCTTGATACTGCCACGATAAAGGATCATCAAATGCTATCCATTTAGGAAAGTGTTCTTTTAATTAACCTGTCGTATGCGTTGGACAGAATTGCCGTGGAAAAAGAAACGTGATAATTTCATTTTCAGAAAATAATTATTGTAACGAAGCGAAAAATATGAGAGAGGAGTTGCGTGAATATGGAATAATTATCGAAAAATCATCGAAAGTTTATTTTCGACAGGGTGACAAGGGTGATAAAGGCGATCGGGGCTTCACGACGACCTTAAAGGGTGAGCAGTTTCCAAGTGGAGTATTTGAGGGCCCACCTGGTCCACCAGGACCACCTGGTAAGCATACAAACGAGATAATCTGCATACGAAATAAATGATTAAACATTACACGTCAATTGCATTCCTGTGAGGAATACGAGAACACATCACGGTAACTCTCTGCGAATCTTCTATGCAAATTATTTATTTCGTTAGCATTTCATTTGAATCTGATATCGTAGCTTTTCTAATTATATCAGGAAATCATACACGGAACTAGATATTATTTTTTTTTCTTTGCGTCGGTTATTTTTCATTTCCTCGACAGTATTTTACATTTCAATTAATACGTTTCATTAAATTAATATTTTTTTTCACGTCGTTTATTAAAATTGATATTTTCCACATTATTTTAATAATATTGTATTATTTAATGCTATAATCTTCCACTTTATTATTTCCTCGTGGATTCTTTTGGACGGGCAGTGCGCGGATTGAGAAATCATTAGTATCGTGAGCCACAAGAATTAAGTCGGTCACGCACGATAGTTGGGAATCGGAACGCTATGTGACATTCATCCGATTATCTTCGCGAATCGATTATCTTTGCGCGCCAGTGTGACCTCGGGCGAAGAAAAGGCGGAAATGTTTGACGAGGAAATCTTGACTTGGATGACCGTGCAGGTTCCTCTCAGTCAAGAGGAGATCGAGAAGCGATCACGCATGGTGGGCGTATATACGCTGTGTCTCGCCGGCGTAGTAATATATGCGGCCGTGAGCAAATCTTTCTTTGCCATTCGCGCGAGCCTCCTTTTTTTTTCTACCACTCGTCCCGTGCGGATCGGACGTTAACCCTTCGGGAGTTGAGCGTCCTCGAGGAGCACCAAAAAACTGCGCACACATTTATGTACATGGTGATATCTCGCGAAATTCGTAGAGGAAAAGGCGGTAATTTGATCCTCCATTTTGTTTTTCTGTGTAATTTTTGTATTTTTCAATTATATTCAAGTCAATGTCGCAGATAATTTATTGATCTGAATTTAATAAAGATATACTTGAAATGATAAATGAATTAAGATAATTTACAAAATGGAAAAAACTGTTTAAATGAAAGAAACATTACGATGTAACTACCTGTGATGGTAAAGTGAGTCTTCTTTTACAGAATCTAATTTCTTCAGGTTCTTTAGAATTTCCCATGAAAAATCTAAATAATTTAATCTCATAGAAATTCTTATTAAGATATTATTAGATTCAGGAATTTTTGTTTCGTAAATACATTCTCCTAGCAATACTTTTGCGTTGATCCTATCGACAAAAAGGTCTTGCCAATCATGGCAGCAATATTTCACATTTCGATATCCATCTTAAGAATAAGCTAAAAACTTTTTGCAAGAGATGGTGTTAATTATAATAGAATTTTAAGTAGGACTCATGTTGGAAGCAAGAATCACATAATCATCTTTTCCTTTACTTGGGTAAAAATAATCTTACAAAAAAGAAGACAATTACAAGAAAAAATTCCATAATAAAAGAAAAATAATTAGATGTTATCGTTACTTAAGCACGTTAAAATATCACAGTACAACATTATTGCAAAGCCAGGATTATATAGTTTTAAAATAAATAGGACGTAACAAAAGAGGTTTTAAAAAAATTCCTAAGGCTTAACTTCGTAGAAAATTGAATTAACTTTATAATATAAAATCCGAATTTCATTGAACTGAGATGTTCAGTAGCGCTAACGTTATAAAGATGCGACCGACGTAGAATTTTTAAGAAATATTGGCCGAAAAAAAAAATCGCTTCTAAGTGTAACCGAGAAATCTGTGGCCTCTGGGAGCCGTCACGACAATTCTAAGATACTCTGTGTAAAAGATTCAGCCCTGTTTAAAATTACAAGACAGGAGACACCAAGCGCAACGCTTCTCGTGAATAGTACAAAGGTAATAAATGCGCAGTCCTGAGGCACGGCGCGGCGCGGCGCGGAAGCTGGAGAATATCTCGTCGCGTAAAGACGAGCGCGACTGTCGGCTTAAAAAAATTCCGACTCACCTCTCGCGCCAATATCTCACGACTAGGTCGTTCGTCAACGTTCGTACGCCCACCCTGCCGTACCGCGCGACGGCGAGAAAATGATTTACGATCGCGGACGTATTCAGAATCCGATCTCGCTACTCGTAAACGACCGTTTACAGCGCGCCGTGTTGACCGTGATATGTCGGATATTGGCAAAAGCGTCGCGAGTATCAGTTACCTGCCTCGCGACATGATTGATCCGCGAGAGAAACACCGTGATTATAATTGAGTGAGAACCGTCAGGAAAATAGGAAACACCGAAACAGTTTTAAGCGCTCGTTACGAAACCTGTAACTAGTTTAAAGAGACGATTGGAAAACCAATTATTGAAAATTTATGCAATTTATTTATGAAATTGCAAACATACAGTTCGAAAATAAGTTTATTCGATTCGAATGGAATTAATCTCCTTCGTAAAAAGAAGTAATTAGATCATATCTTTGAGATAAAATCTTTTATTCCAATCAAGAATAAACTGAAGGTAAAGGAATTTAGCAGAAAGACCGGATTTAAAGTCCTCTTTTTTTTGTAGACCTTGTGAATTTTAGATGAAAGCTCTACGTCAATTTATCTTCGTCTGTGCAAGAAAATAATCTAGCGTTGATAAGATAGCCCGATATGATCGTGTCGAAGACAACGTCGTGAAAAGCGCGGCTAACAACTATACAAGTCCAATGCATTCGACAGAAACGAAATTACGCGAACGCTAATCCGTCTTTATACCGTTGTACGATGACAGCAGAGAACCAAGGATGGGGTAACAACGTTTCCGAGCATTATACATGCGCGCCTGACAGAATTAATTTAGCCACATACAAATCCGTCTCGCAATTTCATGGCACGAACTGCAACAACCAGTGGAGTCGCAGAAACTCGCTACTGTCGATATTGTACAAAGTCGTATTTTAGAATCAACGGTGCGCGCCATGCGGTGTATTTACTCTGTACGGTGCGATTCACTCGCGCGATCCTCGAATTTCGTTTTGTGCACGTGAGAATTTTTTCACACACACACACACACACACACACACACACACACAGAGTTGCCATTTCGTGACTTTATAGTATAAATAACATCTAGAAAAGGTAGCTCGCGCGTTAAAACAAGTAACACACACAGTTTATGTGTTTGCGATATTAATCACTAAAGGAAGATAAGCAAATTTCAAATTCATTTTTCAAAGAAATTTTCTTATAAAATATAAAAGAAAATATAATATAAATTTATTTAACTTTATATCGATTTGAAACAAATTTTATAGAGACGAAATATTCTCTAATTTTTATATCAGTATTACAGAAATTATGACAAATGTCATTCTATTACTGGCGAGCAAATGAAAGAAAATCCTATTATGCAGATATAGAAGTTCTTTTGCCGTGTGACAGAACAACATTGATCGTTTTCGTTGCGAGAATATATTGCTGTCAGTTCTATCTGAGAACTGTAGATAAATCAAAGACAATCGATAAAAAAGTAACGATCAAGCATGTCACTGCAAATGAAGTGTTAATCTGTACGACGCTTGACAAACCGCAATTTTCAATTCTTACACGAGAAGAACGATTTTACTGAAGTATTTAAAAATTCAGTTACATTGAAAAAATGTATTAAATTTTAATAAATATTTGTTCGATTAATGTATATTTATATTTACTTGTACAAGAACCATTAATTTGATTGAACTCTCAATTTGTTATTAAATAAATATTTATTTACTGTAACTAAAAGTTAATGCTATTGAAAAATTATATATTAAGATTTAATAAATTTTATCTCGGTAAAATTTTGTTTGAACTATCGAAATAATTATGTAAGGCGCTCAAACTAATTACTAGAATGTTAAAACTTTTTGCAACATTGTCATCCACGCTGAAGCCTTCTACTTGATTATTTTCATGGTCTAACAAAATTATCTTCAGATTTGTATCTTATAACTGAATTTTTAGATACTTCAGCAAAATTATTTTCTTACGCGTAATTGCTCAATCCTAATTGATCATGTTACATTCGGGTTTACATTGTAACATTTCAACCGATCGCGTTACTTGTCGCAAAATTTCTTCGCACAATTTGTTTTATTTCAAAATCGCCGCAGGCGCCGCGTTCTTTCGGTTCATATCTACTTCCGTAAAGCTCGATCACGCAATCCGTCGTCAAACGTCACTTTGACCGGCGTTCGATCACTCGAAGATTCTCTTCGAAAAAATTCTCTTTTTCGGAAATTCCGCGCTGCTCGTTCGCGTGCGTGCGTGCGTGCGTGCATGCGGACGAGCCAGCGTGGTGTGCGGGCACCATGTCTCATCTTATCCACGGCACGCAGGATCTCCGGGCGAGAAGGGAGAACTGGGCCCGACAGGACCGCCCGGCCTACCCGGCGAGAAGGGTACTCGGGGAAAGCAAGGGAAGAGGGTAAGCTTCAGCGAGGTCCTCCGACCGCCGCCGACCATCGACCAAAGCAACCCCGTATGACCATCCATCCACCCCATCCCTACTCAGCCATCCATCTATCCGACCGATCCCGTTATCCGTTGATTGAATCCGAACGTAGCAGGAAGCAGAAACAAATTAAAAGAAGAAAAAAAAAAGAAAGAAAGGGATGGTCCATCCAATCTGTTCCCTGATACCCTCTTGAACCTTCCAGTTGCATCCTACGTCCCGCATGGTATATGCATGTTTTTGCATGATAGCAAAAGTATATCGAACACTCACGTCCCTCGGACGCTGATAACCGCATGTTTCTTGACTTGGGTTGTGTCACCATTTAGATCTCTCTTATGTACGTAGCATGACGTAACCGTAGTTTCTTTTCGCGTGGGATTCAGTCTGATTTTTTTTTTACAACGTGTCACAACACATGCCTTTCCAGTCTGAACCTATATAGATATATATAGTAGATATATATATATATATATAGATCGAGTGTTTAGCGTCAGCAAAATTTTCGTCACATGGCTTTAGAGATTGCCTGATTCGATATTCTCGATTACATCGCTCTTAATGCCGCGTTGGAGAAACAGATCTTCTCGTAAAGTATTGCGTTTATACATATATACGGTTTTATCATATTTCGTTTGCTTGCTCGTACCACAATTCTAATCAATCTAATTTAGGAAATCAACGAAACATTAATCATCCTTCGATTTTTGCCTGATAAATTTCAGCATTAATTATTTCGGTAGATTTAAATATGAAATTGCACTTGACTCGTCTGAAGATTTCAATCATCAATCTTCTATTTTTTGCCGATTAAATTCTTCGCGGTACCGAAGAGAACAAACGCCGTAATTCTCCCTTCTCCGCGAAAAATGCGCAACTTTTTTTTTTATCCATTTTCGCTCCTTTTCGACTTCTTGGTTTCTTTCGTCCTACTTTCGAACATTGCCGACGTCTCGAGCTTTTCCCGTGGAATATTAGATTTTGTAATCTTCGAGATCTCTCTGGTTCCGAAAACGAGCGACTCCGCTCCCTCTGCGAGACGCTTCGAGCCGCAAGCACGACGCGCGTGCACAGCACGGCACGGCACGGCACTCTTCACGCAGTCACGCGAGCATGAGCACGTACGTCACTCCGTCACATTTGCATCGTCGAATAAACTGCAGCCGAACAGCATCGTCACTCGGTTACGGTTACGGGCAGAGGGAAGTTCCTCGCTGTGAAACGATTTGTAATCTCGCTTCGCGAAGATGTTTACTCCCTCGACGGAGCCGTGGTTGCGCGACACGAAGAAACGGCGTTAAAGGAACGAAACGGGAAAAACGAATTTTCTCCATTTGATTCTATGTCTAGAATTTGAATTCCGTGGAAAAAATGTAATTGATCCATGATGTTTACTATCTGGAAAAACTTGGAAAACCTAGAATTTTCAAGAGATTTCTGTTTTACTCTTACAAATGAGGGAGTTTCATAGAATTTTATCGGTGCTCAGAGAAAATTTAAAAATTTAATCTTTAAATTTAATTTCTGTGTTTTTCTGAAAATATAATTTTTTTTGCAAACACCTTTTGTTTGATAATGTAAAATGTTGACAATAATTGATTAGCAATAAGTGTAGCATCATTCGCGTATGTTCACGTATATCTTTGCGAGTTTTTATTTTAAAAAAAATAGGATAAAAATAGAAGATAGACAATAGAAGAGAATATTGAATGAATCTTTGTTATCGTATAGATTTCGCGGCAATTAGAAAATGATAGATATAGTCTCGTAGAATCTTTTACTAATTTTCAATACATAGTTAATTTGCGTTGCTTGCACTCTAATTTATTTCAAAGTTGCATTAAAACATTCTCTAACCTGGAATTTTGAATAAAAATATCTGAAAAATATATCTGAGGATTCTCAGGGAATTTTTCCACAAGATTTCAATGAACATCCTGTTGATCAATTAATTCCTTTTATTTGAGTGTTTACAATGCAATTGTAGTGTATTTACAATTGTAGCACCTGCGATAGTTTTTAAATGCGGTCGCACGCACATATATTCGATTCCTATCGAATCAAGTAACATTGAATTTGAAATTCATACATTTATAAACTGACCACAGAATATTTCATGTGTTATTTGTTATTCGGCAACACATTGTTACAGATATATCGCTCTTGTCGCTATTCGATTCGCAAAACCGCATATGTATATTTTTTTACACGCGATATTTTCTCGCGCCTCCTTCGGGAACTTTCCTCGCCCGTCCGTGTCCATCTTCGGAATTGCATACGTACCTCGAGCGACTGCTGGGACTCGTCTGTCCCATAAAAAAAAATGCGAAAAAAAATAACGACATGGAAAGTGAAAAAAAAAGTAGAATAGTAAGCAGGAACGGAAAGAAAACAGATAGGAAAAAAAGAAACGTTGGTAGCAGCAAATAACACGTATCCATATTGTGATATCCGAGGCTTCTCCTCGGATTCTCCCTCTTCTCAACCCCCTAATTCTTTCTTTTTCTCTCTTTCTCTCCTTATTTCTTATTCTCGTGTTTTTACCTCTCGCGCGAACGTCGAGACATCGATCGTCTCCACGCATTCGCGCTCATCACCACCGGCACCACGCATTCGCGAACCGCAGACTGTGAGCTGGCAAACAAACAAGCAAGCAAGCAAGCGAGCGAACAAACAGGGGTGGCGGGCTTAAAGCGCTCTCCTTCCGGCCGAATTACACGCCTACGCGCCTAACACCTGTAAACTAGTGCGCCTAAGAGCTTGGCGTGCGACCGTACCACTCTTTCGGGTCCATCGTAAGTATACTCGTAGATCTGCCGAGCGATCGTAACTTTTCCGATGACTATTGCAAACGGCGACCACGCGCAGCGCATCCTCCGCAAACGCTTGTATTTTTTTCCGCGAATAACAGCATCTCTAGAATTAAGAACGCGCGACGTATTTTAATTGTATAAAGATGAAAAAGAGAAAATGAAAGTTTCTTAACACGTATACTCGTTAATTGATCCATTGTTACAACATGTGACTTCCCGAACGCTCGTGGTTATGTCAAAAATTAATGAAACGCTTCGATATGATTGTTCTGACCGTGGTATTTAACGTGTTTGAAATTGTCAACCGAAACGTGATTTTATTGATGAAATTTATTGCTCTGGTTTTGCAAGGAATATTAGTTTCTCAAGATTTCTTTTTCTGTATCAAGCTGATATGCGGTTTAACATAATTTTTTGGCAATTTCAGCATGGTATAAAAGTAGAAACTTAATATTTTCTCGAAAAAAAAGGATTTAATTAAAATTAAATATAGTATATCAATATAAAAAACCAAAAATACGTACTACGAACAATGAGAGCTTTATAGTACACAGCGCGAGAGTTTTTGCGCAATTTATATAGTCATAAACTCTTCACATAATATATTGGAAACGACATTTTCAATACAGACTTAATTTGAACGAATGAAAAAATTATGATAATTATATAGCATTATATTTTTGGTTTTTTAATTTCGAGAGCCCGATTATTTAATTTTGATTTTCAATAAAAATTGAATTAAAATTAAATTGAATTAATGACAATGAAAAATGAGATTTGTTATAATTGATCAACGAATACAATTCTATTCATTTCTTTTATTCTTAGCTTTCATTATACGTCAGCATTTCATACTAAAATTTTAAAATATGTGTAATAAATTTTTTTGCTAATTTAAATTAACGATTGAAAATTACGTCTGGGGGAATACTATATAAATACGTAAAAATTTTCTAAAAAATAATTATACTTGTACAAAAAACGATTGTTCTATAAAATCAAATTTCATATAAATTAATGATATTAATTTTTAAACACGTTCATCATTTTATATACATTTAATGCACAAATATGTGTTTCTTTCTCTAATGTGTTAAAGCTCGTCTGTTCGTTTCATGTGTTTACGACAGAAAAGTGCTGTCCCATTTAGAAATTATTAAATTCTCTGTAATTCTATGTATTTTATTTTGTGGAATTACGAGTCATTTTTTGTAGTAAAATGGCTAGTGAACGAGTATACTTTTGACAGCGAATTTTACCACGTGTAATGCTAAAAGCATGATAAATTTTAAACTAATGAGTAAAAAAATACATGCATGAGTTTCACATCCTCCAATGAAAAAACGCATTTTTTCAGATATATAGGACTATATTGAATTAAGATGCAACGAGAGAGATTAAAAATAGCTCTTATTAAGTTTTGGTTGAGGAAAAATTAAGCAAGAATATTGAAATTTGCATAAATACACCATGTTCGTGCTCAATTTTTCGAGATATTCCCTAATCGTCCCGAATTTTTTATTAATATTATATTCATAAAATCAGAGTCTATAAAAAACATTATTCCTTTTACATCTTCTTGAGCACAAATCAGTTCTTTAATTCCTTCCTTTCTATTGTAAGAAGAATTGTTCTCTTAATGTAATTGCCATTACGGTTCGCGATTTCTTTTCCGCGACTATGGTGCGGAATAATTTTGCAAGTAAATGGAAATATAATGCATTTGCAGAAAATACGATTAAATGCGAAATTTACACAAATCTTGTAATCCGGCTTTTATAGACACGGTTTCAGACACTCAGAATTACCCTTCGGAGCAACTTCGGCAGTTCCGCTGCAGTTCCGCTGCAGTTTCGCGGTCGAACCACGACGATAAACTCGCGGATACTGTCCGCTCGCGATACTTACCTCTGGTTCACCGAATCGTAAAATTCGCCATTCGACCACAAAGCAAGCTCGCTCACAACTTCGGCCGTCCACTCGATTTGCTTCTCTAACGAGATGCGAAACCGGGATGCTTGTTCCGGATGCGCTGCGTGCGTTCCGATTGCAAAGCCACGGCCAAGTATACGTTTAATTACAGATAACGTATATGGAGTACGCCAATTTATTCAAAAATATCTTAGAGACGGACCCTCGGACAATACTTGGAATTGATCTCTTTTGAAAGTATTGTAGCTTAATTTTTACGGAAGGTCTTACTTGTTTTTCATAGGATTTAAATTTGCCTGCAAAATTTAATTCCAAATTTTCTCTATAATGACAATTATAATTATTACACTAATTATATTACTACAGTTTAAAAATTTTTATTTAAAATTTTCAGACATACATTGAAGAAAAATTAAATTTTAATAAATATTTGTTTGAATAATTCCAAGTAAATATTTACTAAATGTAAATATAATATATATTGATTTGATACAAACCATTAATTTAATTTAATTGTCATTTTTTTATTGAGTAAATATTTACTGTAAATGTTTATATAGGACTATTCAAAGAGATATATATTAAAATTTAATAAAATTTTTTCAGTATAAAGAAGCTAAATATACAATTGTCTTTGATATTTTTTGCTAAAGAAAAATGGACTTCCAAATTCGTCGAAAGATCTCTAAGGTATTTTTGAGTGGACTGTGTATATAGATGTCCACGACATTCGCCACTGTTGTTTTTAAGATGACGGAGGCGACATCGAGCGCTTTTGATAGCGTGCGTGTGAGTGTGTGCGTGTGTATATGTACAATTAGTGAGTAGTGATCCTCGGCGTGTAGTGTACGTAGCTTGTGTAACTAATTTGTGTTTATGTAGCGAGTAACACCACCCCACTACTCTTCCGCGTGTATCGGTTCGATTCACTAATCACTAATAACCACTACTACTCCGGCTTGTTGTTGTGTTGAGGCTCTCGCAACTCTATCGACTGGCGATCGCAAACGCCTGCAGGCTGTCGCGTAAGTATTCAAGATCCTGTCAAAGTTTGTAGCTTATACTGCGTGATATACTATGGTGTCTCCTTCTCTCTCTCTCTTCCCCCCCTCTCTCTCTCTCTTTCTCTCTCTCTCTCTCTCTCTCTCTCTCTCTCTGCTCATTTTTCGCGCGATTAATATTTTTATCTATTTTTATTTAATACTTTTTCTGTCGGTCCTACCCCTTGTTCGCCTTCTCTCTTTCTCTCTCGCGTAACATTCTTATATTCTCAATGAACTACATTTCGTAAATTATATAATTAAAATATTTTAATTTTCTGAATTTGAAGGATTCCTTTATGTGTTTTTGTTATATCAACTTGTTAATAATATTTCGCGGTATAAATCATATCACGTTACATTTTAGTAATGCATGTAAATTGAAAGGTTTTATTGCTGCATAAATGTACATGCCGATATGTAATAAGTCAAAATTTATGGGATACCTTTTTGCGTTTTGCGAACAAGAAAAGATCCTATTAAGCAGTAGGACTGGCTCTACAGGTTGTAATTATGAGAAGAGACTATAAATCATAGATGTTATCATAGCACGAGAGAGAAAAGAGAGATACATTAGTAGTCCTTAATTTTCTACTAAATTTGAACCCTAACTAACGAATTCTCCGTAGTCGCATGAGTATTAGTAGTCGTTGTCTACGTCATGAAATAAATTTGTTTAGACTGCAAGTGTGTTTAAATGTGTAGTACAAAAGTAGTTGTGCACTTACGATCTTGGCATTTAAGGTAAAAAAGAGATTCAATTACGTAGATTATCACTTAAAATTGAATTGTGAAAATTGAACAAGCGTGAAGTACTAAGATCGATCAAATTAATTGACGTAGATCTCGAAATATCATCCTCTCCTCCTCTCCCTCCTCTCTGAAACAAGACAGATTAACGCTTCGTTAGAAGCAACAATGAAAAAGAAATTGACAGCGCACATGGAGGACCTGGTTGGATCTGACCTTGCAGTGTCATTGTAGGGTTTCAAGGGTGAGAGCGGTTTGGCATTGGCGAGGGGTGCCCCCGGCCTGCCGGGTCCGAAGGGTGAGCCCGGCGAACGGGGTTACCGGGGCGAAAAGGGCGCCATGGGAGACGCGGGTTTACCAGGTAGATTACCACGAAACCATTCTACCGCGGCGGGAAAAGACGAAGGATAAAGCACCGAAAAAAAGCGATCGTGTCCGCCCTCTTATTCCTCGTGGAATTATTCTCCCACGAAAATCCGCGATCCTTCGTACATACCTTTAATCGCGCCTCTATATTCCTATGCATTCGCATGAAAAATCCAAAAATTACGGAACTCGTGTAATCTTTCCCAAAATGTATAGTTAACAGTAATAGCCACATCTTTCAGAAGATAATCCATGATCGACGATGATTAATGTCACCAATCAGATTTTATCGCTAAATTTTTTATTTCTTTTTCTTTATTTTTTGTTTTGAGTTGATTTTTTTTTTTTAATAGTTCACGTTCAATACGAGAAACTTTAAAATTCATGGTATATCAAATTTTTTCTAGGAAAATAAACAGGCAAATATTCGTTATACGGTTCGTTTACTGGCATCAATGGCACCGCACCTTCTTCCGAATATTTTTGCATATAATGGTATGAAAGAATAATGTTTCATAGTTTTAAAATGTATATTATATAATTTCAAAATGTATACCAAATGAACGTGATGTTAAAGAATCCTACTTTCCTATTTGATTATGCAAACATACAGAGAATAATGCGGGTCCACTGAACACGGACGCGAGATCAGTTCAAGTTTCTTGTTTAACTTTTCGAAGATATGTAATAGTGGAACGATTCGAAAAGTTCCCTCACGAAACTTGAAAACGATCCCGCGTTAGCCCTTAGGGAAAAGAATTCGAAGGCTGTGCCCTCGATTCTCTTTCGGTAATGCGCGCCAACTTCGCCTTCCGCGAAAAATTTCAATCAAAAATTAATAACGCTCATCGTTCGATATAGGAAATTAAATATTAATCCACTTCGTATCGAATTGAATATTTAATTAAATGTTTGTTTTCTGAAAGAGTCATCGGGCGATCGATATTTATCATTGCTATGTGCGACGTTGCGAATATTATTGCACATTTAGCGGCAAACGTTGAGGGATTGTTAACGTGACAGTCTTTTGATAAATGCTTTTCATGATGTCAATCAAAATATCGGCAGACAATGCAGAAGATATTAATGCAGTAACAATATTTCATTGACTGCCACTTTAAAACCAGTTTATACAAATCAAATATGTGTTTTGTTATGACTTATTTGAAAAATTTCTCTTTATTTTTTATCATTAACCCGTAACAGGAACACGTATTTTTTGTGACATTAAACAAACATGTGTTCCTTGGAACCCACTATTTATTATTAGTTTCATTTTCTTTAAAAATTGAAATATTTGTAATTTGTATTAGTTTAATTCATTTAATTTTGTTATTAGTTTTATTTTTTCTTTAAGAAAATTAAAATATTTGAAACAACTAAAACTTAGCACAAATATAGTACGATAAATAATTAGCCTACTTTTTTTTTTTTTAAGAATGCACTGAAATTTAATATAAATATAGTACAATAATTAGCCTACATGAATAGAGAAAAATTGTGAAAAATCAAATCGTGAAACAAAAATATTTCATCATTACACTATTTAAAAATTAGGAAAACGTCCCAGGGTCGCTGTATAGGATTCACATGTTCCAGTTACAGGTTAAAAAGAATAGAATAATAAAATCCGTATTCATATATTCAAAGACCTCTAATATTTAGAACAACAATAAACGTCGAGTGTCTGCGGATGTCCCTCGGGTGAGCCGTTCTATCGAAGCGCGATAAACACGCCGGAAGTATTCCCGGCACGGGGAAATCGCCCAGAGCAAAATGAAGTCGAGAGCGGAAAAACGACGGAAGGCGAAGTGGGCAATGCGCCGGAGGTTTCTTGCCACGCGCGCGTTTCGGAATTGCGGAGCGTCATCGATCGCGTTCACGCGCACGAATTAATCTAACTTCGGCGAGCTCGAGCAACCGAGCAGCTCACGGTCGGCAAATTCGCTTTCAGGGCCCAAGGGAGAGATGGGACTGCAGGGCTTGCAGGGGCTCAATGGAACCGACGGCGATCCTGGTATCCAAGGACCCCCCGGATTACCGGTAAGTGAGACGCAAATGAGAAATGGTTTCCCCAAATCTCCTCGACTTTCCACGCCCTTCACGGTGTAATATTCGGGAGACGTTATGGCCATCGTGTTTTACAAAGGTGACGAAAATTTAATATCCCTCGCGTCATCGGACTTTTGCATAATGCCAGCGTATTTTACGTTGCAGTGATTGTTGAATCAAGTTGAGCAAATGGGGGAAAGAATCTCTCAAAAATTGTAGGAAAATAAATTCATAGTATTATATATACTTAATAGGGAGTTTCTATCATTCCGTTTATCGGAATGTTATGAAAATCAGGTTACCTTCTTCTTAACAACTAATTGAGAAATGGATAATATGACTTTAGCGTTCACCGCATCTACATTCACGTTATTACAAAAATTCCCTATCGTCCGCTATTTTCTATGGCATTTTTGATGCCTTAAGATTTAACGTTTCTTTCAGTAGCATCAATATATCGCTTTAAAAATGATACAAAAAATGTGATTTTCGAGTTATTACTATAAATGAGTTAAGCAAACATTATCGAATTTTTGCATTGTCCAAATAGACTTTAAAAGAATATTAAGCACGTTATTCCAAGAAGGATATATCCGCAATGTAACAAGTATCATAATATATTCACAAAATATTAGATATCCCTTCCACGCTGAATTACCAACACATAATATCTGTAATATTATATCAACGCAATTTTCAGTTGCGCTCATATAATGTTTCGAATATTATGTATTAAATCTAATGTGCAAACTCAATATTACGTAATACATGGAAGGTTTTATAAAGGAAGAATTAAGGAAGAATAAAACTATAAAAATACAGCCAATATCTATGAATATATTACATAAATATAGAAAGTATATAAAGACGGTTAAAGTTAGATGTTGGGATAGTAATAATTAATATAAATTCCTAAATATATTTGTTTGACATAGTCAAATTATGCGCCACATATTGTCAGCCTTACAACACAATCATTTAATTGAAATAATAATGTCCACAAATTAATATTTGATCGTCGAATTGACACTACAGCACTAGCATACTTAAATTATTAAAGAATAAAGCTGTAACATTTTACATATGTCGCGTTTGCTTGTCCCTTATTCCAGGGAATATCCGGACCCAAAGGTGAAAAGGGCGACTACGGCGATATTGGTCCCCCCGGCCTTATGGGACCTCCGGGTCTACCCGGCCCACCGGTACGTAAATGGTCTTAAACGTCATAACTTCAACGACCCTTCTTATCATAAATATTCCGTCTTATGTGATTCTACTTGTCGACAGGGCTATCCTGGATTGAAAGGCGAAAAGGGAGAGAAAGGCGAATCGGTGAGTTTGTTAAATTTTGTTACTTGCGTTGACGCTGTTTTGAAAATTAATGTGATATCAATAATTAATTCCTGTTCGATAAAAAAATAAAAAAAAATAATTTATATAATATAATAAAACTAATAAAAATGGATGTAGAAAAAGATTATATAAATATAGATAATGTGAATTATATAATAAGAGAAGTATATAAGGAATTATAAATACATAAATATAATGTATGTGTTTTCAATTACATATTCATTATTTTGCCTTTTTAATATCTTGACCTAAATCGAATCATGGTTACAATACGTATGAAACATGATCCCACCGGAATGATTTTGCAGAAATTAGTTTTATTCAGGATCCAATAAATTTAAGCAAGATTCTATTATCGAAGAATAATACCTATATCTTTTACGGACGATCGTCGATAAATGCAGCTGCCGTGATTTCGATCGCGAAGCTGCCGCATCTTTCGCATAAATGCTATCATATTTTCGTCACAATAGCTTCACGATCGATCGCAGTTTTGGTGCGATCGCGATAGCACCAGAACTGCGATTTCCATGCAGGCGTGCGTTAGGCAGTATCTCACGATAAAATAAATTTCTTTTCATGGCGGGACATCGACCTTCCACTCATAGAAGTACAAAAAGCTCAGGCGAAGACAGGTATGTGACAGTTTGTATCTGAGATATCTCCATGCTTTCGTCCTCGATCGTGCGACAAAAGAATCGCCCTTGATCGGGGAAGGATGCGCGATAGAAAATCGTTAATGTTACATTGAATAGTGTAACGTGATAGTAATACAACATGTATGAACACGAATGCGCGTTTGTTCGCAGGGAGACGGCACGTTCGAGATGAACGCCGGGGAAGTGGTAAGTTAACTCACGAAAACGCGTCGTTCTCTCACGAACGCGTCCGCTAGTTACCGCGATATACGGTAATGTCTGGTTTGTAAAAAATACAAAAAATAAAAATACGGCAGACAATATTACTTCGCTTCCGTGTTGTCTGTTCGAGCGGGTTTTAAATTTTCGGTCGCGCCATTGCGACATCGACTTTGTGCTCCGTTATGGCCGCGTTTTATGTAGTTATGTAACCCTTTGCGGCACGATTTATGGGGATTATAAAGCAATTCGCTCAAAGCTGTAAAAATTGTCGAACAAAATCCATTTTTCTCCTCGATTTTATGATACATTCATCCGCATTGGAATTTTTAGGAAAATAAAATACAACAATAATTTACTTTTTATAATTATTCATTTTTCATTATTATTATCGACAAAATTATAATTATGTCTTTTTTATAATTATAATTGATCAAAATTTCCATAGCTGTTTTTGAACCCAAAAATTACTTACGGAAGAATAATCTTTTCTTAAGCGATAAAACGCACGATGCGATTTTTCGTGCTAGATCGCGATCTAATAAATTATTAGAAATTTTGCGGACGTATTCAGATTCCCACCTAAGTGCAGACATCATTTTATTCTTGTTTAATATTCGGTGAACAAAAGTAAAATGACCTTTAGATAACACTCGGATGGAAATCTGAACATAGTCCTGTGTGATGTAATTTTAGTGATTAATTAACAATGGCTGTGGAATAGAATAAAGCTAGATACAGCTTTGCAAGAGCAGTTGGAAAATACATTAATATAATTGGTTTTCCTCACCCAGTGAGGAACTAAGGACAAAATCAATCGTATTAAAGAATTTTGCAACAGTTGTAAAGCTGCTCCTGAACGCGCCTATTAAAGCTTGCGACACATGATGCTTGTTTTCCTGTTGGATTCCTAGCTGAATTAGAATCTTGCCATCGTATTGGCTGCTGTACTGACAATGTTAGCATTTAATTAATACAGTGGCAAGAATTTGTTCCAGGTATAAGCAATCTAGCAAGAAAACAAGCATCGTGTGCCGTTGGCTTTAATCGCATGTGATGTAGCACGAAAAATCACATCGCGTGCCTCTGATTTAAGTGTTGATAGTTATTAATTCGTGATATTATCGATGCATAGATAATGGGCCCACCCGGACCCCCAGGACCCGCTGGTACCCCCGGACTGCAGGGCCCACCCGGGATCAAGGGTGACAGAGGACACGATGGCGCCAAGGGCGATCCTGTCAGTAACCATTACCTATCTATTGTTCGCGTGTATAGAATATGAAAGCAGTTATACGCGTTCGCGTTCGCGCAATGGAAAATGAATGTTGATTTCTCTCTCCGAGATTGCAGACATCGAATAACAGAATCGATCTGTTTGCATCGCTCCGTTTTGTTCGAAAAACCATCGTGAAAAACCTTTTATACATCAAGCTTTATATTTTTATTTATCTCCGTCGTACTATCACTGAATTTGGAAAACGTAAAAAACTACAGCGAGTCCGGTTATGATCGCAATAATAAATGGCGTTATTTTTTCACGTTTATTAGTTTAGTTCGTGCTGCGCAGCGAACAAAAAAATTTACAGCGCTAACAGGATAAAAAAAATTCATTCTCTTTTGAACATTCTAACTTTCTCTATTTTACATCGTGATGATATGAAAAGTAAAGCCACAGTTGAGAAAGATATTCGTTCTGATCAAAATAATGGGAAAAAAGAAGCTGCGAAGGGTCGTAGTTGAGAACCCTTCGTATGCGAGAAAGATCGCGTTTGCGATGTGACTCCCGAGGCGTGAAGCTATTCACGCCGGTGATCTTTGAGATCACCTTTTTGCGTGCGCGACACCATTGCAATGCGGACAAGCCCGTTCTCACGCGTCGCTCTTTCTTTTTTCACGTTACAGGGAGAAAAGGGTGCCAAAGGGGATCCTGGTCCGATGGGACTGCCCGTACGTATTTTCTCTCCAGATTACACACAGCATGCACTCAAACACACGCACACACGTGTAGCCTTAAGCGCGCTCTAAAAAGGAAACGCGGATACAGGACGCACAAAGGCAGATAGAACGCAGACGGGACCCCCCCGAACGTTCACGGAAAAAAAAAAACTGTCCTGTGTCCTTTGCTTTTTCTGCAAAAAAAATCGCGTTCCGAAAATTCCGAACGTTGCATTGTTAGCGTTAGTACCTCTTTCAGTCCATTTTGTGAGTTTGCTGCAATTTTTCGATAAATTTTTCGTCTAAAAACAGAAAAATAACGTTGTTTATTTTTTTTTTATCAATACACTCAAATATATGATACACAAGATTTCTTTTTCCATTCTTTGTCGACGAAAAAAATTTTTTGGGACTGAAAGAGTTGTAGGGTATACTGTGGCACGTGGTATAATTAACGAATTGGACTTTATCGCCAGAACGAAGTAGGTACACAAGAAAGAAAGACGGGAGGAGGCGTGCGCACAATGTTACGAAGGTATACACGCAATCTCTCTGCATGACAAAAAGACCAAATACAAGTTAGAGCCTGCATATCCTCCTCCGAGCGACGGAAAAGTCGCGCGCTTGATCCACCACCTGCGAGACCGCGTCGAATGCGGCGACGAGACATGCTGATGGGCATTCTGTCTATCTACTTTCAGGGCCCCATGGGACTGAGGGGAGAGTCCGGAAAGCCCGGGGATTCCGGGAAACCTGGCGCCATGGTAAGAACGCGGACCTCCCGCTCCTAACGTCATCGTAACTTGGCGTCGCCGCCGCGGAATTCGCTGATAAGCCGATAAGTGCGTTCACACATTATCGCGCGACGCAGCCTGACGAAGCGTGCCTCTCGATCGCCTCTCGAGTACGCTTTACTTCTGCGTGTACATACGATACCATACAAAAGGGCTTTTAGGGTAAGAGGGAGCGTCGACGAAGTGCGACTGTCGTCACGTCGAGAGTGGCGATTCAAAAGGAGGCGAGCGGACGTCTGGTTAAATACTTTGCGCGCGCGAAGACAGTCGCTTCCTGCCGACGACGACGACGACTGCCGTTAACGCGTTAGATCGATAGAATTGCAATCGCGAGGCGTTTAGGATCTCTCCAAGTCGGCTGGATTCCGTCGAGGTAGATCTCGAGCGCCGTCGGTCGATCTCGTCTGCCAGCAAAGTCGCTGTCACTACAGACTCTATGTTCGACGTGTTTTAACGCGAAGTTTAACGTCAGCCTTCTTCGGAATTGAGAAGATTCGATCCACTTTGGTACGGCAGCAACGCCGAGGTCGCGCATTTTTCCTTTCGACATCGGAAAGTACATTACCGATCGAATCTCACGGACACGCGTGTGTCTTGAAAGAATACGCGCGCCTCGGCGTTGAGAAGTTTTCAACGCCAACGGTGTACCTTTGCGCCCGACTTCGCTCGAGAACGAAACCAAAAAACCGGATCATACAAGTTCCGTACACTGGAAAAAATTTACTAAATTCTAATACATATTTATTTGAATAGTGCTAAGTAAATATTTACTTGCAATAAATATTTACTCAACAAACAAAATGATAATTAAATCAAATCGATGATTTTTCTATTAAATAAATATATGCTTACACTTAGTAAATATTTGCTTAGACCTATTCAAATGAATATTTGTTAAATTTAGTATTGTTTCAGTGTATATAGCTTGCGATCGTAATTTTTCACAGCGTTTACAGGCGTGGAATAGATTCGTCGAGCGATTCGATGTCTAATGTTGGCGACTACAAGAACGTGGAAGGGACGTCTTCCAGGGTACCAAAACTCGTCAAAGAGTTGGCCACACGAAGTGAAAATTACGCCTGAAAATCGGCGATATCGAAATGAAGCTGTATATGTCCGGTTACTGCCTAAAATTATTTTAGAAGACGGATTCTTTGACGAATTTTTAAAAAGGCATATTTTCGACGTATTCTCTAATTAAATTGCCTGAAATTATTGGCTGAGAAAGAAACTGCGATTCGTCAAAAAATTCGTTGCTAAAATATATATCTTCCCGAGATCATCCCTGTATGTTCGATGTCGTGTACACCGCGGAGCCGCTTATTCTGCAAAGAGTTTAAACCAGATTCAGTGAAATAACGTTGAATTAATGAATTAATTAATCCGCGGGCAAAGAGACCGCGATATCACGTGTTCGCTTTAACGAACTCCATGAGATTTGGTTTACGCCACTTTCAAAGTAAGCTGCTCGCTCTCGGTTCACGCGTTAACGCATTGCTACCATCCGTCCTCTTAACTTACTCTACGTGTCGGCTTTACAAGCAAGCCGCTCGCGCCGATCGTCGAGAACAGATTCTCGATTGTAGACACGAGTACTCAAAGTTTGGTGGATCTAAAAAGAATCCGAACTTCGCCGTCCCGCAAAATTTTGTGTCATCAGCGTATATGAAAAGAAGCGTACGGACGCCGTTTCTCCGAACAAGTCATTAATAATGTAAGCTTGTAAGGACTTCTCGATCTTATCGAATTAAATGCGAAAACGGTGCTTTAGTTATCGCACTATTGCAGCATAAGTGGAGTGAAGTATACGATATTATTTCATCGCGTTATATACGAAATATATTCGTATACTTGATAATTTCGCGATATTTTATCCCCTCGAATCGCATAAATTTACGTAGTACGTTTTGCGTAAATACGTTAAAACTTGAGGAGCGTGCTTTTTATTTAGAGCTCAATTTTTATTTGAAATAAACGATTGTTTACAAACGTGACAAGTCAAAAGAAAGAACAAAATTAGATGAAGGCGCAGTTTTACCGATCCAGAAGTGTCGAAAAGTAGAAGTTTAATTTTCGTCCAAACTAATTTGACGAGCCTTGAGAAACAATTTCCAGTCTGTCCCTTGTCTGGTAAAATCTACTTTTCCGTTGTGCCTCTCTTGAGAATAATTCAGTCGGCTTGTACTTAACGAAAGCTCGCTCTCGCAGCATTGCCGGCACCTAATAATAACCCAGCCATTTATCATGATTCCTCTTCGTTCTACATTTCTTCGTAGCATTCCAGTCGCATTTCACGAATCATCAAGAATTCCGCACGGTTACAAGAGAAGGGAAATTCTGTAAGATATATTGATGAAGGGGAAAAAGGAGGAAAGAAACAGAGGGGAATAAAAATTAAGACTCCCGATCACATCGCTATTGTACTAAATTGTGACGTCAAAAGCGAGAAATCGGACGTAATCCTTTCTCTTGCGGTAGAAGTTAAAGAATAAATGTAAAAACAAGATTCATATCGAGGTATAAGTTGATCGCGTTGAACATTTTCCTGATTACTCGTTGCTGGCGTCAGGATGGCTTCATCAGGAACATCGATAACGTCCCTCATCTTTCAACACTGCTCGATCAGGACGCGAACGTTGATAAAAATCGCGTTGATTAACAATTAAATTCGCTAAAAGCGGCTTCTCGCGCAGAATACAGCTGGATGCGTTTTAAATCATCGCTTGCATAAAGCTTGCATAAAGAAGCAGCAGTCGAGGCGTGGCAGCGGAAGAGGGAGAACTTATGGGCAAGTGTCGGTGTATTCCGACTCCCTTTACATTCGGCAAGTACCTTTTACGAGAGTCGTGGGAAACGTCGGTGATATCGCGCGTGAGCATCGGTCGCGAGAAAATTTCATGTTCGCCGAACAGTAATAAAACCGTTTCCGAGACTGGCCGCTACGAATAATAAGTAGGAGGTACACCTCGTTCCCCTCTCTCTCTCTCTCTCTCTCTCTCTCTCCCTCTCTCTCTGCCTGCACTTTCGGCTTTTCCGCTCTATCCTGTCGGGTGCACTAACGTGCTATCGATAGTTTGCGATATTTTCCTGCGGAACTCTAACGTAGCTGAGAAACACAAGTGCGTGACGTTTTCATCAATAATAAAGTCGATACGACATGCTCTTTGGCGATATAAACTAAACGTCAACTACATAAACGCTTGGTGGACGCGATTTAACGTTTACAATAGTCAATAATTTCGACAAGCGTTTCTCGGCGACGTAGTCGACAAATTCGGAGTTAACCGAGCTTTGTCCTTTTACAAAAGTGTTTTGCGTGAATGCTGACAGAAATGTGGAAGGGTTTCGATATCGTGAGTTACGATCCTCGCGTCAGCTCGGGAATATCGCACGATTTACACGCAAGATGTAATTACCGGTAGGTGATCACTCGGCCTAAGAAGGATCTTATTCGAAGTACAACGAGATGCTCCATAAAAGCATCTTTAAAGACGATCTCGATATAAAGGAAAGTCGAAAGTACCAACTACTTCCTGTGAAAGATCTGCGGTTGGTGTGCGGCTCCGATCGCACGGAAATTGATTTACTCAAAATTGTCCCTTCAATTTTAAAATCCTAGAGGTACAATAAATCGCAAGAATCCTCTCATCCGTGAGCTGGAATTAATAACAATTTTTCCACGGAAATTAATTTTTACACAAGAATTGATAACAATTAATTGTGTCGAAAAATACTGTTGTATTTTGCTTTATGCAAGCTACAGCACTTTGAGTCGTTTAAATCAACTTCCGCGTTAATCGATCGCACACCATCCTCGACGTCTAAAAATACAAGAGGCAAGAAGAATCGCGAAAATGTACAGTGTAGAATATACGGTGCCCTCGCCGTTACAATCGATGTACCGTATACGACGGACTATACGAGCGGACTACTTCTAACACCCTGTGTACACCCCGATAAATTAACGCAGATTTAGTCTTAAGAGGATAAACTGGACGAGAAAGTCTGCGCGAGAGAGCGAAACGAAGCTCCGTCGGACTCCACGCCGACGACCCCTATCTGGCGGCAATTCTCCTGTGCGTGTAAAGTTTATGACGCCCACATATACATATTTAATACACGAGCACGAACACGTCATATATGTATACAAACGCTCACACATACACGCGCGACACACGAAGGAACGTATGCGTGAAACGAGAAACGCAGTCGCGTCGAGATGCGCAAGTCGAGAGATGTATATAAATATACAGCGATTCTCGATCCTATCGAATACGCGATTTTTTTCGGGACGCTAGAACGGAGTTTTTCAGTTTTATTAGGTACTCTTGCTCGTGTGAGTATCTCGTTGATCAACGGCGAGAAAACTGAAACGTAAATGGAAACGTCTGTAATTATCGATTCTGTAGAACAAGGATACCTACGTTTGTTTTAAGTCGATTCGATATACAATCCCAATCTCGCCGAAATTTCAGTCAACGAGGTACTCGCGAGTGAGAGTACCCATTAAAAAGTTCCGTTTTAGTGCGCCGGATGGATCACGAAAGTTCGCCGATGAAACTCGAGAACGCGCTGTATACTCATTTGTATGTGTATGTCTGTAAATGTAAGTACAAGTAAAAGGTGCATTTACACACGTAACTGCGTGTCGTGTGCAGGTATACACACACATACACACACACACACAGGCTGTCAACATTGTGTCGAAAACCTCTTACTATAGGGATTCGTTGACGAACCCGAAAACCGACCTCTTTCTCGTAACGAAAATCTTGACGTAATCTAATTAGGATGATTCCCGACGTCCGAGATTAAAGGATTTTCCTCGAATTATATAAAACTGTACTCCGAGATGCGAGAGCAGCTAATATTTTTCAGCTAATTTAAAACGAGTTTTGCCTTAACGAAAATTTCAACTTTACTTGCCAAATATTTGATCTTTTCGCCTGAGCGAAAGTCGACTGCGCGCGGAAAAATCCATAATTGGAGGAATGTTTCAGTAGACACAGGAGACACTCTGTGTGCACATATATATATATATATATATATATATATATATGTATGTATGTATATATATATATGTATGTATGTATGTATGTACACGAATCCCCAGGCGTGTGTGTGCGTGCGTTAATTGTTAAGGCGGCGTTCCTCTTAAGCCGATCAACTTAAGGCGACCTAATTGAATGCGTATGTGAATACTGACTCTAACAGCAGTTTTGTTTTACATTGTCCCGATTAATAAACAGAATGTGCATGTGCCTGTGTCCTTTGCTTCTAAAACTGCCTACCAAATTAATGCTTTCACACACGATAATCCAGTAACATAATCAGATACTTTTTGCTTCTTTGCATTGTGCTCCGACATGTTTTGCGATCCGAGCCAATCCGGACAACGAGATTTCTCTGCTCACTTTCGTTCTTCCGTTCTCTCTATGTATTTGCATCTGTTGCATAAGTTGCAATGGAAAACGATTAAAGACAAGGAGAAAAGAAACAACCAAAAATTAACACGTGTTAATTTGCTGCGACCACGACGGTGGCGTTAATCGGCGGATCGTTCAGACCGGCGATTAATCTTGCTACCTTAGAAATAAGATCGAAAAGAAGAAAAAAAAAAGAGGATAAGCACAAAGACGCGACGAAGCGTCGACGCTTCAGTACGAAGTACGCTCGTTTTTTTTTTCTTTCAACTTTGCTCAAGCTCCCGCTTTACTTTCCGACGACGCCGACCGCCCTCGATTGTCAGTCTCTTTCTTTCTCTCTCTCTCTCTCTCTCTCTCTCTCTCTCTCTCTCGGTGTCGGGATTAATTTTGATAATATGAAAGCAGGGGTGAAGATTATCTTGCGATGATGGGCCGAAGATGAGTTTCGTAGTTGAAACGCCCGAAGAACGGAGACTAAACGAATCTAATTCATTATACGCCGAGTGAGAGTTTTATTCGCGAAAGAATGTTTGCACATCGTTTTTAAGAAATAGCTTAAGGAATCGTCTCTCCATCACAAAATTATACATAATAAAAATTCGCAGTTACACCTCAAATATTTATCAAGTATGGGAATATTCGATGTAACAAGAGCGCGAGTACAGAATCCGATAGAAACGCAATTTCGTTACAACGAAAACCGATCGAATATCCCCGGCCAATATCTGTACCGACACATCAAGCGCGATATAGCGCAACTATAACTTAATTTGAAAATCCGAACGAGAGTTTCGAAACTTCTCTCTCTTCTCGCGCGCGCAGGGATGCTGCGGGGGGAAGGGGGAGGACGTAACGCGATCGAGAGTTGCAGCTATATATATTTATATAGCGAAACAGCAGCGCTGTGCAAATATTCTTTCTCGCCGAGCCGATGGAATTTTCACGCGAATCGATCGGCGCAACGAGAATTAAACCGAGAACCGATCCTGAAACCAGGGATGTGCGATCTCCAAATCGATTCGCTAAAAAGCGATTTTTTGCAAAAAATTTTGCTCCGAAATAGCCCTCTTTGTTAAAAAGAAAAAAAGAAGCGGTTCTTTACAAAGAGAGATCGGTTTCAAATAGCTCTTTTTGGAAAAAAATCAATTTTTCGCAAAACAGATCGGTTTAAAATCGCTATTGTCATTTGGGAAGATCGATCTTTTGGAGATTCGAACATCCCTGCCTGAAACACTCGAGGGCGCAGCGACGGTGTCAAAAGGGCGATCTCTAATAATAAAAGTTCCCCTCCGCGACATAGTTTTTAAGTCGCTGTCGACAATATTACACGCTCGATATTATCGATGGGCTACGTCGTGTATCTGACGAGGTTTCCTCTACCTTTCAGGGATCACCAGGATTAGACGGCATGAAGGTGAGCGATCCACGGGATGACCCCGTTTTCACTATATCATTACCTTTCTCGTTCTCGGACACGCTCTATTTCCGTGTCTCGGTGTCTCGTCTCGTCTCGTCTCGTCTCGTCTCGCGAACCGAAATATATCAATCAATCGGTCGAAATTAGATTCGAGAGAACGCGAACGCGGTTTCATCCTCATTGGCTTTCCTTTAACGACGAGAGCGAGCCGAGTTACCCAAAATCGCCCGTCATGTTTCTTCGTACTTTCAGGGCGCGCAGGGCGAGCCAGGAACGAAGGGAGAAAGAGGAGATCCGGGATTGCCTGTAAGTCCTATGCTTTATCAAGTATTTATCCGCCGTTCGAATCTGATCCATCTAACGCGCGATATCGCCCCGCTTTGCTCGTGTTTATCGAGATCTCTCAGCAATGTATTTCAAGATTTACCGAGTATTATCCCGAGGCAATCTTGCCCTTCATCAAACAATAATTTTCTCTGGTTTCGCGGTCGGATCGTTCGAGGCGCTCTCGATAAATATTTTACCGGGATAGATTTCTCTCTTTATACATTTAAAGTCGATCTCTACGGCAATCGAATTCCTTGACAAATAATGCTTCAAATGAACTCTCGATTGGAGCAAAGTCTCTCCCGCGGCGCACAATGGAAAGGAGAGAGATACTCGCGGGATACTCTTTCGCGAATTCGATCAAACGTCAATTGTGATTCCGATCGATCGCCGAACCTTCTCAATCTCTGTTTTACGTCACTCGCGATCTCTCAAGTCTCGTGATCGTCGCGCAGTCACGTACCGAGATCGAGTCATGTCCGAGAAACGGGCGTCAAGTCAACTCGCTGACTCGATTACATCTCACCGTCGTCGTCACGGAGAGACACGCTAACGAGTCGATCTGTGTTTGTCCCCAGGGTACCGATGGAATTCCCGGTGCGGAGGTACAGTTGGCTTTCGATTATCGCTCGTCCTCCAGCGCGACTGCGACACAGTCTGACACGGTCTGACCAGCCCGGGGTAACGACGACACATTCCGCCTGATCTACCCCGGGGACTGTCTTGAAAAAAAAAAAGAAAAAGAAAAAAGAAAAAAAAATCAAAAAGAGCCCTCTCTTTTTGCCTCCTCTGTCCGATTTCGAAGAGAACGGAGCAGCGTCTTGCGCCTTTCTCCCTCTTTCGTTCGGAATCTAGTCTCACAAATTTCTTTTTTTTTTCCTTTGACACGTTATATTCAATTGCATATCAAAAGTCGTGCACAGATAATTTTTTCAATTTAAACATTGATATATCTAGAACATAATTCCGACGCGATCGATTCCGTTGTATCGTTTGATATTTTCACATGATAATGCTTAATGTTTGTGCAAAGAAGATCAGAGTTTATTCAACGCCTGATATTATTTGCACGAGTAGCTGTTGAATTAGATTTAAGAACCAGATAAGAACTAGGTGGTCCCGTGTACCACCTCGTCGGCATATGACCAAGTTAGAGAGGATCGCACCCGATGAAAATTTACGACCGAATTATAACGGAGGGGGAAACGCGCAACTCCCTCGTGCTTCTCTCTGGAGTGTCCGGAAGGATGCTCGAGCAGTGCTCGTGTGACCGCTCGATGCGCACCAATGCGAGAGCGTATAAACGGAACGACTCTCTCGTATGTACCCTCGAATGCACAGGAAGGTACTTGAAGGAGGATAATCTCTTTCACCTCTGAACATACGACAGCTATATATCCTCACATCGCGCGAATAGCTGTATATCTCCCAGCGCGCAAATGTTTCCTTTTTTATTTAAAACTAGAACTGCGGGTTTAAATTAATCGCGATTCAAAGTAAATTTAACTTTTTAAAAAACGAAAGGTATTGCAAAATTTCCGTTAAAAAATTTGTAATTAATTATGATTGATTTATGAAAAGTCATAAAAATTTAAAATTTCACGTGCAAATCCAATTAAAAAAATACCATTCGTTAGAAGAAGGAAGACGCGACTAAATTAAAGGCGTCCATGTAACTCATCGCGGCGTGCATATTTATGAAGTGCATCTTAATGCCAGTTTCCACCTATACAGAAAAAAAATTAGTCTTCGACAATAATATTCTCGAAATATAAGCAAAAATATTTTAATCCTGTTTTAAAGATTTTAGTCTTAATTTGATTGAATTTATATTGTTGCAAAATTTTTAGTCTTGAATTATTTGAATGCAAAATAATAACTTGCATCGAAAACAAATTTAATAAAATCAAGACTAATTGTAAGATCTTTGAAACTAAATTATAGAATATTTTTACTTATGAGCAAATGTTATTGTCAATTTAAGAATAGTTTTTTTCTATGTAGATTAATTTTAATCTCAGTTCAAAATTTACTTTTCATCTTCTTCTAGTCCTAAGAATTAGAAAAAGATGAGTTGAATCGATATCAAAATTAGTCTATTGATGGAAACAAGCATAAAAATGTATACCATTAATATATCGCGAAGAAAAAATTAGAAACATTAATCTTGCTGAAATCTTAATTTCTTTCAAAATTACAATTCTAAAAATAATATTGTTGTATAAATAACTGCACGTGAATCTGCTAATAAAATTCTAATTGTTCGGGAAGTTAATGCTTCCCGTTAAACTGAATCTAAAATGGGGAATTCTGTGTCTGTGTATCTCTCTTTTTCTCTCTCTCTCTCTCTCTCTCTCTCTCTCTCTCTCTCTCTCTCGTATCGGTGCTGCTTTTATTGACATCGGATATTCTCGGTTTATTGACGTCTCTCGTCGGAGGGAAGAGCAATAACCAAGTGATCCACTCGAAATGCCGTGCCCGTGGTTCCGGCTGCGAATCGATATGCCACCCTTTCCGCCCCTTACGGCTCGATGAGGTGACGGATGATGGTAACGGAAAAGCTGCTGGTGATCGATATACACGTATAACGTATACGACATCGCGGTCACACGCGGCACCCTTCCTCGAGCTCCCTTTCGAGCTTGGAAACTCGCTTTTCTTTCTGGAACGACCGTGCGTCTCGCGCGCGCAAAACGACGGCCAACGTTTACCGAATAAATTCCTTTTGACCGTGTTCACCAATTCCAGGGACCGAAGGGAGAGAAAGGTGCCAAAGGCGAATCTGTGAGTATTGACTTAATTCGAGTAATTCACGTTTTCGACGCGCGTGCTCCGCCGCGCGATTGAACGCGATCCACTCGGAGTTATACCGTCACTCTCTTTCTCTCTAATTTCTCCTCTCCTCTCCTTTCTCTCTCTCTCTCTCTCTCTCTCACACACACAAGGATGCGAAAACGATCGTGCGTGATTAGGTCGCCTATACGTTTTACGAAGATTATTTACCGAACGATAACCGACGGACCAGAACGCTGTATTCGGATGCAACTCACTTCATAATGGACGTACAATCATACGCATCTATCTCGACGAATCAGCGAATAGTCTCGTACACGGGAGGATCCCTGCATTAGTCGATTAGTTTACCTTTACCTTGACCAAAGTCACCGAGTTCGAGATGCCGGTCCGACCAGTGAAGGCGAAATTAATTATCGTCGTTGGCACTCTAGACTTCGCTTGATTTAACTCAATTTCGAGTACCATCGAGGATGCTTTGAATTGGGAGGAGAAGATCGATCGTGCGTGTTTTACACGAGTTTCGTGGCTGTTAAGTAAACGAATTGTCACGCACTCACGTCGTCGCGCAATACATCCTTTCGCATCCTTGTATCTATCTTTTATTCACAACTATTGCTGCAAGCACGTCGGTGGGACTTCACCGTGCCGCCGCCGACGTCGTCGTCATCGTCGTCGTTCACGACGAGGAGACTGCGGGATCTCCGCGGAGCCACAAGGTTACGAAAAGTAGGAAGCGGAGGAAGCTCTAGTTGTAGGAACACGAGGAGAATCTCCTCAATACACGCCCACCATTCCCATCAAGTTCCACATGAGACTAACACACTTTGCGCGTACATAGATATTTGTAAATATTATACATAAATATATATATATATATACATAAATATATATATATATATATATATATGTGTGTGTGCTGCTACCACCGTAAAAGCGCATAATGACGAGGCGCGAATAATGTTAGAAGAGACACTAACATTAAACGCTCGAGGAACGAAGCGCCAACGGGAGCACTGTCGCCGTCGCCTTTTCTCCTTTTTTTTTTATTTTTTCTTTAGGAAATCATGTCTCAGCTTTGATGACAGAAAAGATCGTGCCTCGGCGATCCGATAATTATAGTGAATTAAGTCAAAAGGGTATGATCGACCGAGAAACGAAAGAGACCTTTCGCAGTAATTATCAATTAAAATCCGTTATAATTAAACTGCGACCTTCGACAGGCTCACCTTCGCTCTTTGTACTCGTCGGGGTATTGTGCACCGGATCGATCAAGTACTATAATGCATAATCCAACAATATTATGCCTGGCCTTATTTGCACGTCGCGTACTTGCATCGGGTGTTTCGCGCTGTCAGAAAGATGATGCATTTCGCGTGTGCGCGCAGGGGCCGCCGGGTAAACGCGGCAGAAAAGGCGACAAGGGCAACAAGGGAGATCAAGGTGTTCCAGGATTGGATGCCCCATGTCCGCTGGGACCGGATGGACTCCCCTTACCGGGCTGTGGCTGGAGACCACCGCAGGTAATCGATAGCTTTATTTTGTTTCGGAGTTTGTGGGCAGAAGGGATTGTGGGAAAAATTGCGCCGTATATAATCTCAATTCGTAGCGAGAGAAATTAACAAAAAGTGCGTTAAGACAAATACGTATAGATATTACGATCCTTGGGAATATTTCAGATCGTGGTTTATTAATCATAATTATATAGATATTATGCAGTTTTTCATGAAATTATATAACAGTTGCTTTCGCAAAATGAGAGAAACGCGCAGGTGTTCCATTGGACACTAATTTCGCAGTGCATTAGAGATAAAATGATAATGCTCCATAAGTCTCCCGTGGATTTCGAAATAACCCTCCATGGTCCAACCAGGGCTTTGAAGACCCAGGCGAATTTTCTATTTTGAATTATTCTACCTCAAATTCGGGCACGTACAAAAACAAAACGTTGCGTTCGTATTGCGTTGTAAAATCGTATTTTTGAATGTTAAAAGAGTACACCAGAATTTTTTCAGATTTTTTTATAACTTTCAAAAACTCTTTGAAAAATATAATCAGGCAGCAGTGACTCGGTTGAACTAGTGCAAAAAAAAACGTTGGACCACGGAGGGTTAACACTAGAATCGCCGACGATTCCATTAATTTTTTTTTTTGTATTAAATATACAGAATATTAAATATGAATATAATATAAATAATATGAAGATAAATCTTCATTAACCGAAAACAAGGATATAAAATTATCAAATTGGCTACCTTCGACAGTTCTAGCAGGATACCGTTGACGATATCTAGTGTTAATCAGTTGATAAAGCGAATAGTGTTTGACAAAAGCGGATTGTCCGAGCAAAAACAGATCGCGTTCTTTGGTAGTTATTACGGGGGTATTATAACAACAGCGCTAATAGTCTACTAATACCAAACGGGATAAAAGGGATAGAGAGAAGTAGTGCCGGGGTACGCTTGGATTCTGGTGTGTGCTTAGCAGGACATCACGAGCACGTCCGTGCCAGCGATCGAGGGTCCTGAGCCCGCGGAAACGGATTACGAGGAGCCGGAGGACGAGTACGACGACTATACGGACCCGAACGGGAATCTAGCTGAGCAATAATGCTCGTTTTTGTGCGCTGCCCTAATAACTACCGACAACTACCACCAATACCGACACCATCATCATCACTACCACCACAACCACCACCACTGCCACCCTCATCACTCGTCTCACCCCGTTCTCCCAAACTAACGTGATCCTGGTAATTGCGAATCCCATAATAGTACTAACGCAATGCGATGTTCGTCGACAGCTTGGTTTCGCAATGAGATCCTATTGTACTTGCTGCTTCCTAATGCGATATCTATTGGTTGCAATATCGAAGATAAAACGCTGCTTTATGTATGTTCAAAGCCTAGCGGAATCCGCCATGCGAGTAGAATTGTCAGAATCTCTTGTAGGTCTATCCCTTTTATATGTAAACTGCTTGCACATTTTCTAATCCATTAATGTGTTCATGAGCGCTTACGTTCTTATTGAGAATTAAACGAATCTTTAATTTTTATTAATTATTATTATTAATTTTTATTAATTATTAATTATTAGAAACGCATAAACAATTACACGCAAATTTTTCTTTCCTATTTCTTTGCAACTCATTAATACAAAGAGAAAAATTTAAGAAGATTTTTATTAGATATAAAAAAAGATTAAATGCGAATACTAATCCTTAATACACACAATGACAATTTTCTGGTCCTTTATTACAAACATTCATTTGTAGGTTTCGGGATTATTTTCACCACTTTTGCAAGTATACAAATCACACACACACACACACACACACACACACACACACACACACACACACACACACACACACACACACACACACATATATATATATATATTAAGTGATATATTTTAACATCTTTAGAAAGTATTTGAATTTATATATTTTTAAAAATTGTATATAAATATTGTAACTAATAACTTGATATTAGTACTTCGAAAAAAAAAAATGTGATAGGACGAATGACCCAATCATGTGTAATTAACAATCAAAGCACCCAATATCCAAGATAAATGTCTTTTTTAATTTATTTCTTATCTATCTGCACGTATAATCATCTGCTCACTTGTGCACTTGTTTCTCTCATTCATCGATCTATACATTTCAAAATTAAGCTGACAAACTCTCGAAAAGAAGATTTCTAGAAATCTAGTGCAGCTTCTGTCTTGTGCCCAATGGATGCGTCGAGACGATTCCATCGGGAATAAATGATCTCGAGCTTGCTTATGCGAAGAACATCAATTCTATTTAAAGATAAATGGTCGGTGACACCTATCCCTTTTGTTTTGCAGCCAAGGAGCAACATCCTGCGCCAATGGCTACAGGAGGAAGAGGAGGATGGGGAGGAGAAAGAGAACGAGCGGCAGTGATGTTGCAAGGACAATAGCGCATTTTTTTCATAAGGACTTCTGTATATCCTTCCGTTCCCGCCTCCGTCTCGTTACGACCGCGTTACGAAAGAAAAAAAAAATATATATATATATATACATATTATATATACGCTAAAATAATCATCTTGCCATCGAGAGTGTTGTAAATATGTGTACTTACAGTGTCTAGCGTCCGCAGTGCGTGTACATAAGTAATTAGAGCTTACTGCGAATCTACGGTCGTATCGCGACGACGACGATAGTCGTATCGTCGGCTGATACGGTTTGCCCGTAAACGTCACACACATAATATATGCACACATACAAAGGTATACGGTGATGGATCCGCGATCGATACCTCCGGTTCTGTACGCGAGGAAGAACAGAAAGAAGTCTTCCGGGCGAATTCACGATGATCTTCGCGTGGAAGAACGTCGCGACAGGATTGACGGAAACATTTTGGAGCAAACGAACGAAGAATAATCCAGGAAAAATCGCAGTGAAGTGCGCGAAGGACGCATCTTGCGGATGAACGTGATGGTACAGGATGGGGAAGAAGATGCGCGTTCGCCTATCGTGCAACTCGAACGCTCTCCGTGCGAATCTTGCGGCGACGAGGACACACTTTGCGAATTTGAACGCAGCTACGACGATGAGACACGAGCGAGAAATGGGGAAGATCGCAACGTACCGATGGATTAGCTCTTAGATGCGGCCTGAAACGCATTTCGAATCCATTCCCTTTTTTTGTCTTGCATTTCGCTTGAAAACTCTCGCCCGATGTACGAGATTGTATTCATACAGATATCCTCAAAGTTCCTTTAAGTACAGCTGCACTGAAAAAATTTCACTAAATTTTAATACATATTTCTTTGATTAGTACTAAGTAAATATTTACTTACAGTAAATAAATATTCATCCAATAAAAAATAATAGTTAAATTAAACTAATGTATCAAATTTTTGTATTAAATAAATATATGTTTACGTTTAGTAAATATTTATTTAGAACTATTCAAGCAAATATTTATTAAAATTATATTTATTAAATTTTTTTCAGTGTGAGAAAATTATATGAAAAAATCTGAGTTCTAAAGCGTCCTATTTGAAATATAGAATAGTGAATCTCCGCCTTATAGCGATTGATAGAAAAAGGTTCAAAGTTTTTTTTCGTTAGCTACAATTCAAAATCTCAATACTAAAAATGTACAGATCAACCATTTAAAATTGTCGCTTCGAGTTCAAATGACTTATTGCTACAGTCGAGGGTAAAAAAATTGCATTCCATGGCATGCAATTCAGGTTGCCTTTCAGCTAATCCCGCGGGAGAGACGCGATCCATGATGTAAGAATATAAGATTTTATTGCACATAATGGCGAATTTAGTATTGGTGATAAATTTCTAATGGATTCTATATTGGCTTATAATATTTTTGGATTGGTCATCGATTTCGCATCTCGGGAACGAAATATCTCGTATTCTTATATCATACGCCGATCCGTACCTGTGAAGAGATAAATTTCGCCACACTTTTATCGTAAAGCAACCGTAGACTCGCGCGACGAGGCGCTTTTTGATACGACTAGTTGATTAGTGCCGCGCGATCCTGCGTTACTCTCGTCTAGATTAGAATCGTAATCTAACGCTAGTATCATGTGTAATGCAAGGAAAGAGAAAGGGCTGTACACACGCATTGTCAATACTCGCAAGGTACCCGTGGAATAAACCAATGAGCGTAAATCTTCTCGATGTCAGAAATATCGGATCGCCGCGGCGTCTCACACAACTATGTGTGTTCTCTTTTTTTTCTATCTCTTCGGACGTTTGTAGTCCTCCAAGCGTAAATATTTTCCATACGGGACAATATCGCTTCTAGGAAAAAAAGGGAGAAATGAAGAAGATAAAAACGATAGAGCCGAGGTGTTGCCCGTTGCAATATTGACGTTCAGAAGCTACGTTCGAGCCACGTGTGTAGAGCACGGCTTATCTCTGGCACATTGATCTTCTTCCTGCTCGAATAGAATATATAAATGACATTTTTCTCCAAAGTTAGTATTTATTTCACGCGAGCGCCGGAGAATCGTATTTCATTTATAGAACCTCTGAGGCTTAGATCTTTCGGTTATCACATTCGGGTGTTTTTGCCTGAAATAAAAATTTTCAGAAACCTTTCTTCGGCTAGAATCTTTCAGAAGCAATGCCGGGAGGATTAATTTGGATTCGGTGTAACGTAGAAAGTAACTCGAGGGACCTTCGGTGTCCTTATCGTAATGCGGTATTTATTGCCATTTACATCCGTCACATTTTGAGTAATTTGTACTTTTTAAAATACGACTGCACCTTGTCCTTGGGGTAGGGCTTCGTTACCAGACACGTCGCGATGTTCTCGGGCTGTTCTATCCATAGCTTGTGCTGAATGTTGTCCTCCTTCAGTTTTGCGCACAATGTCTGCAGACCGGCTTCATCGGCAGCCTATTATTCATACTCGTGATTTCACGTAGTAATTTTATCCAATGGTTCGAGAATGATTCGTTTGGGCATTTTTACAGCGTTCGAAATATTTTACGAAATAACAGATAGGGTCTGTTCTTTGTCGCTGTACTGGACTGCATTGAAATTTCCTTTCTCTCTTTTACCAAGCTACAAATATATATCTATTTTATTTTAAGTATCTAGAGGAGAATTTGGAGAGTTAAACCTCTTCTCCATGAAATTTTTGTCTACACTGAGAGAAAAAAAGGTTGCAATTATCATAATTTAACTAATTTATATTTTTTGGGACGAATTATATATTTATGTAAATATATTTAATTGTTATTTATCATACGCTACTTGAAAATCTTTGATTTTTCTAAACATATTTTTTAGTTATTATTATCACATAAATAATAAGTGAATAAAGGATATAGTAATTGCATTTACTAAATAAAAATGTTTACTTTATTTACTATTTACATACTATTTACATGATATTTTATTGTATTAATGTTTGAAATTATCATAATTTATAATTCATTTTTCACATACATGGTTATTATTACTAATGTTATAGCACTAATAACCATAAAAAGAAGGAGCTCCTAATTATAATTATTTATCATGCAATTATAATCACGAATACCAAACACTTTTCTCTCAATGTATATTTTGCCCATATTTTCTTCGGGAAAAACAAAGTTATAATTTACAAAACCTGATATTTTTCTCATTTAAAATCAGGAACAAAAAAGAAACATTTTAAGCTATGAAAATATCCAAAAAACAATTCATTAATGTAAAAAATTGCTATTTATATGATAACAGAATTGCTAATCTCCCCGAAAAAAAATCTTGAATACGCTCACAAGTTTAGCCACAAAGAACAGACCTACAATGCGGTAGTTATAATTCTCCCTCTGCAAATACATCGCGGAACAAACGTCCCATGATTAAAGGCGCGCGGATTAACAGCTCGCAAACTTCCCTCGCGAAAGTCAATACTTACTTCGAGGACCACCTTGTGCATGTTGTCTAAATCCGCGAGGTAGGCCTGCGTGTGGGCGTCATTGTAAGAGAGATGGACAACAGCGGTGCACGCGTGACACGCTTGGGCGATCACGGCGCCCAACGGCCATCCCATCGTCCTCGCAAGATCTCCCCGCATCACCACGTACTGAACTATCCCGGACATTCTCTAGCGAGAAAGAGATCGGCTCTCCTTACATACCTAATGTAGATTCACTTCGGAAACGATCTTAAGGCGGAGTTCGGGGGAAAATAACGGAGGAGAGAAAGGAATTGTGCCGAGGGATCTCTCTCTCGCGAAAAATCGAGCCTAACGCATTCGTCTAATGTTTAATAAATAAATAAAAAATCCCTCCCTCATCCCTCACACCCCCGTCCCCTCCCTCACTAGGTTTCGATTAATTATTAGTAAGTGCCAAAAAGTATATTATCATTCTTACAAATAAAAGGTATAACGCACACGCAGATATATTCGCGTGTATTTATATATCGGAATTGTGTATCCCGGGATCCGCGGCGACGACGTGACGGCGCCGCGAAATCGCGCGTAGAAACACATTCGCTATAGCATCGTTCCTTCGATGTCGTGGCATAACGCAAAAGATGTATTATTTATACAGATTGTTGTTATTAAAGACAAATAACGCTGAAATAATTAGCACGTACGACACATTATGTTTACGAGACGGCGATTTATTCATACCCGACTCTCTTCTCTCTTATTTATTATTCTCACTTTATTATTTATTGTTATTATTTTTATTATGCTTTTCATTTTCTAAGATCTGGTTCCATCAATGTAAGAATAACTTTAATTTTGGTTCAATTCACTCTTTATATTCTTTTTTCATTCTTGGAATTAGAAGAAAATAAAGAAAAGCATTCTTATAATATCGATTAAATTTACTCTTTATCTTCTTCTAATTCTAAGAATTGAATGAAAAGAGTGAATTGAACTAAGATTAAAGTTAATCTTACATTTATGAGAAATGGAACCTAAATATTATTTTCTTGTGCAAAATGATCATAGCGGCATTACGGAAAGACATTTAGCTTGTATAAGGAGAAAAAGAAGAAAGGGAAGGACATTTGGCAGTTTAAATATTCGTCTACATATCTTTAAGAAATATACATATTCAAAACAAATTGAGTGAAGAACGACAAATGAACTTACCCTGAAATGATAACTTTCCGACAACTGTAGCGTCTACCGAGAGGTTAGCTGTCGTCAATCGTATACGTGATAAATACAATTTTCTTCAAACAATACCGATATAAAGATACTAACTAATCCACGAGCACATGAATTGAACTGAAATCTGATATAATCCGACTAATTGAGTAAATTCGGAGTAAAAATTGCGAGATACTCCACTATGTGTCTACACTGTCATCTGCCCGGTAAGTATGCAAATATCAGTGCTGCTAACTTCAGGAAATTCGTTCTCCTTTGATTTCTAGGGAACAGTCCAACTTGGCGCTACAGATGCTTTTGACCAATCAGAAGAAAGAACTTTGACCAATCAAAAAATACTTCGTAGAATCAAGTGGACGTGATCTACCAGTACTGTTTCTGCATTTCATACGTCAAGTGAAAGAAGATTGACCTGGGGTTTTTCCTCAGAATAAAATTGTCCAGATTCCTATATATTTTTTTCGAAATAATAGAACTCTTATTTTTAATAGTCAAGTTTAATAATTTTTAACCTTTAAGAATTTATTTCATTTTAAGTACATACAAAAATATAATGTACAGGACACAAGAAACATTCTTAAGACATTTAAATGACATTTAAATCCTAAGGATGTTTCCCTTGAATAAAGAGTGCGTTCATTATTCACTGCAAGTACTGAAAATCTATAGTTACATTTACTATAAATTTTCAATATGTGTGAATATAATGAACGCAGCAAAAAAGATCCATCTTTTATAACTGAATTATGAATAGTATATAGCCGGTCACAGAAAAATTGCAACTTTATTTTTGATGGGTTTCGAAATGCAGCTTGCTCATCGAGCGATTGATTCTTATTCATAGATCTATAAATAAAAACCAATTGCTTGGCGAGTTCTGGCTGCATTCTGAAACTCATAAAAAAAAGTGTTGCAACCTTTTTGTGACCAGCTGTACATTTTTTAGCACTCAAAGAGAAATTTATGTTTACGTTAAATTTATGTTTATTTGATAAGAGCGCAAAGAAAAGTTTTAATGCAATTCACAGTGCAGCAATAAAAGATAAATTTAAGGTAATGCCATGTTGATAGGATTAATTGTTACCAAAATCTTAAAGAACAGATTTTAACAAAAACAAAAAAAATTTACATTTTGTTTGCACTCTTCTTAGCGGTTTTTATGCACTCGAACCGATATGAATGCCCACGTTCGAAGAGAAAAATCAAAGAGGAAGTGCACCGTTCGAGTGCATGAAGTGCAAGTAGAACGATTCCTTTGTTTCCACGTTCACACGGTATGGTGTACGATAGCACCGCTAGATGTCGTGATGATTGCCCACACTGTTCGACTTCTTCGTGTATATATGCAGCGGTCGATATCAAAAGGTTCTCAGACTTCATTCAGAGACCGGTCGCCGGTGAATTTCTGTTCTCTCCTCGTCATTCTTTCGTCTTTGGCGGTTCGCAGTCTTCTTTGAGGAAGCTCTTTCAAGGTAATCATCATTATTCCGAATTTTCTAAATCGTTTGTTCGCCATTCGTCACACAATTTCTCAGTGGAATTGACGTTTTGTTCAACAAAATTGGGACAAACCAACGACATGAACGACGCCGGATGATCGTTCTAGTTACAGCTGCCCTTTTTTCTCTCTGAAAGTACAGTCGAAATTCGACTGTAACGAAGCTACTCGTGTTTTTATGGTCGAAACAGACGAGAGAGTCCCGAAAACGAATTATATAATTCGGAAGTTCTTTCTTTGATGTATAATACTGTTTCGCACTTCTGTTTCGCGTGAATTGCGCTTTATTTCGTAACACCGAAGGTCAGTCGAGGAAGAGAGAAATAGCGATATAGAGAGGATTCGAGATCGCCACTATTCAGCATCGTCACAATTTGGCAAGTCACGCTTTACGAATATTTCTCATGATCCGTCAGAACGAGTCGGAGTTCGTGGAGATTACGAGATTTACGAAATAGCGAATTTACTTGCATTATACTAAACCTACTGCATACTGAATATAAAGTCTATTATATAAAGTCAACAAAATTAATGTCGAAGCATATTAAATATTTTAAACGATTAAATATTCAATAATGATAACGTTATTTAAGAATATACATGTATTATTTCAACAGTAAATCAATTTGATAGATATATTTTATAATATATTCATATTATTTCATTCAAAGTTACATTATATCACTGCATTTAAATACTTAATATAAATAATAATCTTTTTAATATGTACTGATTTAGTATAATGTGAGACTCGCACTATATTAAATCATTCACACTATGTGTGACCGAATTCACTAACAATAAAGTCCATGACGCAGGAAAACGTAAAGGTCTAAGCACAAAGAGAACTGTAACCGACAAGTAGATCAATGCACTATAGGTTTGTTTTTTCTATAGCTGAACTAGTATATACTTTTGGAACCTAAGTGAGACATATATATATTTGATATTTGAAAACAAGAAAGAAGTTTTAATGTAGTCTAATATAGTAATAAAAAAAACAGACTGGTGAAAATTACGAAAATGATCGAATTTACTATATTTATACTTGATAGAATATTTATACTTGATTGGTTAACACCTGTGAGTTTACTCATTTTTGTAATTTTCACTTCGTCTAAAGAACCCCCCGTAATAAGTCCCCTGACGTAATTGTATGTATGCCAAAATTGTGTGTCGACCTATGACTACAATTAACGTTCCATGACTCGGTTACAGCCATCTTGTGCTTAAGCCCTAAGGCAATAGAATCCACTGTTGCCAAGTCTGTTCGAAAGTTATCCTTCATATTGTGATCTATATTACGATTTTTTTCAATATTTTAGCTATATTTTAGCTATAATTTAGACTATTTTTTCGAAAATATCTTGAAACTAACGTGGTTCTAATATTAACACATATAAAAAATAAGAGCATAAAAAACCACAGCACAAGTTATAGTTTGTGATATTTAATTATTATTACAATTATTAATTATAATTAAAACATTAAACGTTTCGGCCACAATCTGGCCATCTTCAGTAATTCAATAATATTCTTAAAACGCAGAGTTACATCTAGTTGACATTAAATTCAACAGTCGAGAGTTGTAATTAAATAAACATGTTCTTTTATATGTGAAGATGCTTCATACAGTAATGTTACACCGTCAATTGTCATATCAAGAAAAGTGTAGAACAAGAATTTCCAAATTCTAAATAAAATTGTATATATTAAAATCTTCTAGTCGGAATATAAAGAAATACAATCATTATCTGTTTTACAGCAAAAAAACCAAACGATGAATCTCCGAGATTTTAATATATACAATTTTATTTAGAATTTGGAAATTCTTGTTCTACACTTTTCTTGATATGACAATTGACGGTGTAACATTACTGTATGAAGCATCTTCACATATAAAAGAATATGTTTATTTAATTACAACTCTCGATTGGCCGACTGTTGAATTTAATGTCAACTAGATGTAACTCTGCGTTTTAAGAATATTATTGAATTACTGAAGATGGCCAGATTGTGGCCGAAACGTTTAATGTTTTAATTAATGTAATAATAATTAAATATCACAAACTATAACTTGTGCTATGGTTTTTTATGCTCTTATTTTATATGTGTTACTATTTTTTCGTATTTTCCTCTCCAAAAGTCATCCAGAAATTCTCTTACTTTTTGTATCTCCAAAAAATCTCCCGGCAAAAAGAAAAATCTCCAAATCTAATAGAAATTTTGCTAAATTAACAATGCTAAATAAGATGTAAACAGTAAGCGAATTGATCACACGATAGAAAATGCAAAATTTTTGCCTTTTGTCTTCTGTGATTGGCCTGTGATTCGTTTACTGCTTATGTTTTATGTGCCTTATGTTCTTTGTGTTTCTGACTTAAGGCTTTATGCACAGTGGAAGAAAATTAAGAAAATAGGAAAAAAATATTAAATATTAGAAGTAGGAAAGTTGGAGCTTAGAAATTTAACGCAACACAATACAATTAAGATAAATATCTAATATTAAATATTAGAGAAATAAATTAGGATAAATATCTAATATTAAATATTAGGTCATTTAAAAAGTATTCGCGATTTTTTGTTCAATTTTTGATTAAAGAAATAATAATTAGAGAATATTAGAGAAATAAATCAAGAATAAAAATTTAACGTGGCGCATAATAGATATAAATAAAATATCATCCTCTCCTTGCCTTTTGTGTTCTTTTAATAAATTGTTTCCATATTTGGAATGTAATTGCTCTTTGATTCTTTCAACGTGATCGATCAATTTTTGTATATTGCAATATAATCATCTTTCTCGGAAATGCTTGCGTAGCCGCAGCGAAAAGAAAACGACATTGATAAAGAATTCATGATATATTTTTTAAATGGATTTCAACGTTCTATCGTAACGCGAATTAACGCAATTCACCGGCTTACGTAGTTATGCAGAGCGATAGCAGTTGCACGTATGGATTTATGCGCGATAATCTTCATCAGCCAACGTCAAGCGAATTTCCGAACAATTACTGAACATTAGCCGTATTATCCCGTGAGAATTCCTTTGAGAATATCTTGTCATTGAAAACGAATACAATCGGAATCTAATGAGATTCTAACGGAAACATAACATTATAAACGTGAAGATAACAAATCGAGTTTGTTAAATATCATTAATTTCATGTCGTATTATGCATTAATTTATTATATCAATCGCATGCAATATAATAGATTGCATATACAGTTACTCTCTAAATCTTTAGAGTGAATCTCATTTTTAAAGATTGAAATTTGAGCCGGTTTTGAAAAATAATTATGGACTGTGTTAGTTTATAACTTATTTTATAACTTATTTTCAAACGCTTATTTTTGCTTTTTTTATGAAAAAGTTAATTATTACAAAATTGCAAAAAGTGTTATAGAAAAACTGGTGTATTAGCTGATAGAACATACTTTTGGTTCGTATTAATTCAGCTGTAAAAAGTAAACCTATTACTGAGTATACAAGAGTAAAAAATAAATTTTGCAACATTGAAGACACTTCACATATTTTTTTTTTTTAACTGAAATAGAAGGAAAGGAATGCAAGGTTGCGGTTATCGCTGAATGTACATTAATAGTTAAAATTGTGGTCGGAATGGAGTCGTCTGACAAAGAAGTTTCGTTTCAATGCGAGGTCGTCTGTACGATTAGACGAAGTATCCTTTTCAATGATTCTACGCGAAGTCGCTTTACAAGCAAAGCTTTTCCTTATACAATTTCTTTGTATGTGTGATTTCTCTTTTTTTCTTTCTCATACAAAACCTCGGTTTATATGTGTCTGTTTTATATATCTGTGTGTGCGTGTGCGTGCGTGTGTGTGTGTGTGTGTGTGTGTGTGTGTGTGTGTGTGTGTGTGTGTGTGTGTGTGTGTGTCATTGTGCAACCTAAATCCCACTTGATGTTCTACTTCGATTAATCTCTCCTATTCATCCTGGTGGTCTCTGGGAAATATTGAATCAAATTTTCTTTGAAGCGTCATTCTTGCATTATCAGAATTTAAGAATTATCGAATTAATGTTTTATGTTATTTCGCACAGAACGCGTAAAAAGATCTATGTAAATTTAATTCAATACTTAATGCAAAGAAAGATATGTCTGTCACTGATTTATGATCAACTGATATGCCAAATATTCAAATAGATAAGCTGACTATTTATAAAATCTTTTTTGTAACCACTTTTGCAGATAATTTTTTGTTAGATTGACGGTCCATTTAAATAAAACATTTATTTACTCTCACAGATTTCGATAAATAAATTGTATGTTTAATCCATTCTGAATACGTTATTTTTCTACGATGTTACCGAGTTTTTTTCGATTGTGTTATTTCTTATCCATTGAATTATTACCGCGATCGACGTTTTATTCATTTTAAATTATTAAATATTTGGTAAATGGAGATAACGACACTCGTCGTGTCATGTGAATTTGATAATATATGACAAGTCTACACGAAACACGCGAGGAACTTTACATAGATTATCGTTGAATAAATGTTTAGCTAATGGCGGTTATCGTGTGAATCCACTCATACTAAGTATTGACTTAATTCTGTTTACTTTTTTGGCATATCAGTTGATTAATCAGTAACAGACATATCTTTCTTTGCATCGATTAAGCATTGAATTATTTAATCTGAAGTACTTTTATTAAAGCATGATATTCCCGTCATGGCATTTCTAAAAGTCTTGTCACACAATTTGAAAACTTGTAAATGGTTACATTTAGAATCGTTTCTTTACAAACATGTTAAAAGGATAAAACCTGATAGCGAATTCAATTGGATGCATATTAAAGCCATAGTACACTGATTTAATCTGTAAAAGTAAAATATAAATATTTTGAATTATAAAATAAAAATTTTGCTTAACAGCATAATAAAATGTATTGAGGATTTCATGATTTAATATATGTTTAATGTTTACATAAACATACATTTTTATGTTAATGTGTACGACGGCTTTAATGTGCATCAGTATGGAATCCAATCGAATTCGGTATGAGACACAATTAAAAAGCACAGAAATCATAGGCAAAATAGAAACAAAAAATGAAACAATCATTTGAAGTTATCAGAAATGTATATCTTAGTATCTGTATATTGGCTTCTTTCAATTATATCTCAAGCTTTATTTGGATTCTGTGCGCGAAGATAAAAAAAACTCTGTAATGAATTTATTGAACGAATTTATTGGCAAAATTTCCGAGAGAAGAGAACATTTCGTGTAATGATTCATTAGAAATAAGCTATGCATTATGAATGCATAATGATAGCGTGAATCTGTGAAAAGTAGACATTATAAGTTTCTCTGTATTCTGGTTGTAGCGACTAAAGCAATCATGCCAGTGCCTCAACTCCAGAAACCGGCGCCCGCTTTCACCGGCACTGCTGTTGTGAATGGACAATTCAAGGATATCAAGCTCTCTGATTACAAGGGCAAATATGTTGTGCTTTTCTTCTACCCGTTGGATTTGTAAGCATTACGATCATATTTTCATGGGCAGGATATAACGAGACAGTTATACAATTCTCAATTGCTGTTACAAGAAGTGTTGTATAATTGCTTAACATTTGCATACACTTGGCTCTTAATTGATTCATTTGAAACGATAACAAAAAGATACATGTTCTATTCTGAGAGATTATGGAAAAAAGGTCTTTTATGTTTTAAAATCACTGCTAGTTACATCAAGTTTAAAACGAGTTGTGTTACGTATATATTTCAATTATAATGAATAATTCCTAGATTTAACGAAAAAGTATTTAACGTTCGAGAGATTTGTAGGAAAATTTAAAAAAAAATTATATATCTTTAAGATATATCTTTATCTTTAAGATTTCGGATGAATAGGAAATAGAGGCAGTTTAGATAGATTATGATTGCATAAATATTTTGCCACAGCACTTTTGTGTGCCCGACGGAAATCATCGCTTTCTCCGACCGAGCGAAGGAGTTCACCGAAATCGACTGTCAAGTGATTGCTGCATCTACCGATTCCCACTTCAGCCATCTCGCGTGGATAAATACACCGCGCAAACAGGGTGGTCTTGGCGAGATGAACATTCCTCTGTTGGCAGATAAGAGCTGCAAAATCGCCCGTGACTATGGTATCCTCGACGAGGAGTCAGGAGTTCCCTTCCGTGGACTTTTCATCATCGACGACAAGCAGACTTTGCGCCAGGTCACCATCAACGACTTACCCGTAGGAAGGTGAGACACTTGCATGATTATTAAAACTGCAGTAAATTTATAAAAATTTGTTTTCCATCTCGCAATATAAGCTTTCAGAACATATCATTCAAGCATAGCATTGATCGTTATAATACAATTTTATCGCTAATAATGATTTTATGTTGCATATTTTTAGATCCGTGGACGAAACTCTACGTCTAGTTCAAGCATTCCAGTATACCGATAAGCACGGCGAGGTTTGTCCAGCCGGTTGGAAACCTGGCAAGAAGGCTATGAAACCTGATGTCGTTGGCTCGCTGGAGTATTTCAAGGAACAATAGACAATAAAAATCGTACAATATTTTTTCATATTTACTGTTAATTATACTCGTGTGTATATGTGTTTTATACTCTTTCGCTGCTGTTCGAGTTAAACACATTCACTTCTGTTTCTATTTAGAATAGTCAGATATACATCTCGCGACATTCACATTGAAACATCCGTCTTTAATTTAATAAACGGATTTATTTTCTATATGTTCTTGGAGAGTGTTTTATCATTTCACGTAGTAGATGAATTAGAAATTACTTCATATCAATATTACGTGCCAGACGAGCGACAAAGATTAGTTATGATAACGAGTATCAATGTGATTAACAAATATTGAATCGGCGAAACAAAAATTTTGATAAGGAAAAGATTTGAATAATTACATTAAAATGCAAAGTTCAAGTCATCGAAAATTCCTTATTTTTAACATGTTTGGTAATGATAACTCAATTTTTTTTTTATTGATCTCGTATTATAATTATAATAATTAAGACATATATAGGCGATAATTATCGCGTACGAAAACATTCCAGTATCATTTTACTCTTGTTTAACATTCGGAGGCATTCGAATAGTGTTTTCGAACACAACCTAAATATAAAAATCTGCAAAAGTCGAACCGATAAATTGTGGACAACTTCATTTTATGTTTGACATTTGATTTAATAACCTATTTTTCGACAAATTTTTTACTCTATTGTGATAAGATAGGCACTATATCTTCATGAGTGATTGCGAAACTGCAATAACTGAAACAGGTAAGGAGCCAAAAATTCGATTTATATTCTTTTGAATAAATCGCTTATTTTATCAGTTACAAGACCTGTCTAACGAGATATGTTACGTGACTTTGACATTACGCAATGTCTAATTTGCATTTGTGAAATATGTTTTGCTAATTAGAAAAATATCTAAAAGTACACTTTTTCAATTTGTAAATTTAAGGATGGGGTATCTGGCATTACTTCATCGTTACTTTGTGCGGTTTATTGTCACTTGCGGAAGCAAACACTTCTCTGACTGTTCCCATTGTGGCATCGCTGATAGCGTGCGATTTAAAGCTCAACAGAGATCACGCCATAATACCCATCGCTCTTTCCAGTCTTGGTATACGATATAAAAAATTGCTGTTTTATGAATCTTATACTAAAAATTAGCTGAATTAACAATTTAATTTAAATTATTTTGTTGAATTAATTATCCAGTATGAAACGGGAAATATTAAAAAATATATCATTTACATTTCTCGTCTCTGTAAAATTTATCGTAAAGATTTTTAGTTATAAATATATTAATATATTGATTTGCTATATGTTTTTTTAAATATTGGGAATTTGTTATATGTTTTTTTAAATATCAGGAATGGCAGTAGGTGCTTTTCTGTTTGGAACTATATCAGACATTGCAGGCCGTAAAAAATTGATCCCGATTACTATGGGCATCGTGTTTTGCGCCTTAGCTTCTCTTTCCTTCGCTCAAGTCAATTTTTTGATAAATTTGTCAGTATTTATATTAGGAATGGGGTAAGTTCCTATCCTTTTATAATGAAAGCTATACAATTCAAGACATCTTACGATGACATTAAAACGATAAAAAAATGCATGATGAATTACGAGTTTGAAAAATATTTTTAGTCATTATTTACTTTTTATATTTTGATTCATATTTGCAAATCTTTATTTGTCTTCATTTATCATTGCTTATATAGTAACAAATGACAAAGTTTTTGCTTACATATTTGATATACAAAGAAACGAAAAATACTATGAAGACGAAATTCGACAAAATTATTTCGAAAAAACTGTTTGTCATACTATATTATGTCGATTATATTTTTGAATAAAATTTGATTAACGAGACACATTATGTGACTTTGACATTACACAATATTTAATGATTAATTTACATTTGTGAAATATGTTTTGCTAATTAAATAAATTGATAAAATATCTAAAAGTACACCTTTTCAATTTGCATATTTAATGAATGAGGTACCTAGCATCTTGGCTTCACTCGTGCGATTTACTATCGCTTGCGGAAACGTCACGATATTGATTGATGCATTTGTAATTGCATGATAATGAAAATGCGTGTTTATTAATGGAATGATTATGTCGTTGATATAGAATTTATGTTTATAGAGTAGCTGGAAATAATATCGTTCTGAGAATTTATCTTATCGAATGCTTACCAATGAAAAAGAGAGGGACTTGTTTAGCAGTAATCGACATGTTTTGGATAGTCGGCTATTTATCAGTCATAGGTAACCAAATGATTTTACAAATAATTTCTTATAATTTGCGTTAAATTTATTAAATATCACCTTTAATTATTAATTATGATTTTAATTCAATTTTTAATTTAATCTTTTATTAAATATTTTATATTTCTAATATTAACATTTCGGACGCGATAAAATATAATTTCAATATGTGTAAAAAAAACTCGATTACTGGATTACTAATTAACATACATAAATCTTTTTTATTTTTGCATCATTTATTTGTTTAAAAAATTACAACGACTTTTAAAGATAATCTTATTTTTGTATTTTTTTTTTTTAATTTAACATTAATGGGATAAGAAAATTAGAAGATTCAATTATAGACGAAAATTAAAAACGAATTAATCAGTCGATCTATGTATATGTATATATTTATTCTCATCTAACTAAATAATTTTAAACATTATAAAATACTTTACTGGAATTATGTTTCTGTCTCATCGGCAGTTTTATGTCGAAAAATCTTAGAGAGACTCCTTTGTTTGGAAAGGCATTTCCTGGTCCATGATGCCGTCCATCATACGTATGTTAGATAAGGAATTCCGACCAAGTTCCTGGCGAGTATTCGCCATTGTCTGCGGTATGCCGAGCCTAGTGATCGCCTGCATCTCAGGTCTCCTACCTCCGAGTCCTCGATATTTGTTACTTCGTCGACGACCGAGACAAGCTCTCGCGGTACTCCAACAGATGTACGCCATCAATAATTTGAAGCACACCGATACCTATCCGGTACGGCGTCTTGACGCGCTTTGTCGAAGAAATCTTATTATTTCCTAGTCGATTTCTTCATTTGCTATCGTTCAAGTCTTAAACGGAGGATTCTTTAAGCTTGGTTGTGGAAAGAAATAAAATAGGAGCATAGATAGTAAATATAGAACAATGTAGATTGCAGATAAAGATAAGAAATTAACATACACAATTAGAAAAAATTATATATTTTTTACAGTTAGGAAATATTTTAACCCTTGACCTGTTTGGATCTATTTAACTTAAAATTAATTTATTTTATTACTAATATTTTATTTAAAAATTTTTCCTTAGTGTTTAATGACTGTTAATATAAGATTTTTTCTGTAACACTTTATTTTTTAGAGCTTTTTATATTGACTCAAATAGTACGATCGTATAGTAAATTTTGTTTAACATGCTAACGTACGTATATAATTATTTGAAGTGAAGTCTGAGATGAATAATTATTTTCTAATAGATTTTATATTATATTTGTTAACTTTTATTTCTTCGGAATTGTTCTCTACAACTCAGATCAGGAATTTAGAAAGCTGCGTGCGTCCAGATGACGAGGATGAAACTGGCAGTATTCAAAGGTACTTTATGAAAATCTGGGAACGGATTCACAGAGTGTACAAGCCTCCGTACAAGCGTGTGACATTGTGCGGAATATTAGCGTGTTTTCTGCATTTTCCCGGGTAATAAAAGAGGTTTCTCTGTAAGCTATCTGTCTCTTGCACTTCGATTGCAAGAAGAATCACGATGTTTAAGATTCGTTTGGCTCGCTTTGTGGAACACGCACGTTCTCCAGGAAATGGAAGAGCGCTACGTCGTAAGCGGCACATGTAACGTCGACATCCAGAACATGGTATTGGATTTTTTGCGAAACTGTGATAAGGTGAACGACGCTCGTTTCGAACTGCTGTTGCTGGTATCACTAGGCTACGTGTTAGGAGAGACATTGCTCATCGTTGGAATCGATGTCGTTGGCAGACGGCCGTATTTAAGTAAGCATTTAAATGGTCGCCAAGAATCGCTATCACTATTAAGATCATCAATTAAAATGCATTATTTAATTGACTCAAAATTCTGCATTCTTTGCCCGAAACATCATTCTTTATTTTCTAATATTTACAGTTCTCAAATTATCAGTCGACTTAATCTTTTTTTTTTATAATTGCGAAGATATTATTTTAACTCTCCGGAGTTGATGACGAGTTCATTGAACTCAATCAATAGGATTAACAACATTATATTAGGTGTAGTAAAAAGAAATCCATCTATTAAAAATAATGGATTTCTTTTTACTACACCTAATATAAAATAATATTATAATACTTGTTACTAATTTTAAAAAGAAAATATGTTATCGTTATTTAGATTGTAACAAATTGTTACTTGTTCGTTTTTTTTTGTAATAATATTTCTATTCAATTCAAAATAATGCGATTTATTGAATATATATAATAGGAGATTAAAGTAATCATAAAAATGATGGTTGAATTTATCATAAATGGTAAAATATAATGACGCTATCATTACTGTTACAGATAAAAAAAAGTAACGATAACGATAACGATAATATCGCATTACAAATAATTTCAAGGAATTCCTAATCTTGTCAATCAATTATATTTAATCATACTTTATTACATTTGCAAATTTAATTTATTGTTATTAAAATAAATTTAATATTCATATACACATTTTTTTATGTATAAGTTATGTCATTTTGATTCCTAAAATTAATTAGTACCGAGGTCGGTATAAATTAATTGGGTCTCAGACCCAACATTAGTGACTGTTACAAATTTTGATGTCAGCTTCAGAGTGTTAATATATTTTGTGTATGTATAGGATGTCCCGAAATTCGCAAATTAAAATACTACAACAAGTAAATTCACGAAAAATTAAGTAAAAAAGTGTACATTTTTTTACGTGTACATTTTTATTTCAAGCAGTAATTTCCGAAATAAAAGATTTAAATATAACCAATTATAGATTACATTTGAACAGCCACCTGTTCATGAATCGCGCGTGTAATATATTAGTAATCGAGCACTTCAGCGTTTAAACGTAGTCTGTAATTTAAACTCTTTATTATTTCACAGACTATTGCTTAAAATAAAAATTTACAAATTTATTTAATTTTTACTTAATTTTTTTTTTTAAAACTTTCTTAGATTGTAGTATTCTGATTCACAAATTTCGAGACACTGTATAAAAGGATCTCTTCTTCTCTGATTGCTTTCAGTATTTTCGGGACTGGCGGGTGGCCTGGCCTCGCTCATGCTTATTTTTCGGTTGCACCACGCGATTCGTGTAACTCTGTCGTCGATTTTCCTGGCCGCTTACGCTATCGGACACACGACGACGTGCGTTTTGCTGCTGGAAAATTATCCCACCGCTCTGAGGTAGGTCGCGCAAAACGGAACGGCCGGCACGTTCAGCTAATCTTAGACCATCAGACGCGTTTTCTGGAATCAAATGTTTGCGAAGACGGCGATATAAAACTCGTAGTTTCTGGTACCAATTTCCAGAGGCACAATGATGGGTCTGATGAAGATACTTCCCTACTTGACGCTTTTCGCGTTGCAGCTCTTTATGAAGACGACCTGTCTTCTAAGTATAATCGTCGCGTCGGCCAGCCTAATAGGTGCAAAGAAGTGATCGTTTGTCATATTTTCTGTATTAAATATTAAATATCTCTTGCAGGTGCGGCAATCGCGATGCTATTAGTGCCCAATTTAACCAGATTACCGATGAAGGAATAATTCACACTTTCAGAAATGTAAAAAGAAGAATTCCTACGAACGAAGCGACTGTATTTTGTCTCGAATAAAATTTTATTTTGCGTGCCTTTCCTTTGCCAGTGTCTATTAGCATTGAATTTATTAAATTGCAATTATCTCCGAGTTAGAATTATCAATTCAACCCTCCGAAGCTGACGCTTAGAATCCACTCACACAATTATCAACTTCTTTTTTTAAATATTCAATAATTCAAATTTATGTGTTGCATGTCTACAAATCTAGATTATTCTTATTAAAATATAGTAATCGTTAGTAATTATTCAATCAAACCATTTTTCTCAATGTAATAATTACACTGAAAAAAATTTCTGGTTGAAAACGGACGAAGCAGAATTTTCCAATTAAATTTATTAGAATTCTAATTAAGATACCCAGAATTCTGAGTTGATATAATATTTCTAGGAAAATCTACTAGAACTCATATTTTTTTACCAGAATAATTATATCAATCAGAATTCTAGTTATTTCAATTAGAATTATATCAATTAGATTTAATCAGGAAATTCTGATTTATTCATTTTCCACCAGAATTACTGTTTAATCCAGACTATTTTTTTCAGTATATGTTACAAATTTTAGCGTCAGAGGATTATTATCTGGCTATTGGGTCTTGTTTTACATTTTCTTAATAGACCCACACAATTCTTAGCGATTGCGAGGTTCTTCGCAAGGTTCTCCATCGCTCGGCGAAAGTAGCACGTCGAGCTTTATGATCGGTAGCGTCATTCCGCGGCGCTTATAAATAAGGACCGCACGGTCGCGTCTTCCCGCCGCCTTCCCGTCTATTTTCGACGGGAACAGGAAGAACGCTCTCGCGAGCAGTCGCGCATGCCCGCGCCTCCCGGCGCGAGACTCTCGTCTCGGCGTCGCGATGCCTTTGTAACTCGTACGTGTACTCAATACACGCACACACGCATCCGCCGTAAATACATACGGCGAATGCTCGTCACCGAAAATAATTCGGCGCGCTATCGCCGAAGTCTCGAAACGCGCGGCGTCCGACGAGCTTCTCGCTCTCGCAGCGAAGAGGCGACCTCGCGAGGTCGCGCGAGCGAATTCTCGTCGCTTCGGAGGCCGTCGCGAGGGCAAGACGATCGAGAGTGCGCCGGGAACGTGAATCTGCGAATTTCAGTCGGTGATCGAACGAAAAAATAAAAAGCAAAGGAGGCCGTCGTTCTCACATGGATGTAATCGCAACCAATTAATCGAAGCTCCGTCGAGAGTCTTTCAATACCATTGGTGTACGTGGGTGGTAAAAAGTAGTAAAGATATTTTTAGTTTGAATTAATTGTATTTTGAAAAAAGAACTGTATGATGAAATAAACTTTTTAAAAATGAAATTAATTTTTAATTTTTAAAAATTAAAAACGAGGCAGACCGTCGAAGGATGTAACGTCACTCTCTTCTTTGTGTTCGGATAAAGACGTGGAGGAAATTCGGACGGAGTGTAACAAAGAAATCGTGCGCCGCGTAAAACAAAGGTATTTTTTTAATCAACATAAATAGACATGTTTAAACCAGCGATTTAAGATTAATGCAGCAAATGTTACATGCTATAATAAAATTTAATAAACTTTGGCATATTAAATTCTTGAATACGTCACTATAAAACATCAATCGGATAAAAAAGAAACCAATGAAGAAATTCGATGAAGCAATCATATAAAGACTAGACGGAAAGCGTAAATTGTGGTGGAGAGTCTCAGTGACACATAAATAAAGAAAGGAATTGATGTTTCTTCTTTGTACTTTTTGTGCTTTTCTAACTCTTATAGCAAAAAGAAAAAGCGCTTCGGAGAAGCGGCGTTAGTGCATTCGGACCCATTACCGCGCGTTCGCTTCCCATAATATTTATACGATCGGATGTTTACGGGAGGAATCAACACTTCGCTTGTACCATCAATTTATAGATCGCATTTCCGTCTGCCAGAGCGTACAGAAACAAATCTGACAACGAACATTTATTATAGTATCTACAAACATTTGGACGAAGGTATTCGGACCTCTTCGAGTAAATCAAAGTAAACGAAATATACCAGCAGCATAAAAGAATACATAATAAAATTCTTCTAATCAAAGAAGCTCGATACGTATAATGACAAAATAAAAAAACAATCTTTATAATCGAATAACAATTTAAAGAAATATTTCGTTACAGCTTATTTAATTTATTGAAACAACGAAATATAAAATAAAATTGTTTAACAGATTAAAATAAATATTTAAAGAATAAAAACATTTAGACCTGAAAAGATATTCAGTATGAGTATTAAAGTTATTTGAATTTTATGGGTTTATGGGGAATAACCGCATGACGCCACGTTACAGCACTGTTTCAATAAAACCACATAAAAGATGACAGCATCGTTAAATTCCCATAATTGTCATTCGTTAAATATTATCCATCGCATTCTGCGGAATATTTAGATCTTGCGTCTTCGCTCAGCAATCTATTCAATGGCAAAGGATAATGCCCGCTCGGCCGAGGAATTCGGTGCGTTCGAAGCCGAGAGGAAGTTCGACAGGTCGGGCCCGAGCCGCTCGCGAGATCAAAGAGGAGCTGCCAGGGTCAAGGACAAGCCCGAGGAGAGTCGACTTCCGACTCCACCTCCAGACCCTCAATGCCCGCCGGTTACCCTCATACGAGATCATCGCTCGGGGGTGACTTCTCGCGGGCTCGAGGAGGAAGAGGAGGATCTCGCGGTTTATCTCGGCGAGCTCGGCGCGTCGCCGTTTGAGGGTCATTCGTTCGATTACGATACCACGCCGAATTCGGCGACCTCGGCGATGGATGGCGACGCAACCCCTTTCACCGAGGAGGCGTTCGAACACCTGGACCGACTGTGCACGCTGACGGAGCAGATCCTGGAGCTGCGTACCCGCAGCTCCGAGTACTTCCGGCGCGTGCGAGGTCTGGAACGCGCGAAGGTACAACGAAATGCCAATCGACGGCTGGAGATCGCTCTGGCAAACGGTGAGGAGTTGCATCATGATTTCATCGATGAGGATACCGGCTTCGCGGAATCTCTGTTGGACGCGATGCTGTCGAATAGCCGAGACGCCGCGTCCTTGACGCCGAGGAGGAACGAACGCTCGAACGTGCGATCATCCGTTTCATCGAGACAACGAAGCCGATCGCTCGCGCTGACCGAGCAAAATCTCGGATCGCGCCTGGTCGAGCAGATAGGTGAGATCGACAAAAGTGCTGAGAGGAACGCAGGTCGCAACGGCGGTCCGAAGGTCAGCAAGTGGACCAGGGTGAAGGCGGCCTTCAAGTGGGAACGCGCGTGTACGAACGATCTCGCGGATATCGCAGAATTGGACACGCCAGCGACTACGTCGTCGACGCCGACAACGAGGTATCTCCGAATTCCAGATGCGAACATTGCCGGAAGCTGGAGCACCGGATCGGCGCTGTCGCCCTGCACCAGCGAAGTCTCCAGCCCATCCACGCCGATTGGCAGAGTATCGTCCACGTCGTCGTCCACCGACGATGTGTTTGACGGTGAGAATATGCATCTACTGTTTTCACAAAGCGTCCTCTAAAGTAGATGCTGCATTATACATTCATTAATTCAGAGGCAATTTGGTTTAGGATAGAAATTTTGAAACACTATTATTGGGATCGTTTTAAAATGAAGGGTCTTCGGACCAAACTTCAAAATTGTAAATTGATAATAGATATATAAAAGCTTCTGATTAGCTATAAGCAGATTTTTGCTTGATAGAAGATTATCGAGATATTTAAGACTCTCATTCATTCATTACTACTACATTGTGACATCAGAAGCGAAAATATATTTTAATGACTGCGTTCAACAGAAAAAAATAGCTTTGCAACTGTTATAAAATTCTTTAATATGAGTGGTTGATACATTTAGATTCAATAAGGAACCAAGATCAATCATATTAAAGAATTTTACAACAGTTGCAAAGCTGCTTTCTCTGTTGACGCAGCCAATAAAACAACACAATCGATACAACTGACACAACTGACTTGTAAAATATATCAAAAGTTTTCTTTTTGTTTCATTAATTGATAAATAATTATCTAGGTGGAAATGAGTTATGCATAATGAAAAACGAAATGAGCTATATTTAATAGCTATGACAAAATGTCAAATTGATAATATAGATATTAAAATAATATTTATTTCAATATAGGATTTAATTTCTCCCCGAAATATAAGAAGATAATTTTCATTTTATATTTTTTAACTCTATTCTTCTATCAATTACAAATATTATTTTCTTGAAAAATATTTTTATTTGATTATAATTTGTAAGCATTTTTATTGTATATTTTCTCGCTTCTGACGTCAATATCAAATTATAGTGATGAATGAATAAGGGTTTTAATATTTCAAAAGAGCGATCTTAAACTTGGTGTTCTATTAAATATTGTATATTCAATAATTAATGTATTGAACATAATACAATAACAAGGGTATGTCTTCTTTTATCATAATGCAATAACAAGGGCTGTCTTTTTTTATCAAAATATCACAAAATGATATTTTCTCTCTATATAATAAATAATATAATAAATCAGTAATTTTGAGTCTTTCTATAAAATAAAAGGAGACGATTATTCTAATAATAATATAATAATGATACATCTTTTTAGATTCGCGCAAAAATTTCGTGAACTATCCGGAGCGACAATCACCTTTCGTGAAGGATGATAAAAAAAAGGACGATCCAGATCGGTACGGTCGATCGCTCGATCGTGACACTTCCGTCACGGAGAGCGTCGATTCCATAGAATCTCCTAATGAGGTAATATTAAGATGGGAGAAACTAATTGCAGTATTCTGCAAATATAATTTTTATTTTACGCGCGAAACGTACCACACTTAAAAAAGTGATCTTGCAGTTATAGCGAAAATTATCTAACTACGAAAAATTAGCTAAAATAGTTAAATTTCTAGCAAGTACTGCAAGTACATTTGGATATATATTGCATCTAATCACATAGATGACAAAGATAGATTTGTGTTGTAAATTTTATGCATATGACAGATAATTTTCTATCAAATACAAAAAACAGCGATATTCTAACTGGAGCAGCAAAATATTTTTTTTAATTCATTGCGATTCGTTGTCACAATGAAATGTCGCATCGTTCATTCGCGTCACAAGAAGTAGCAGTTCGATAAGAACATCTCGCAAAATTCCTTTTCCGCGACATTCCTTTTCCGAGTGGCGGTGTACATACAAGTGCCGACTTAAAAATATCCACGGCAACATGCGCGCCCGACCGCGCCCGTTGAATTTCTTTGATCAGCGCATCGCGAGCGTATCCGTTAACAGACAGACGGTTCCATTTTAAGGCGAATTTCTTCAAGACAGTCCCCTAGCTAAAATCACACTCGTATAACGTCCGTAGATGAGATTTTGGAGCAACCAAAATTTTGGAGCAACCAACTAACAAACCTAAGCATCTCATGTAATTATTGATGATTCAACAAAATTATTTTCGGATCTAGATCTATCTAAATTTTTAAGTATTCAGCAAAACCATTCTTTCCGTGAATTTGTTTCTTTTTTTTCCAAGTACACATTGTTAAATTTATAATATTAAATTATACTTACATTCAGAGAAAAAGACATAGTGATAGCAACTATATAAGAGACATCTATACAAGTTTAATATGTAGAATTAATGCACATGTAGAGAATAAACTATTTTATAGTTATTGTAACCAAAACTGAAAGATTATAAAAGTAATTTATTAGTTTTTGTAATCATTCAACTTTAATTTTATAATTATAAAATTATCTACTTTAGTATTATAATTATAAAATAGTTTTTATTTAATTATATGTATATTAATTCCACATATAAAAATTGTAAAAATCACTTATACAGTTACTATCATTATAAAAGATGATTCTTTTTTTCTCTGAGTGCAATTTGAGTTATTTTTAATCATTTCTACAGGTCGCTTTTCTTACTCAACATGTCGTTAATTTAACTAAAACAATGGAGTTAAATAATTTAACTCAAGAAAATATTTGATTCAAATTTAGCTATTAAATGCATACATTAATACGGACGTTGTTTACTTTGAAATTATCTAAAAATAATTTACATCTTGACATATATAAAAGTTAAAAATAACAAAATTTTATTTAATTCAAGAGTAGGTGCTCTTTTGATATCTAGCAGTACAAAATATTTTCGGTATTTTTATTTAAAATACTAATTCATTTCTGACAAATATTACATGTATTACGATGAATGGGCATTATTTGTTATTGATTACTGCGAAATTCACAGTAATGTTCGCAGTAATGAAAAATGTATTTTTTGTTCTAAAGGAAAGAATAATAGAAATTCTAATTTTATTGTTACTTTGAAATTGTTATGTTTCCTTAATTAGGCTAATCGTGGTAAACCACTAATTCGCATTATATCGGATACGGATGCTCCAAGCGGAAGCGGGAAAGATCCGGAAGTGTCGCCGAAAAGGCCGACACCAACTCTGACAATCACGATACCATCAAACGAGGAAGAAATCAGAAGTTTGTCTTCACCGGAATCGATATCTCCTCTTCCGTCGAGCGCACAGGATTCCGGTGGAAGCTCGCCACAACGCCCCAGGATGCGGCAGGACATTTTGAGCTTGAAAGAATTCAAACGACAGGTTGGACGAGTGATTTGCATAAAATTCTGATGTTTACAGCCCCATATTTTCATAATTGCTGTTGTCACTCTTAAATATAGACTTAATCGTCGCGTAAAAACTTCGTATACCTAACGTTCGCTCAAACGGAATTTTTTCTTTCTATCTTTTACGTTGAGGGATGTATCGCTTGAGACATTTGGACAAAACGTACCGTCTTTGTCCACGTAGAAAATAATGCTTCTTACGTTCACGTAATAAATAATTGTTTCCTCCGAATTTCGCAGCGATGCTTTCTCTTGCCAAACGGTTGTCGCGGACGTCGTCGTGACACGTATAATGTGATGTTTGCTTCCAGTATTCGACGATCGAGGAAGCGGTAACGCCAGCGCCAAAGATACAACAGCAAGATTCGAAATGGAACAAGGTCAGACGTGCTTTTCTGACAAATGCCACTTTCAGCGTTCCTCCAAGTCCGATTAGAGTGGTCGCGGCGCAATCGTTCATGAACGATGGTGAGAATTTAGTGAAGCTTCCCAGAAAACGCGTCTTTAAACCAACATACATTTCGTGAATTCTGAGCTAACATTAATCTCTGAACTAATAACATTAGGAATTGTATTAATCGTGAAGAAGCTAACCGGCAAACACTAACCGTCCAAGTAACACAATTTATTGGCAAGACATTGATTAAATATTGGCATGCATTGGAGATATATTGGGCCAATGTTATGTCAATAAATTGCGCTACTAGGATAATAGTAACGTTACATTAATATTATAATTTCCCACTCAACAATATAATACAATATAATACAAAATACAATGTAATACGTAACAGTTATACATAACAATGTTATAATTTTTACTCAACAATATAACTCTTACGTATAATATGTGTTGTATTTATAGTTGAAAATTATAATATTAATATAATATTACTACTATCTAGCAGCACAATTTATTGACACGACATTGACAAAACGAAAAATTGTAACAATTGTTATAATTTTTTGTTATGTTACTGTTAGTTCATGTTTACTAGATATTAATGTAAAAAAATTTAATTTAATTTGTAATACAATATATATTCTTGAACTAAATCTTTTTCAAAAGTCTGAAATTTTCGGTCCCTACAATTTTAGAATCTCGTTTCAACGTCCAGTAGGTTTACGACTGATTCTCGTCAAGTCTTTTACACTTTTGTGCCATAAATCTTTATTTAAAAGAAACATTATATATGTGTATTCAATCACAAAGGCGCGCGAAGATAAACGGCTCTGTTATGCATTTATTTCTGAAGTTTGAAACAGAATTTTGAAACTGACTTCTCCGAATTGTTCGCAATTTTAAGATTGCCTGATTAATCAAATAATTAATTAAAAATTAATTATTAATTGATTGAAATCAATTATTAATTATGGAAATGAAATTAATTAACTGATAATTGGGACAAATTAATTGAAAATGAATTATTTTATTCCAGTCATCAATTCTAAAATTCACTTCTAGAATTTGTTTAACAATTATATTATATTATTTATCTATTTCTCAGTTCTAAGTTTTTTGTAGTTACTTGTTCGAAGTACTCTTCAGCTTAACGATGCATTTCTCTATGTACTTTAATAAATCCATTGTTTTTTTATGGTTTATCTGTATCGCTTCCTGCGTCGTCATCTCATGTGCTTTCAGAACTGTCTTGCGAAACTTGGCGATCTCTTCGAACTTACGACGCGCTTCCTCCTTCATCTGATCGAGCATTTTTGTCGCTTCGTCCGACTGTTCCTTCGTGCATTTCGTGAGATCGAAAGGAAGATAATGTTTGCGACACATGGTGAGATTTCTCTCCGCGCTCTCAATGGAGATCGATAAGTCACTTCGCAATTTCTTTAACATAGATGCTATATGCTTCTCGTTTGGACCGATTACTCGTTCCAGAGCGTCAAAAGACCGTTTTATCTCGTCATTGAGCAGTAACATCTTCTGTCGCATCCAGTTGCCATAAGAAACGTCTAATTTCATCAGTTCATCCAGTTTTTCCGTCGTCTTTTTAAAGAGATTCTCTAATTGAGTCGCACGAGTGGCTCTGTTGCTATCTAAATGAGTCTTTATGTCGTTCGTAATTAATTGCGATTCATTCTCCACGAATTTTATCAGATCCTTAATATGAAGCTTTAAAGAGTGTTGGGCGTTTAAATAATCGTCACTGGCTGTAATTGTTTTGCACTAAAATTTATTATGCTTTATGAAATTACATTAATAAATAATAATATTATTGTATACATTAGAGATTCTAAGATAACTTTTTTTAAAAAAGAATTTCGCTTAAAACAGTTTTGTTAAATAATCAAACATTTGAGTTATAACCTCTTAATTTTTTAATATTGAAAGAGAGATAATTTAAAGATCAGTTAAATTGTTTTAATAACACAAAATTATTTTGAATAAATTATTGAAGGATTTATATAACAAATAAAATTTTCAAAATTTTCATTTAACCTATTTGCACATTTTTGTTAAAAAATTTGAGAAAATGTTTAATCAACGAATTAGATAATTTGCGATTTACATTAGATTACCTTTGATTTGGGAAATAACTTTTTACAGATTTGTACGAACGACGAAGGACATTCTTCAAGTCTCTTTTGGTGTTGCTCGGAGGTTAAACGAGTTTTATTTTCAGACCACTCGATAGACTTGCCATTTTGTGATACTTTCTTATTGAAATAAAAAACGGGCAACGAATTTCTCGCAACATTATTCAGAATTTGACAGCCCACTTGAAAATTTTTTGACAACATGCCAATTGTGTCACATGTTGCTCTTGTCAAAACGAAACAAAAATAATAACTGGTTATGACAAACAAAAGACATAAGTCTGACTTAAAAAAATGTTAAAGTATATTCAATGGAATTAATTAAATAATTAAAAAAATGATAGGTACTTTCAAATTATTTTCTTGTAGCAAAACAATAATATGACAAAAATGTAACAATGACAATATAACGATACTGTCATTAAAGTTACAGATCAGATTGTACTCCAATTATTATTGCTATTAAATTCATTTCGCGAGAATAGTTTCAATATAATGTACGGATAGATGTTGCTATCTTTTTTTAAAATCAATGTCTGTCATCAAGCTTCTATAAGCTCTTCCATCTTTCTAGCTTTAAACTCCGCTTAAGAAACACGACTAATCTCCCTGAAAGAATTGCGAAGATTCTTTCTTAACTCTTCCGCATGTTTATTATGCGCTTCTCGTCGCTGCATAAAATGTCTTCGTTGTAAACGCAGATACGCGCCGAGCTCGCAGCCTTAGTGAAAGCGTCGAGGATCTCGGTAAAACCGTTGCAGGTATCAACAACAACGGCAACTACTATCGGGAAACGCGCAGGGATTATCAGGCGTTGCGGGAGAAGTTCGGTGCAGAGTTTCACCGGAAGCTGATCGAATGGGAGCGATTGAAGGGCCCGCAGAACATTCGCAACGGCTTGCCGTTAAACGAGGAGCGTCTCGCGCCCGAGTTTAGGAAAAAGCTGCAAGACTGGAAACGAGCGAAGAAAGGTCGTCGGTCCAGCGCAGCTATCGAGCAGCAACGCGTCAGCCGTCGACGATTGACCGACTGGCAGCTTTGGCGCTCTTCCTCGTCGAAACCTGAACCCAGATGTTACGGCGTACGTTGATCTCGTGAACATTTGCGTGAAAAATAACAAGTGTTCTGAGAAAAGAAAGGGCTGCTGGATTAAAGCTATAATCTTGTAAAATTTAAGACGATTTATTCCCGAATATCGAAATCTTCATCCTTTATTGTGCCCGTATCAGACTAGAGATTAAGAGATTGAAATTGAATTTATAATCAATCTAAAGAAAAGAACCAATAATATATAATGTGACCAAAAAAAAACAAGCAAATGTAGATAAAATTAAAAAATAATAGAATTTATTATAAATTAATATTTATTTATTATTTTTTTATTATTTCTTTATTATTTTTATATTTTTATTACTACATGTATACTTGCTCAATTTTTTGCCATTACTTTATTATACTAATAAAGTAATAGCATAATATTAGCTTGACTTTCTTGTTTTAAAAAAATCAAGTCTTCTTAGTAATTTAATGAAAAATTAAATTTTATTTCACAAAACTAAACTTTGCTTTGATTAGTCAAATTCTATTTTAATCTTAATTTCTAGTCTGATATAAGCATTGCCATAGTCTTCTAATTAAGATAAAAGATCAGAAACTGTTTTTAATCGAAAACTTTGCGCATCTAAAAGATCTCTTTCATATTACAATTAATATGATCTACATGCCGTTTTTCTGATTTGAACATTTCTGAATATTTTTTTTCGACATTTTTCGCACGATAGAAAAATCAGAGCTCGATCGGCTCGCGCGGAAGCTGCGCGAGTATCGGTAGCGCGGTGAGCTTCGGCAGCGATGGGAAGCAACATCTTTGCGAAGATTTTATCAAAAGGATGGAGGCATGGAGGAGAATGAGCGAGGCCTCAAGTCGAAGTGGCGAAAGACCGAAATCACCGATGACAAATCGTGTCGCGTCTGACATTGACGAAACGGAGTTTCTTGCTTTGGAAAAGCTGCTTCTGCTATTTGGGCAGAGGACCAAGAAGGAACTTCGAGAGAGCGATGCGAGGCAGCTGAACGATTGCTTTGATGGTGATTCGAGGTACGAAAGTTCGAATGATGTAAAAAACATCTGAGAAATATCACGTTTTTTAATTATTATGACACACAAATATAACACAAATCTGTACCGTAATTAACGACGTAATTAAATATACCTTGCAGGAATAGTTTCAAATCAATTTACATATTCCTGGACAAACATCGCTATCTCTTTTTAAATCATTCCGTCCATATGTGAATGAAATAGATTTACAATTGTTATTTAAAATTGTTTTTAAATTATATTGCTACATTAATTTTTTATTTTAAAATGAATAGTTTTATAATAAAGGTTTGCATTATCTAAAGCAGAAGAAATTATTATAAAATAAGATAAAAAACTCCACACTAATTATTTGGTAAATTGAGTCCCAGTGAAATGAAGTAATTTTCACATATAATAATAGAATTAGTTAATCATGCTTTTTGCGAATTACTGAGCTTTTTGGTTGATTCAAGATTCATGGCTGCGTCTCGAGGAGTAAATTGTGGTAACGAGGTGTTGATTCGCACGTCTGTCGGCTCTTATCGTTTCGAGGGTATATCTCGAGAATTTACAAGGAAACTGTACGACTGGGAGAAATACCGCGGAATATCTCCGAGATCTTCCACGTTTCGCCTTTTGGGGCCGGGCTATACGCCGTTCACGCAAGATTCGAACGAAGTTGCATTGACAGAGCCAAGTACGATGAGTAAGATTAAGTAATTTTGAAAATGATATTTTGAAATAACAGTTGCTAAAATATTGTTATTCCGTAATTTTACAGGCAAGAATCATGCATATCACTGGACTCTGAAACGATCTAAATCTGACGGTAGTGTTTTCGAAGGCAGTCTTCGCGACGAATCGTTCACATTACGTCGCTCTGCAAGTCTCCAATCTCTTACTTCTGCAGGCAAGCTCGAAGACGACAATCGGATAGATGTTTTACCGGTTCCCGGTAGTAAGTACACTATTCTACTAATGACCTGTCTTTAATGTCTTTTATGTTTTAACATTCTCAAATAATCTTCCGGGTAACAACTCAAGGAATACACCAAGTCAAAAGAAAGTCAAAATGATGACTTTTGGTTACAAAATTTGAGTGTTAAAATTATTTAAATTTTTTATTGACTTTTATATTCCTTGGAAAGTTGATTATTTATTGTCATTATTTATTATTTGTCATTTTGACATCAAAATAAATAACATCAGTTTGCTATCTCCGCTTACATTAATTATAATAATTAAAACGCGTAGTTTTATATCTTTCATTAATTACAGTATAGTTTATGTTTAATTTTATAAAATATTATATTTCAGTTTATTTATTTCTGATTTATCTAAACCATACCTGTGCTATCACATTTAATTGTTTATCAGTTGCTAATAATTTATTGCATCCATTTGTCGCAGATAACTCACAAAGGATCAAAGATCCGGAGGATACAGCGGTAGAAGATTCCGAGCCAGAAGCGATGATTGTCGACATCGAGGATGTTATTGAAGAGACTGCCAGTCCCTTGGCAGGAGTACAACCTCATCAAACGCCAGTGTACTCCGTCGCAGCCAGCGAAACTACTAGCATCGCTGTTCCTCTTGGCACAGTCACATCGAGTCATGAACCTTCGCCAGTATTCTTGGTCAAGACCAAAGACGATGAAGACTGTGAACGATGGAATATCGCGAAGATTGGCCTGCAGACTTGCTCGAGCGAGAACAGTCCGAGTCCAGAATACTTCCCGGTATCTGAGGACTGGTGCGGAAGAACCTCGTTGGATGATGACAAGTCGAACTGGGAATCGAGCTGGTACAAAGAAAGCAGGGAAGACGACGACTCCACAAGATGGACCGAGAAGGCGCGACGCTCAATTCCAGATTCCGGTGATTCTGTAAAGTCTGACCGTTCTATTGGGTGGAATCGAGATATTTGGGATGAATCGGGTGATGAAGCAAATAGGTAAACTTCAAAACAATTTTTTTAAGAAGTTATCACACGGAAAAAAAACGGTTTTGCTGAAGTATCTAAAAATTTAACTAAATCTATTTTTCTAAATTCTTTGGAGCGAAATCTCACTTTAAAGAGTAAAAATTGAACTAGTCTTAAAAAAAATTAACTCAATTTTCAATCTTTAAGAGTAAAATTTTACTTTTCAGAGCTTTCACTCTAAAAGTTTTAGAGAATAAATATATTATAGATTTGATAAGTTGAATTATAATCAAAATAAATATATATTTTATGGACACTCAAATTTTTGTAACATTGCTTATGTTCGAATTTTCTACGTAATTATTTTGATGGTCAAATAAAATTATTTTCAGATCTGTATTTGACTAAATTTTTAGCAAAATCGTTTTTTCGTGCAGATTTCGACAATCGTATAAAAAATCGGTGATGTGTTCTCAGAGATTCGATGATTCTCGAATCGTCTTCCACATCGATCTGCGAAAATAAAAGCGATACAAGAAAGGAAGATTTTCTCGGTAAAGTATTTCAGATGTATATCAATTTTTTTCAAGATAAAGTATTAAGTTTATCAACTTCCTATAAACTGTATGTAGAAATAAATCAAAGATATATTATTTTCCCTATTTTCCGATATTCTATTTCAGAAAGTGACAACGCTGGATCTATTCACTTTAAAAGTCTCGAAATCTCATCGATGACTCCGAATGCGGAAGAACTTATGGTACATTAAAAATTAAAATTCAATTTTATTTTAATCTTATTTTCATGTTTTCATTTCGCACGTTTATTTAATTTTAATCACTTTCACGCAAAGCATGAATAAAGAAATTGCCTATTTACGAATAAAGTTGCTTATCGCTCAAGATTCGCAAGACTTCCAGTCACTGCGTTGAAGCAAACTTTTTGGAAAAGTAAGTTTTATCATAACGCAATTGAAATTAGAGTCCTGTCGGTACAACCAGGACCCACCGCGTACGTGCAAGGGGATGGATGAGACGTGTAAGGAGAAGCCCGAGGATCTAGCAGACGAATCTTCGAACAATGAGTGGACGAGCGATGCGAAGAATTTCCGAGATGACGAAGATGATGAGAAAACCAAACAGGGAGACATAATTCTCAGCGCAGAATTTTGCGCTTATCAATTAACAAAAACGGTACCATCTTCGGTTTGTCCCGATTCCAAGGAAACTTCATCAAAATTATTGAATTTAAATTCAGGCAAGTCCATATTCTTCTTTAATTCTTGTAATTTCTATTTATTGTGTTTTGTATTAACTACATGTATCACATTTCAAAGCATTATTAAAAATATAAAAATATCGTAGATTATTCTATTATTACATTTGAATATCTAATGTAAAATTTAGCATAATTCTCTTATTGGTTTTTTTTACCTAAGATTGAAAGATAGTAATTGATTACTCATATGGATTAAAAAGCATTGAGCAATAATACTTTTAATGCTTAAAATAATTCATTATCATCTTTTAGTATTAAATTGGTTAATATCAGATTTTTGTAAAAATAAATCATTCCTATAAATCAAATTATTTGTGGTTTTGCAGTTAATCTTGTGGCCAACATTCTTTGATTAATATCGGATCTGTTAGTTTTTCTATTTTAGTTTTTGTTAGTTGATACTTTTAGCTAAAATTATAACTAAGATATTCTTAACTTTATATCTTTTTCTCTTACAAGAATATCATGAAAATTCTTTTCTCGTATATAGATAATAACAAGGATACATCGGAATACCGTAACATTGACAGCGAAAGCGAGGCTTCAGCACATTATGAGAGTTGCAATTCACCCGAGTTGCAGACCGATGCGGATCGGCATTACGAAATTCTCACATTTAAAACCGATATGTGCGGCAATACAATGGATAATCGCTTATACGAGCCAGTCGACTATCACGAAATTCACAACTCCTCTTCTGACAGAAGCAACTGCATAAAAGATATTTCTTCATCATCGAGAGTACCAGAAACGAAAAAATCAAATCTCTTAGAAACTCCGAGAAGTCTCTTTATCGATTCGACCATTCAAACTATTCCTGTAACAGTCTCTAGAAATAATGAAACGCGCAGTTTGGAAAGAATTCTGATCAACGAGGAGACCTTGAATAAAATAATTGTTCCTACGGCGTGCACAGAAAAATCGTCAGAACGACATCACGGCCGTCAATAATTACGCGTCTAAAAAAATGATTCGCGATCACCAAGTTGAATGTGTCAAGAAGGATGGTTCTTCTACCAGAAATGTCTTCGTGAAAACAAAGCGCATGATCTTCAGTCCGTTTCGTCGATCAGAAGATCGACCATCCTCGAGAAAGCAGAGCGACAGTTCCGTCGATGATCGACTTCTACATTCATCAAAATCCAAGAGCAAGTCGAGATCGGCGTCGCCGAAATTGAGCCGACAAGATGCTCTATTGCGTGTATCATTATCGCTGCCGTGGCCACTGCGATCTACGTCAAAGGAGAGTGAAATTCCCTCCGAAATCGGGTCCAGAAGAAGCTCAGGAAGCAAGACGGAAGATGCAACAATGACCCAAGAAAAAAATTCGCCATGTGAAGAGATTAACGTGGATAATAAGAGACTGAACGGAGAATCAAGTAACAATGACCCACCATTTATTGATGAGGATCAAGAAGAAATTCATCAGTCAGACACAGAGTTTGCGACAATGAACGCATGCTCGATCGAAAATACTTCTGCACGAATTTCTAAGCAACTGGAAAAATCAAAAATAACAATACTCGAACGGGATTCAGATGTATATCGAATGCGGGGCAAGTTAAAATATAATCAGACATACGACGATGGTGAACGCGATAAAGTCAAGTGCAGTCAAGTGCAATTCGAAGGAAAACGCGACATGGAAAGAAACCGTAGCCAGAAGCGAGAAGAGGGGTGGCAAGAGGAAGTGAAATTTGGCCGGAAAGAGGACGAAGCAAAGCAGCAAAATGAGAATCACTCTAGATGTGACGCGGTATCATCGGATTTGATGCACAAACTTAGGATACTTTCGGATGCCGCGGCGAAAAGAGAAGGACGAATGACGACAGCGGAATCCTCCGTGATCAGCAGTTTGGAATCACGTTCCTCCAGGATAAGACGAGCCAAGGAAAGCTTTCTGTCTCGGCGAGGCGGTCCTTTCTGTCGCTCCGTAATGGAACCGACGGATGCTGCCTCCAACCCTGAAGATCCTTGGAGACGGACGTCGACGACTCAGATATCAACAAGAGAAATAACGAGATCGAACGAAATCACAGTGACTGCTTCGAGCTCGCAAGAATCGAGATATGCGAAAAACCATACAGAAACGACGATGTTGACCGTAGAAAACGAAACCGTGTCTTTGGGCGAGGACAAGATCGACGTTCGAACGGATTCGCTGGTGAAATCAGCAAGTGCCGGAATGATCAATGTGGATCCCGACACGTTCGATCGGCTGGTCACGGTTGATCGTGGATGCGAATCTCTGCCGAGGGCCATTGCGAAACGCCGCGACTCCTCGAGCCCGTTGGCGAAGATCGTCGGGAAGCTGAAGCTTTCGCGATTAATTCGTGCTCGGAACGTCGACGGTGGCAACATGAGCACGATCACGACGTTGTGTAGGCAGAGTCTGTTGATCGATATGCGAAACAATCCCAAAAATCAAAGTAACGAGCAAGGGATTGAGGATCCAGTCGAGGATGATACTGACGACGAACATTCGGATGAATCTTGTAAAACGATTCACGAATGAAATCTGTTCTTTAATCGAGATTATATATTTATGTAATATTCCAGATGTCTGTGAATTTTTTTTAAATATGGCACTTAAGTTTGCTTCATCCTATAATAACGAAAAGATGTTAATCTTCAGTAATAAAGACTACAGCAATCTATACAAGCGAATTAGGAAGACACGCGTAATTAAATGTTTTAAGAGAACTATACTTGCTAATTAAATCGCATGTGCGTGCTTAAACGTCAATGAAAAAGATGATATTTTTAATTTTATGAAGAACGCTAATCAATATTAATCATCTTGCAAAGTTAAAATGCAAATTTATAAATTCTATCAATTAAATATTAATATTTAGATAATTTATTTATTAATAAGAATATTAATGATAATTACGCACTAATGATATTACAAGTTATAAGCGATTAAAAGAACAGAATTCGTGAATTAATAAGTAACAAAACAATTTTTATATTCATAACAGCTATTTATAACAAAATACTTAATTAAAATAAAGGATAAACGTAAAACAAGATCGGAAAGAGAGATGCAATTGACAGTATCGTCCAACTTTATAACATATTTTTTATTAGTTCTTTACTTATAATTTTTTTTCAATACCAATCCAGTATGGATAAGAAAAAAAATCTGTATGAGCAGTGGTGCATCAGTTATTGTATGTATTAATCAGTAATTATATATACCTCAGTTTGAATTCTATTTAGTGCTTATTAATAATATAAGAAATGGAAATTAAGTTCTTCCATTCATCAAAGCACGAAATGTTTAAAATAATTAAGGTCGTCCTATATGATAAAATAATCAAGTCCATAATGTTCAAATTACGTATTCAATAATTATACAATAATTCACATACCGCAATAATTAACTGCGTTGCTTCGTAAAGATTTTCTTTCTACCTTTTACTTTATCTTTTGATTCGCAGAGCTGGAAACATAATTCATTTTAATCTTATCGTCAGCGTAACTAATTCTATAAATAAATACGCAAAATGTGTCATTCGTATCAAATGTCGTGAGAATCTTGCAAATGGATTCATATTTTCGATAGAAGGATTCTGTTGTATTCTATTCTAATTATTACACTGAAAGAAAAATGTATTAAATTTTAATAAATAATCATTTGAATAATATTAACATAACATTTACTTATAAAAAATAAATATTTGCTAAATTAATAAAAAATAAAATAGTTAAATGACAAATTAAATTCTTATATCAAATAAACATAAATTTACATTCCAGTAAATATTCAATTGGCATTATTCAAACAAATATTTATTAAAATTTAGTATATTTTTTTGCAGTGTGTATATTAAATTACACAAAATTGTTTTTTTTTAAATAATGGATAAATACCGTGTCCCTCGTTTTTCGTCCCACAAGGAAGAGTAAACACAATGAGACGACGGTTACGATTCTGGTCGGTGTTTGATTAAACGGGATTAATGTCCCCGGGGCGATTTCAAGTGGCGAGGAGAAAGCGAGCGCGTGTCGTAAGCGCGTGCCTCCCCGAAGTCGCCATGGCTCGATTCTTCCTCACCCCTTCGTCGTCTCACGTGCGTGCCCTCTCGAGCCCACTCCTCTGGTCGAGCCGACCCTTCCGCTGCTATGACGGAAGCCCTTTCCATGTGGAACTGGGAGAGGATCGAATCGTCGAACCGTCGCTCGATCGCATTAAGCGGATTTCATTCGGCCTCCAAACGGTCATGCAAACAAATCGCTCGACTGGCGTCAGCGACTCATTTTCAGTGCGCTTATTGTACAAAGCGTAACGACGACGGGACTGCCATGGGAAGGATGTTGATCTCCGACGAATCAACATCCCTTGGGATACCGGGGATGTAAACTCGCGTTTTACGTTCTACTGCGTTTTAATTTTCTTCTTTACATACGTGTCTCGTAAACGAAACGTTCAACCTTTTTTTCGCAAGGAAGCAGTGCAAGGAAACATTTATTTGTGATGGTACAAGTTTGTTTGAGTGTGATTCATTGTCAAAATAAAAATTAATCCATTTCTGTAATTAGTTTCAAAGATAACAAATATTAACGTATGCATTTAGTAATTAATAAAATAAATTTGAATCAGATTTAATATAATTTTTTAGTTAAATTATTTAACTTCAATGTTTTAATTAAACTAGTAACAAAGAAAATTAAAAAAATTATAAAGCGATTTTTATAATATCGAAAAAAATTATAAAAAGAAACATATTTTACATAAATATTTCTTTAGAAGTAGTAGAACGATATTTTACCCACATCTTGTGTATCCATCGATACTTAGAGATAATCGAGGATCGAGGACATTAAAAAGATCACGAGATATTGTATCTTTTAGGGTGGGGCTGAGTATGCTTGAAACGCGTTTGGGAAAAACGATCGCAGGTACAGGATCCTTCACCGATTTACGATTTGAGACGCGCAAACGCAGGATCATCGACGTAGAGCACAATAGGCGGTCGTGTTGCTCGTTGCCTTCTCCAGGATCGAGCTGTCCGTCTACCTGCGTCTATAATCCGGAAGCGTTCGCAGGAGCACGCACGAGCAGGCACGTTGTAAGAGATATTACATCGTGGGATCGCGCGATGTGATTTTGTACATCTCTCGTACGAAAAGGAGATCGCTCCGAATCTCCTTCCCTTTCTTTTTAGACAATACACGCGATCGACTTCCGTCGGACCACCCGGACGGGACTGTGCGACGATTTTAGAGCGTTCCTGTGATATCTATTGAAATGGACCAGGAATTACCTTTTGCATATATTGATTAATTTTCTATTACGTCCATACAATTTTGCATTGCTAGGGGTTGCAATGCTCAAATTTTGAAAACTCATGACATTATAATTGAAAGTATAATTGAAAGTATGGAAAGAAAGTGATGTTATGCATATTTAGTATTCTAATTAACATTAAAAGAGTCAATGATATCCTGCTAAAGCTGCTAAAAGTTGGTAATTTTCTATTCTTATTTTTGATTAGTCAAAAATTATTTTGATATTACGTATCATTACTCTCTAAAACTTTTAGAGTGAATCTTACTCTTAAAAATTGAAAACTGAACTACTCTTTATCAAGACTTGAGAGCGAGATTCCACTTCGAAGTATTTAGACAGTAGAATTATTTGTATTATATTATGTTCACATATTTTTATTATTCTGTATCGTATATTTAATACGAATAAAAGAAAAACAAAATTGAAGTAATAGCGGAGCTAAAATAACACTATCAGTAATATTAACGTTAAAGCCTTGTTTCAATTCAGAATTTTAAAGGTGTTCCACTCTCAAAAGTTGCTAACTTTGAAATAGATTACTTTTCTATCAACACAGCGATTTATATAATATTCGTGACTTCTTCTGCGCCTACAATTGAGAGTCTTCGTACATATATTCATTTCTTCCTTTCTTCATTTCTGCCTTGCAAAATGGATTTGTTTTCGTCGCGAATAAGCTTGAGCGATCAGTTCATCGAATGTATTATACAGCAGATCCGAGTTTGAACAAGCGGGCAGAAATCGCAGAAGACACGTTGGTCGCAACTTAGTCGCGCGAGCGAATGGCAGCGAAACGTTGTCGGCGAGGAGTAGCTGATTTATGTCCATTGTGGTCGGCACTCCGAGTAATTCCGCTGCGACGGGTGCACGAGTAAACGTATATGCTGTTTATCTTCGTCCACGTGGCCAAGCTCATTCTATCACGTGTCTCCTTCAGTTCCAACGAGATTGATTCAAAGCGCGAAAATATTTAGATCAAACAATTGTTTGACTTTTCAAAATCGAAAAATATTAGAAGGGTTGTTAGCTTTTTTAAGCGTTGCTTGTTTAGAATATATTTCTAATATATTTAGAATTTATGAGATTCTTACGATTACTACACTGAAAAAAATATTAAATCTTAATAAATATTTGTTTGAATAATTTTAAATAAATATTTACTAAACGTAAACATATATTTATTTGATAACAAAAATCATTCATTTGATTTAACTATCATTTTTTTATTAAGTATAAATATTTATTTACTGCAAGTAAGTGTTTACTTATATAATATTCAAAGAAATATGTATTAAGATTTAATAAATATTTTTCAGTGTATTCTTTAGCTTTCTGAAAAAATATAAAAAAAGTTTAGAGTCTCCTTTTTAAAGTCTTCAATTAATAGATGCCAGCGTGGCCGAAAAAACAATCCTATCGACCAAATGGAACGAAACGCGCATTTCCGCCGCATATTTCGTCGCAATCCCTAATTCCAGTCACTTAGGTATCTCGTCCATAAATTACTATTCAGTCTGTCCGGCTGTACTCGCGAAGAACAAAACCGAGGAACCAGAAGGAGATACACAGGTGCTGTGTAGAGACCGGCACGGGGGCTGCCGAATGCACGGTCTGCACCGACAAATTTCAACCGGCCGATCGTGGTTATCATTTGATCCGGTCGCGAGATTGCGCTATCCCGACGCTTAATCCTCGTCGGTCGTCTCGATCCTGATGTGATGTCGGTAGCCCGATCCTAAGGACCGAGATATTTGGCTGCGTATTCGGTGCGCGCGTTAGACCGTCTCTCAAATAAAGCAATCGCCAAGATCAGACAACAACGCGGCGGCATTTGTCCCTTTATCCGCCTACCCTTCTTTTTCGCAACCCCTTCCCGTCTGATAGCGAAAGTAGCCACTGGCTGCTGGTTGCAGTCGGGCTCTCCTTTGTCAGAAAACGAAGCCTGCTGACAGAGCGAAGGTGGTAGTCGACTCCGCAGAATTAATCGCCTCGGGGAATATTTACGTTCTCTCGTCCAAAAGGCCTTATCCCATCGCTTGTCTCTATCTCGCTTTTTCTCCCACAACAGTCCCCGGATCCGGTATTCCTCCTCCTCCTCCATCGTAGAGATCCTCGCGGTTAGATGCGACCGTGAATCGGAGCTTCGCGACGATCGCTTACGTTAGTCTGATCTTATCGCGGCGGAGACCGCAGCGGGGGTGAAAAAATGTTAAATGCCACGCGACGAAGTGTGAAACGAACATAAAACGTATATTAGAGTATAATTAGCTTCCTGAATATTTTAATTGTTCAATTAAGAGAAATAAATCTATTTTTGGTCAAAGCGAATCTTAGTGCTTAAATATTTCAGAGCGAATTTATATTTTTCGCAATAAATAAAATCTTAGATTTACGTCAAATTATTAATATCCTTTTAAAATGCTTATTAACATCGAAAATTATTAAATTACTTATCAATTTAATTTGTGATATTACTACTCTAATTAAAGAAATTGATTACATCTTAAAATCTTATATCAAATGTATTATTAGTTTTCACAATTCAGAAATTATGAACTTTTTAACATAATTCTTATACGTAACATTTTAATACCATTTAATTAATAACATTTGAATGTAATAATTTTCGTACGTATTCAACAATTTCTGTTAAAGCGAAACTGTAACTAAGCTTGTTAGCTTAGTTATAACAAATATGTGAAATATGGGAGAAAATATTTTTATTTTTTTCCATGTAATAAAGCAATTGGCAAAATGCTCTTTTTTGGGAAAAGGGATGTTGCTGTTCAAGTTAGCACTTGGAATCTACTTTTCTCGCCGTTCGATGGAAAAGGACGTTCGAATGTGGCGGTTTGCACACGGAAGTTTGCTCTATCCCCTAAATAACGTTAAACGCGAAAGGGCGGAGGCATTCTATTGTCACTGAAACTTTGGTCGTTTTATGATTTTCCAACAGTGTTTATTTAGACGCCGCATTTCTTCTTTTATCAATATTGTCCAAAAAATTTCATATTTATCTAACTTCTGCGGTATCCAGAAGTTCAAGTTTATATGTTTTCGTAACTTAGAAGCGGAACTGAAGCGATCCACTGCCTTGTTTAATTAACTTCCTTAATTGTTTAATTAATTTTTACAGCATGGAAAAATCACTATAAGATAAGGTGGTACAATTTCGAACATATAATTTTAAATGAATTCAATTTTCAGAGTTCAAGATTAATTTTTTCCTGTTTGATACTTTTTAATATTCACCACACAATTAGAAAGTTACTCTTAGACCTCAAAAATTAGTTGTACATGTTCAAAATTGTATCACCTTATTACCTTAGTGGAGCTGAAACGCTGTCATATTTTGAGAATACAATGGAATAATGAATTATAAGAAACCTTACTCAAGGAAAACCTATGTATAAGAATTAAAAATAGATCCCTGTCCTATAAAGGTTTTAAAGAAGTGAATAATTGATTCGGGAGGTTTCAGAAAGTTCTAGCGCTCTTACATGTTAATGCTAATAAGTATTTGCTTCGCGAAATTTGAAAATTTCATCTGCTGAAAGAAAAATAGGTCGAGAATGTGTAAGGTGCACACCCTGGACGCGCGAGAAGGAAGAAAAGGAAGGAAGGAGTCATCGCCGAAGGAAGAAGTCTACAGGTTCTCAAATTGCGATGAAACCGGGCACCGACGCGTCGCGTGGGTTTCATATAACGACCGGACCACCGATGGCGGTGCTGCCCATCTCTTTTATACTTCTTCGACGGATATTCATTCATCCATCGACCCCGACGCGCTGCCTAATTCTTGCTAGAGGAGTTGCATGCACATACGAAAAATGGATCGACATTGACAAATAATGATAACGAATCTCGAAACACTTGAAGATATGAGAAACATAGGAAGTTAGATAATTGAAATAATTTTGAATATTATGTATGATATAACGCGAACATAATTATTTAAAGATTAATAAGTATGTAATTATTTAAAGATTAATATAGTATGTAATAAGATATATAAAACTATACTCGTATTGTAGAATAATTATTGTAGAATAATTTTATTTTGTAAAAATACATCGCTTTTTCAGTCTCGCAGGAAGTATATAGCTATATGCTGTATTAAAAATAAATTATAATATGCACAATTCAGCGGACGATATAATACAGCGCTTAAGATTAACTAATTTAACGAGCTATGATACAAAATTTACAGATATATTTACATGTTTCGTATTCTGTACGAGATCGTTATTATCGGTTATCACATTTTTCATTATTATTTATGGCGGTCCTATAGATATGAAATAGTCACAAAGATGAATTTCAAAATTGTTGAAAATATAAAATTTGTGGAAAAATATTGATAAATATTATCAAATGTGATTTTAAAACAATAGATACAAATTGAAATGATGACTCGTCCAATTTGTCAATTACCTATACAAATACTTTTTTAATTTAAAGGCACATGTCTCAAATGCGATAATATTAGCCTATTAGAATTAATAATTGTCCAAATCTCTATACTAGATTTGTCGGAATCAGCCTATTGAATTCTATCTTTCTGATTAAATAGCTTTCATGCAGAACTTATATTTTGTTTAATGAAAGTACTTCCCATCACTTGAAAAACGCTACGAATTAATTCCAACACCTAATATATAAAGAGGATGGTTTTGCTAAAAATTTAAATAGACACAGATCCTAAAATAATTCTGTTAAACTATCAAAATTATTATGTAGGACGTTTAAATGGTTGTTAAAATGTTAAAACTTTTTACAACATTATTTCCTACATAATTATTTAGATAATCCAAGAAAAAAAATCGTTTTTAATCATTTTTAAATTTGTATCTACCTAAATTTTTATACGTCAATAAAATCTTTTTTCCATGTATAGCTTCAATTGTTTTAACTTCGATCGTGATTAAATAACGTCTAGAAAAAAACTCGCGAATCACTACTCTACAAAGAAGTACTCGCGGATTCTTGTTAGATCGACTTTTTTTGCTTGGCGAACTTGACTTCCGGTATCGCGGCGAATGAACGCACTCCCTCTTTCTCTTCTTCTTCTTCTTCTTCTTCTTCCCTCTTGCGTCTCCCTCCTTTTTACTGCAGCAAGTCATAAAGTGCAGTGATGTAGGATTGAGCCATCTGCAGCGTCTCGTATTTCGATAACTGTCTATCGTTGCCCAGGGTCGGCAGGTAAGCGCGCAGCCTGTCGAATGCCTTGTTCAGATTCTGCATCCGCCTCCTCTCGCGTGCGTTCGCGGCCAGCCGGCGTTTCCTCACGATGGTTGAGTTGACGTACTTGCCCTTCCTGCGGGAATCGCGTCCGCCGGAAGTGACGTGCGCATTCTCCGGATGATCCGCACCTCCGTCGCTGACCTCATCCGCATCCTCTTCACTGTCGCCGTCCAACGTCCTGTCAGACAGGCCGCCGCTGCTGGAGTTGCTGATAATGCTGCTATGGCAGGACCGCGTTTTATCGGCGTCCAGGTTGATTGTCTCCTCGATGTCCTCGCGCTCGACGTCCAAATGAATCATCTCCTCGGCCATGAGGTGATCCATCGCGTCCACGTGTAGTCGCTTGTTCCCAATGTTACTCAGCCCGATCATCGATCCTCTCTTCGTCACGTTTCTCTTGTCCTTGATAGTCGAGCCTAGTAGCCGATATGTTGGCGCACTGTTAATCGTTTCCGGTTCTGAGGAGATCGACAACGTGGTAGCGGGACTGACGGATCGCAGACTGGCCGTTGGACTCGGAGTATGCCAGCCGTCGCTGCAATTGCTGCTGTCGTAGACGAGATTCTGCGGTACGGTGAGGGTACTGACGGGTGGCAGGCCGACGGCGGTCTTACTCGTCGTCTTTGCGTAATTCAGGTCCAGGTACGCGCAAGCAGGCACGAGCGGCTCGTCCTCACGCGGCGGGAACATATATCCGTAGCGAAACATCTCCTGCAGTTCCATAGCAGGATCTGCGCGTTGGATCGATGCACACGACGACTCCACGTAGACAGCGAAGAATAAGCTTTCTTTTCGCCTCGATTAAAAAAAAAACCTCCCTTTCACTGAAACTTCGCACTTCTTTCAACGGGATGGAGAACGAAGATACCGCCTCCTCTTAACTGGATCGCGATTGGGTCGAACGAGATATTAAAGAGCACGATGATACTAAAATCGACGACAGTGGAATAGGATGAACCCGGATGACTTTCTCGCGCTTCGATCGATTCTCGTCTAGTCGAGCCACGGGGTAGTTCTGAAGTCGGGTGGACCGGAGCCGGGATATTTATGCGTTCGCGGAGCGAGGCACCCTCGCGTAGCACGTGCCGGGCCACCAATCGTTATCGAGCTCGATTCCCCACTTTGCGATTGGTACCGGGGCCCCGGACCCGACTGGACTGGGATACGCGAGCTGGGGCCGCAACAGGTGGCCCGGCGCCTCCGTCGTACACGCACGATCTTCTCGCACATGGAGCCGCATAACCATTAAAGTCATAGCGCACAAAAAGATGTGAGCAGAGGAACTTGAGTAGTGAACGAACAAATCGCGGTCAAGCATTCTCGAAAATGAATTGAGCTAGGTCGTAGTTGGATTGACTTGCTGAAGTTCTACTTCTTTCTTTTTTTTTTTATCACACAGAATAGAATTTTCGTTTAAAGTTTTTTTGCAATGTGCACAAAAAAATGCAATTAAGAATTATAATGGCGATAACGAGTACCCTCTTTTGTAACAACTTACTGTCTATTGCACACTATCTGCTACCAAGACACTTCCTCATTTTACGTTCTTGCGTCGTTTTACGTAAAACGCGATACCGGAAAATTACTTTTAACATGTGCACAGGGGAGAATATATGCACCTCGTGGTCCGATACAACAGACCCTCGTGGCAGGTGGAAAGTATTATATTAAGTATTGTAATTGGAACACCTTATTTTATATAACTATCCAACAATATATAATTTATCAATGTAAGAGATGTCATAAAAATGAGTTTTTTTATGATATCTCTTACATTGGTAAATTTTTTGTCATTTTTTTAACGTCATGTACATTACATGCGAAAACAATCTCAAAGATTCATTGAATGAAAGCATTAAACATGAAAGATTTCTGATATCGTATTGCACAAATCTCAGAGTTGAAAATATTATCTTCTTAAAAAAGCTTAATGTTTTTATCTTTATTAATTGTGGCAAAGTGCAAGTTTATATAAAAATTCATTCATTATTATATACTCAGAAAAAAGACATAGTGATAACTATACAATTTTTTTATATGAAAAATTAATGTACATATACATAGTTAAATAAGGCATTTTATAATTTCTGAAATTATATACATTAATTCTATATGTAAAACTTGTACAATTATAACCTTTAGTTGCCATTTGCATAATTAAAATAACTATAATAACATAATTGTCTCTAAAAATGACAATTTTGTCCCTATAAATTATAGCTAAATTATGGTAATTGCATTTTTTCTCTCAATGTATAAATTAAGTTCAGGTTGTATATTCCGTGGATAATATCTTATAGAGCTGATTGCTTGCACTGGTAAAATTTAGTCTAAGGAACAGTTGTATTATAAAAACATTTAGTCTTTAAATATGATCTAAAGAAAGATCAATTTAAAACTTTCCAAAATGCATTAACTCCGTTCGAGTGTCATGTAAATCGAGAGATCGGCAGGCTCGGGTCACTCGCTTTTCCGAGATAAAAACGGGGATCGTGTCTGCACAAAAGGGTGCAAATACTTTAAGGGCGTAAGGTCCAGTTACATCTTTACTCGCTCAATTAGCGAAAACAGGTAGGATAAGGTTTGCGGCGACCACGACACGGTGGTCCGTAGCAACCCGATCTCTGTCATTCCTCGTTCCGAGCGTGCAGCCGTCTTGGATTTCGGAGATCGTCTCACAGCCGCCCGAAAATTCTTCCTAAGTAGTCGGAACGATAATCCTCTACTTAAAAACCTTCCGTATCTTTTCGGTAAGAACACTCCCGTGCAAAATGCGAACGCGCACGACTCCGCGGCACAACGCGCGATTTCGTCTCGAGTGTCCCAAGTATGGCAAAGTTTCCTTAAAAAAATGCGAGAACTTGTGAGATAGAAAAAATAAATAGAAAACGTAAAAGAAAGATATTCTTGATTTTCGTGACTCATTTCCTAAAATTATTAGAAATCTTAGAAATATAGAAAAGTTTGGGAAATTAAAAATATATATATTTGTATTATTTTTTGAAAATTTGGAAAATTTGGTTAATTTTAGATATAATTTGTAGATATAGAATTTTTAGATACAATTAGAATTTTATATAAATCTCTTTATATAAGTCTCTTTGCTTGTATTAATACCTTATCAGTTTTCATAAATTTCGATTTTCGCATTAAAATCTTCGAACTTGAAATTTTATTAGAGAAATTGTAATAAAAAAATTTTAATAATAAATGAAATTCACTTGATGGGTGTTTGTATAATAAAAGTTTTATTATACAAACACTTGCCGGTTCAAATCATTAGCCCTAAATAAAACACTGAATGCACGTTTCATTATATTTAAAAAAATTACAAAGTATTTCATAAATTATCAACAATACTTAAAGACCCCCTCATTAGATCATTCCAAGGTAATATATTATAACGTCCTCTGGATTTTTACTCTGGGAGTCAAAACAATTTTTTTCTCGCGGATAGTTACATAGACATTGGCCCCAGGTGCTATAAGATTTTTCTTGCATCACGTTTCCCGTCAATTTCCAATATCCCGCGCGAGATATTCTCGCTTTTTTTCCGTTCATCAGGCGCAATTTAAAAATTGATCGCTTTCATCTATTATCATCTCGTTCCACGGATGGAATTGTGGCGGAACTAATAATTAGGACGGCGCAGCGTAAGTCTGGCCTACCTGCCTCTCTGCCCTT
>NW_011627312.1:0-55320 GCF_000204515.1 Acromyrmex echinatior | reverse complement strand
CTCCACCTTTTACCTTTATATCTACCTGCCCGTGACGTCGGAGTTGCGCGCACAACCCACTCATTCCGCTGCGTGTCTGGACTTCTTGACTTGCCAGAAACTCGCCGACGCAATCGAAACAGACCAGATAACGCATTTATCAAGGAACGGCTTTCCTCAACCAAAATTACACGGCTCATAATTCGATTTTCATGATTTGTACAAATGTAAATTGAGAATGCATTACTACGCCACAAAGAATGCTTTACTGTAATTTAAAATAATTGCATATTTAAACAATTTTCTTAATATCGACAATAATCTATAACAAAAATATAGATTAATGCTAAAATAAATGTAAGAAATTATCAATAAAAATTATTTATATTGTTATAGATACGAAAAGTGTGTGGAAAAACAGTCAGAGATAATTCGTTTTATCATAGATAAAGCGCTTTGAGAGATGAAGACACCACTTTGATAACAAGTGTAGAATTAAGTAATGCGATGCTTGAAATGAGGATTGCACGAGTCGTTGCAGGAGCGGCGAAGAAGAAAGAAGCGAAGAAGAGGAACTACGCGCGAGGCGGCCCGCCGCGGCGGTGCAGGGTGGATCCGCCATCAGGATACGCCCTGGGCGTGAGTCGAGTAATTAAATACAAAGTGAACTCATTTGTGGAGCTCGGTGGCAAATAACATGTTACCCGGCAACTAGCGGTAATTTATGAGAGCGCCGTATGACGGCGATCCCACCGCCGGCCCTCCACGAAGATTTCCTATCCCTCGTGTTTTGTGCGCGTCTATCCCTGTATTTCAGCCAGGGCCAGTTCGATGAATATGCATTCACAGATAGAGACGTAAGCTTTCGCGGACTGGACGAAATATTTTGGGGCTGGAATTCTTATATTCGAAGGAACGCCGTTTATTCCACCCTCATCCTCAAAGACGATCGATTGACCTTTCCCTCCCTCTTTACCATGGCCACGTTTCATCAATAATTCATTGAATCCAGCGTGCTGATAGATATGTTCTCCATTAGATCGAGAAGCGAGCAATTAACCCAAAATCATTATTGCTACCTTCCGAGAACGGATTGCCGTCCTTCATAACTTGCAACTCACTCACTCGCCCATATCTTCCGAATTTAGGTATTCCTTAAAATTTCTAGGGCATGTTAAGAAGATAACTTAAGAGTACACACTGCATTCCACACACATTTTTGTCTAAAATTAGTGTCTATTAGTATTTATTCATTTTTTGTATCTATCTATCTAAAAAGTTATTGAAAATGGTAGCACTAATTTTTTAAAAAATGTATCAAAATCTTGAAAACAATATTATTATTAATGATTATTAAAAAAATATGAATAATGCGTGGCACACATTATTCAACAATTATCTTTACTATTTCTACGATAAATATCATATAATTGCATAAATTATAATCATATAGATATATAAATTATAATTACATAAAAGATCTCTAAGTTTGAATCCCAGTTGAGGTAGTATTCTTCGCAACAATAAATTCTTTGCATTTTAAGATACTTATTAACATTATTATTAAATTGATGATCAATATAAAATGTTAATTCAGTTTCAATTTATGATTGCATTTCAAGTTTCAAATCGGCGCACAGTCATTAAACTGAAAAGTATATTTGCAAAAATTTGCATATAAATATTGTCAAGCACAAAGATCCGCTTTGACCGAAAATAGAAATCTTTTTCTTATTTGATTTATATAAAAGTTCTCCTTATTTTTGTGTACCACAGATGTAATTCTTCAAATATATTAATAAAATATTAATAAAATAAAATAAAATAAAATAAAAAAATAGCACAATATGGACATGTAAATAATTTGTTTCTCGTTTGTCTTCTTTTTTTTAATTATTAGGTGAGCTACTGCTTCTGCTGATGCGTGGCCAGGGTGCTTCTCAGCTCTGCTCTCGTGTCTACACAGCCAGCCAGACAGGACGAACTCGTAGAGGCTTGTTAGGAGAGTGCGTGCCGCGCTGATTCCGGGAATACAATTACCGCATTATACGGTTCCGCTTTTCAGATTCCTCATTCTGTCCTTACGAGAGAGTGCTGCTGCCGCCGCCGTTTCATTTTGTTGTGTTGTTGCCCGGTGATTCTAAGCATGACGTGCGCTCCTCTATTCTGCCGAACGCGTGAAACATTTCTCAAACGAGGCCCCATCGCCGTAACGAAGGCTCGAAAACGAGACGAGCGATCGGCCCGCGGTGATTTCTTCGTCTTGGAACACCAATCGATCCAATCGACGTTTCTAAGGAATGCAATATACCCTGCACGATCGCCTGTTAAATCGGATGCTCATTGACGTCTCCATAATTTCATTCAGCTACAGATCCTGCTTGTTATTTTAGAACACGGATATTTGGAATCTCTTTCTGCCCTTTGCGAATAAGGATTTCCTATTCTGTTATCATATAACTACAAATTTGGAAATAAATAGAACTTTAAATTACTAATTTGTAATTTACTTTAAATTACATACTTCAAATTAAACTACAAATTAGTAATTTAAAATTTTATTTATTTCTAAATTTATTGTTATTTAATAATATAATAATAATTAATAGGAAATCCTTATTAGTAAATAGTACAACGAATAACTTCAAATACAGTAATATGTATTCTAAAATAATAAGCACATTGTAAAGCTAAATAAAATTATGAGGATGTCAATTTTTAATTATAAATTCATAATTAAAAATTGAAAGTTCTATACACTTTATTTATTTTCATCATCAAATAATTGACCAATGAAAAACAAAGAAACGAAAGCTGTTGAGAGTCGTCGCGATGAATACTGCTCAATTAATTAATACAAAAATTAATTTAATAATTCAATTAAAAATACATTGCTTCACAAATCGTTTTGGCTCTGAATTAAAAATTAAATGGTATCAAAATATCAATAAGACCCTCATTTTTTCTAACTTATAACGTGTTGTCTGTAAAGAAATAGAGCGACCTTACGATCTCCGATAGTAGACGTGCGTTCGTCGAAGTCATAAAGCCAATTCCCTGAGAGATCGGTATTTCATAGCTGACGACAGCTAGCGGCTAGCTTAACGCTTTCGGTGGTCAACCGCGACGTAGAAGCGTAACGACGCCACCGCTACGGGGGTGGGTCCATTTTTCGTTTGCGACTTTGTGTCTTCCCTGAAATCTGGGGGTCAATTAGCGATTACGTGAAATGGCATATCGGGGCGCGCGCAAATAACTAGGCGGCGCGTCTCGCTCGCGGCGCGATCAGACGCACCAAAAACCACTGAGAAATCGGTCCCAGGGTAAAATGAAGTTATTGTTGATAATCGTCCGTCATATCCGAAAGAACGTGGATCCGCTGTCCGAGGTCCTTCTCTCGCCGCTTTTTAGACCGCCCAATACGGGGACGTTTAGAAATGCGTGGGCCATCATTTCCGTAATTTCTAATAATCTCGTTGCAATATATAATATATATGATACAACGATTGTGGACCCCAATTTCCACAATCCCAAAAATTTGTCAGCTTAATAGGATCCCGATTAGAATTATTAGAGAAAGTTTATTACATATTTTTTACTTCAAGTAATTATTGTTGAAAAGTTATAAAAATTATGCAAATCATCTGTCTACTAGAATTTTTACAAATTGATAAAAAAGAAGCTTTTTGTATATTATTAATTCATAATACTGCATTGAAGAAAAATATGTGGTTGAATTAATTGAAATTCTGGTTGAAAAGGACGAATCAGAAAGAATTTCTAATTAAATTTACTAGAATTCTAGTTGAGGTAACCGGAATTCTGATCGAAATAATCAGAATCTTCTGATTCGTTCATTTTCAACCAGATATTTTTCTCAGTGTGATAAAAAAAAAGATTAATTATAAGACTATTTGTAAGCAATATTAAGTATAAATTACATTCCTCTTACATAAATGGTACATCAATGTTTATGATAAGAGTCATCTTCGCTAATGATCATATTAGATTAGATGATTAAAGGAAACTAATGTACGATGGAGAAAGGACAACGGGAAAACAAAAGATGTAATAAAGGAAAATAGTATACCTTCCTACAAATGATATAGAAACCGGAGAGAAAGGAGGGTCACTTGCAATCACCACCGACCATTCTTATGTTTTTTAACATTCATGAAACGCGCGCGCGCGTTGGCAACGTTAATCGGGCATAATATATGTATTGTAATATGGTAACGATCGGCGTCAGGCCGGCCCGCCGCAGGAAGGTAGTCGTAATTAACTTAAGCCTAATAGAGCGTTTAGTGGAGGCTGCTTTAGGGTAGGTCCGTCGCATTAGCATAAATCATAGAAGCAAATTCCTGGCCCGTAGGCAAGCACTAGTTTATCATAGTTTAAAAATGAACGGGTTACCTGACTGCTGTACGTCGCTGGTAATTACAACGGTGGATAATCTCTCGGTTTTCCGTCGAATTTTTCATTGAATCCAGTGAAAAATTCGACGATCCAGTGGATCCAGTAAATATCAACTAATAGTAACATCAATGCTATGTATAACACATTCAATATTATTGTTACATATAATATATGTTATATTACATTATATTGAATATGAAATTATAATCTAACATTGATGTTGGTTAGCATTTCATTGGGAAACGCGTCGGACATTTTTTAATGCGAAAGATATTGAAATTCAAAACATATCGATCGCATTACAGATCTAAATATAATGAATTTAAATTAAAAATATTTAAAAAATCTTTTTAATATTTATGTATTATTAAAACATAATTAAGTGATAAGATTCATTTTATTTGATTATTACACTTAACATTCAACATATAAAACATTGAATCGTTAAATTTTTGGGTAACTAGATTCTTTGTGTTAGTTAAATCTTATCATAAATATTTCTTTTTCACTTTCAATCACTTTAATACGATCGGATAGAATTAAACTTTTGAGAATTGCTTTACATATTCGCCGGAATAAATTTTGGACCGTTGAACACAAATGGTACTTGACGTAATAGAAATGTAATAGCACTGTAATGAGGTGCGCCAAAAGTACCATACGGTCCATGCCTTCAGCGATTTCTGCGCATCGTAACAAGCGAAAAAAAAGAAAGAATCGAAAAGCGTTATCCATCTTATGCGTGTGCGTAGCTTCGATTGTGAGAACGCGAAGGTCCAGGACGGAGGGAGACAGGTCGTCGACAACAGGATGCGCCACTGCTTAATATTCAAATATAAAAATTGAATATATAGTTACCGTTGATTGTTCCGCGGAACCTGTATGCCAAGTTTAATGTTAATCGACTTGTGTGGTCCCACACACAAAGATATGTTATAGTTCATCCTCGGATCAACTTTGCATCAAAGTTTCGCGGACGATGTAACGTACGGTATGTTTTATCGTCGGGTGCAATTACTTTGTCAGTCACGATATTAATGTCACGCAGGATATAAAAAAAACTCGGAGATAACTATCTTTCTCAAGAGAAGAGAGAAAGATCTGAATCTAATAATTTAAAAGTTACTCTTTGGCCTAAGTTAATTCTTATTTCAAAATTGTCTTAAATGATATCTTAAGACTCTAATATGGCTTCGTAATTTTACAGAAAGAATAATTTTCCTAAACGATCTAAATTTTTGCTGGATGTAGATCTAAAAATAATTTTGTTAGACCACACATAAAATAATTTTATTAGAAATTTAAACTATGAGAAAATTGAGAAAGATTGTTGATTTAAAAAAATATTAGTTGATTTAATTAAGTGTGGTTATGAGTTGTTAAGCAAATATTTGTTAATTCAACATGTTTTAAATAACATGTTTTAAATTACAAGATTTTATTGATATGACTCACATTTATATTTAAACTAAACACATAAATTGTACTTAAACTAAAAATTCACTTACGAACTAAACGCATTTAGTTAAGTTTAGAAATTTTTTTTTCAGTGCAGTTATTAAAATATCAAATTTTCTGCAGCATTGTTCATCATTTATTTAGTTTTTAATATAATTATTTTAATAGTCCAACAAAATTATTTTTAGACTTGTGTCCAGCAAAATTTTAATTTTCAGAAATATTGTTCTTTCTGTATAATATATAATTATATATAATATATATATAATATAATATTTTATAGTCGACTGGCGTTTGATTTTGCGCGTGAAAGTTATATATAATTTATAATAGTAATTTGTATCAATATTTTTTCCTAAATAGCTTCCTCAAATTACTGCAGGTCCAATCAGATCTTTAAGAAGAGATCAGATCGATTACCACAAATTAGATTCGATTGCGCAATGGGAAAATCGGCCGGGAAAAAATTCCGATCTAAATCGTTCACCTCTCAAGCCACTCGAAAGAAGGCGATAGTGGGGTCGGAAGGGTTTTCAACTTTTAGCTACATTAACACCCAAGGGTCGCGCGCGATCCTGAAATCCCTACAGCAGACCATTCACATCAATTACAAGAGCCATAAAAATGCCCAGTTTTTAAAATTAATCGAACAAAACGTCTTGGTTTCCAAACTTTGAGAAACTTTCAACCGATTCAATCGAAGCGCGATCCAGTTGTGGGCGGGATATCTTTCCCACGAGCTCGAGTTCTTTCTCAACGTCAGATGCAAACATGTGCGTGAATACGCTTGTGTGTAAATCAAAATACACAAGACGTAAGAGCTGAACACATCAAAGAAATCGGTATCATATTAAAAGAAAATTTAATTATTATCATATTTAATTATTTAATTTAATTATAATATTATATCTATTAATTATTATCAAATAATAAAAGGAGATGATTAATTTCTCCGCATGTCACTCTGAGAAGCAATTGTTTTGAATATCGTGATGTATAATGTTCTCAGTCTTGAAAAGATAATTTTAAACGCGATCGGGAAAAGAAGAATAAAAAAAAGAAGAAATGGTTATTCATCGATGATCGGTTATTCATCGATTCGCCTACCCTATCGTGAGGAGTTACCAATATTGCAACAATCTCGTTTGCGTGGAGACGACCCTTTTGTAGCGATGAGCAAGTTCGTGGCGCGATTTACACATCTCTGCCAGGAGATCACGCCGTGCGCGTGAAAAATCACACGTAAATGTTTCTCTCGTCCGTTACAATGCCAATAACGTTCCTGATTAGCGTCAATGACGGGATAAATGGCTAAACGTTTTAACCTGTCGGTCGGCCGCGTCTTACAATAAATAACAGCCGCAGGCGCAGTACCGATTTTTTCGACGAACTGACCATATTCCAGTCGCCATAGAAATGCTAACGCAGCTTAGAACTATTGCCACAATGATCTGGCATCGTTCGACGATGCTGCCATTGTATAAATGCCTCGCGTGCCATGCGACTTTTGCTCTCTTCTTCGCGCGCGAAGAATGTTACAAAATTAGTAACGAGAAACTTGATTCCCGAAGAAATCCGGGCGCGCCGTTGTCGCCCGGCGAGAAGACGAAGGAAAGGATAAGTATATTCCACAATATATACGGTTCTCTATATGTGAATCTACCAATCGTCTCGAAGGTCGTCGGCGAAGATGCGAAGACACACTTATGCGAGCAGACGTAAAACGAAGAAGAAGATAAGGTAGTCAGGAAACTTTTTATTTTATAGGAGTTGTCGAAGGGAAAGTAAACTTTTTAATCGGCACTTAATTTCTTTAATTACTTCTTTATTACACGAAAAGAATAATTTTGCCAAAGTATCTAAGAATTTAGGTACATATGGAGCTGAAAATAATTTTATTGGACCATCAAAATAATTATGTAGGAAACTCAAGCATGATGAGTAATGAAAAGCCGAGATCTAGATGGAGGGATCGAATGAGCAGACAGTAGGAAACGATAAAAAAAATACGAAAAATTTTATGGCGAGTACAATGTAAAATAGAATACAATGTAAATGAAGTAAGGGAACAATGCGGATGGGCCGTGCAAACATGTTCTGGACACGCTCGTTGCCGATTAATGTAAATTAGCGATTTCAACCTTAACACTTTTGAATTCGACGGCCCGGCCGTCTACGAGCGTGTGATGTGTAACACGTATAACACGTGTGAGACAAACATAATCTCGTCTCTAATTATGCCGACGTTGTAGTAACGTGACTCCTAACAACGGCCAAGACGATTGTTCGAATCAAATTATCGCCCAGGGTCGGCACGCACGCCGCGAAAATCGATAATCAATAATCTACCTATACGCCCCGAGATCGGATGCGTCTGCACGAAAATCGCCACCGATTTCTGCACGAACCGCAAAGAGCAGCCAGACTCTACCCTGTAGGTATGTATATATATGCGTTTGTTTTCCATAATTGGAAAGCGATTGCCGTGCCGAAATTTAGCTAGATGCAAGGACGCGACGGACTAATATCGTTCCTTGCTGAAAGCATTAAGCATATTTAGCATATTTAACATTTTAAAAATAAAATGAAGAATAACGAGAAGTTGCGAAACGCGCAGTTTAAAAAATATCGTTTCATTTCACATTATTAAATAAATTTTTCCCCCAGTGTTGCTATTTCTAATTTCTAAGCTGTGAAGTATAACAAGGTAATTTTCATTACAATTAGCTTCAGAAAATATTATTTATCATTTTTAAAAAAACATTGCAAGCAAATAGTGATTACACTAAATGTTATTCTATGATTTTAAAAGTCATTATATTTAAAATGCCTCCATCAAAAATTTTAAAAAGTAGAAAGCACATTTTTAAGAGTCAGTATAGATAAAATGTAAAAAAATCGTTAATTTAGAAATATGTGTCTCCTTTCGTGAAGAATACACGATATCCGACGATCAGGCAAGAGAAAGAATAAGAGAAACAGACCGGCATAACGAGAATTTTGTGTCTTTAAGCACGAAAGAGCCTCACCTCGCGTGTTCGTTAAGCGTGACGATGCCGGCGGCGGTGGTGCGAACCGTGGCGGCAGTGGCGGTGATGGTGGTGGTGGTGGTGGTGGTGGTGGCGACGGCAGTCAAGGGAACGATCGGAAGCAACTTAAGGGCGGGGAATCGGAATCGAGGACTAGCAGCACGCGCCAGCCACACGCCTCGAGTCCTCCTCTCCTTCGTCCTGGGCCCACGAAACCCGTACACCTGGGACAGTTGGCAAGCGGGAGACAGGAGGACCCGGGATCGTCTACTAGAACAAGTCTCTTCTCTTCGAGGAATCGACGAATCCAGTGTCGGCGGCGACGCGCGATACCAAACGATTACCGTCGTGTCGCTTGTTACAGTCCCAAGATCGTTGACAATCGAATATTAGTTCCTTTTGATTGGATTTGGGCTCTATCCTTTAAATACTTCTGATTCTCGATCTGCGTCTTCATGACGGATATTATTCTCTGCGTGACTCTTTCATTAATCGCAATCGTATACTTATTATTTTCACTCTGAAGAGATGTAATAGTTACTAAATGTAGAATGAAATCATTTCAATCAAATATTCAATTAATGATTTTACTATTCTAAATACTTATGTATCACCAAACATAATAATATAACTAATCGTTTGAAAATAATTACTAAATATTTAGAAAAATAAAATTATTTTTGGTTATTTGTCAACCATTTGATTGAAATTATTTTATTCAATATTTGATAGCTATTACCAGACTTTTTTCAATATATTTTTTTCAATGTTCATGTTATTAATATAATTATTCCACTGGAAATAATTAGTAGAATCAACGTGGATTGTCGATTTGACTAATTATTTCTGGCTGAATATGCCTACGTTAAGATACTAAAATTTAGCACAGAAACAAAAGACTTAATATTTTGCATTGAAGAATAAGATCTGTTTTTATTCCTGCACTAAACTGAACTAAAATTTTCTTTCTTACTTTCAAATATCAAACATATACCTATTTCATTTAGTTCAATTTTTCATTATCTAATCTTATAGTTAAGTTTAACTTGATGTTTTATCCAATGGGCTTCATCTATAATAATGTCATGAGTGAAGCCCATTGAATGAAACTATGCAAGTTAATTAGAAAATGAAACACCAGACCTTTAAGTGCCAAAAGTATACACTGGTTCAACCATAGAAAATAGACCTAAAGTTTTTTCAGAGAGTAGATTGATGTTTAATTGGTTAATAAAAATTCCACCAACTTGTTTTATGCGGTAACTATTGAGGGAGTCGAAGAACGCGTCGACACGATCAGAATAAATGATATAACATCTCTTCCGTTCCACAAGTGCGTTGAGATAATCTCCTGAGAGCGGATCCATACGTCACGTGCGCGCGCGATTGCGTCCACACATATGTAAAAATGCCTAATAGCGGAAACGGAGACGCGCCAAAGTTTGGAGCTTACCTGATTTCTTTGGACAGTAGTTTGGCGGGCGCGGGTAGATTAAACCCTCGAAAGAGGGAAGCGGGTGCGGACGAGCCTGCTGCTCGCCGTATGCTCTCCATATGGCCCTGTCGTCCTCCCTCGACAGGGCCAACCCGTGCAGGATCGCGCGCGTCTCGTCCTCTCACCCCCTCTTTTATATATATATACATATATATGTTGGCCTTTGCCTTAATTCTCACTACCCTCGGAGACGATGGGGCCCGGGACCAGCGGGGATATATAGTATGCACCCGTGCTTTGAAGAAATCGTGCCGAATCATGACGCCGGAAATCATCTCGCGACGACAGTCGGTGCTGAGATGAACAGAAAGGGGATGCGTTTTCTTTATTTCGATACTCCCTTTTGTACACTGATTCGAAGTGAGAATGAAAATTTCACAGCTGACTGTTTTATATTTCTACATGGAAAGAATGATTTTACTGAAGTATCTAAAAATTTACCTACGTACTAAATTCTGTTGGACCTCATCTAAATAATTATGCAGAACGCTCAAACTGAGAACATAGAATTAAGACAGTTTTGATTATAGAAAAAGAAATTGTTTTGTTTTTAATTTAGCTGATCAAGGTAAACCAATAATATATTGATGAAGTTATATATCGTTTTTGATGAATTATTCTAGATTATTAAAATATTGAAACTTTTTGGAGCCCTGCTTATCATGCTTGAGCGTTCTATATAATTATTTTGATGACTCAATAAAATTATTTTCAGATCTGTGTCTAGCTAAATTTTTAACTCTCGCTTAGATTAGTGAGAAATGAAAATGAAATCGATGTCGAATCAACATTGATTCGACGTCGATTTGATGGTTTCGAATCAACATCGAGTTGATTCCATTATCATTTCTCACTAGGTAGTCCGTTCTTATTTCAAGATCATCTTAAGTAATGTCTTGAGATGCTAATACTACCCTCTAATTGGTTCGTGACATCTTAATTGTACTTAAAATAGTCTTGAATATATAAGAATCGACTATGAATACCACCCTTAGAATACAGGAGTATGGCATACCCACAGTATTTAAAAACAATTTTTTATTTAATTCGTATTAAGAACTTGTTTAACGTATTCATTCAAATTAAATAATTTCAGCCCTCAAGATCGCGTCGAGTTTCTCTCATGAGGGTGAGAAAACGTCAACGTCCTGTTTCACGTCTCGCGAGAAACGTTACGACGATGGTTTCACCTTCAGCACGTCGGTCTCGCTGTATTATCTGAAATTGGACGGACGGACGGGTCGTGAGATTTATGAGAGCGGCCCAATTTAGGACGGGGGCCCCGAGATCCGCGCACGGGATAAATGCGCGAATTAACGATTTTATAAACCGGTAAAACCAACAAACGCCTTACGAGCGATCCGGAGGCGATGGCGCCGCCACCATCACCGCTCCCCGATTCCTCCGGATGTGGGCGGCGACGCGACGGTTTTCGATAGTCCGACCGGACGTTTTATCGCGCCGTCTTCATGAGAACCCGTTCAAATTTCTGTAAAATTTGTATCGACATTACTTAAGAGCATCGTACTTGCGTTTTATTGGATTTAATATCTTTCTTTGATAAATTATCCTTCATGCAGATGCAAAAAATGAAAGTGATCAATCATGTAGAAGTTTTGCCTACATGACAAATAATAGTAAGACAGAAATAGTAAGATCCGAAAAATTGAATTAAATAATATAAGTTATATAATAATATAATTTATATAAATAAGTTATACAAGTTATATAAGTCAATAATTTGTTCAATGTCATATAAAAAATTTAATTTTATAATGATTAATGATAACATTAATCATTATATAATTAAATTTTTTATCTTCTTTTTATCTCAAGTGAAAAATTTGAAAAAATAAATTAATATAAGTTATTAATTTGTTCAATGTGTCATTGCTATAACATTAGTCATCTTTTATCTTCTTCTTTTTATTATAATTAAAAGAAAAAGGAAGCTGCAAAATTAATCTGAATATCAAATATCAAGTCTCGCACGTTCGCAACTTTCCAGGATCGGGGAAGGCTTTTTGAAAAGCAATGCGATAGCTCCTGGTTGTTTTGCCTGGTTGTCTTGTGTTTCTCGAGAGACGACAAATAGCTCAAGATCTAGATCGCTATAGGTGTACCGAAGGACGAAAAGTGAGGCTCCTGAGGCAGCAGAATTTCTCGTTTGGGAGACAAATATTGGCTGATCCGATCTGCGATAAAGTCTGCGCGTTAAAATAGGTGCGAAGAGAGACCCCAGGATCCTTCCGTCGAAGATCGTGTCATCTCTACACCATTCTTCGATCTTTTCGTTTTCTTTCACTCATTCCTGCGTTGCTTTCCTTTTTCTCTCTCTCTCTCTCTCTCTCTCTCTCTCTCTCTCTCTTCCAAGTTTTCGCCAGTATCAAAGGATACGATCAGATTACGATATTCCCTCGCAATAACTTGAAAACTTGGAAGGGCGGAAAGAGAAATTTACAAGGATAGCACTTTCTTCACTTCGGATATCTAGCGAGATTTTCCCGATCTTCCCAAAATGCATAGTTAATGAATGAAGTACGCGTTTGAAAATTCAAAGACGGCGGGTCCCCTTTTGCCATCATTAACAAATGCGTCTGACTGGTGGTCCGCGAAAAGAAAGGTTTCGGTGAAATACGATTAGTAGATATTACCTTACAGATTACGCGTCATTCTTTTCGAAACACATTTAGATCAAACCGATTGTTAAAGCCGCGCATTGCATTCGCATCTCACGAAGAACTTACTCTTTTTGTTTCTCAAATTATTTAAAAATATGTTTAATTATAATATTCGGAAAATTAAGAAGTACCATTTCAATAAAATAAAAAAATTATATGAAAAAAATTACAGATTTTTCTACATTATATTTTTAAATAATTTTACAAAAGTTTTATATGTCTATAGACAGCAATTTAGATTCTAGATCAAAATTATCAATAGAAACAGATATGTTTTTAAAAAATAATTTAGATAAAATTAAAAAATGTTCGTTTAAACTAAAATTGAATTATGAATATATATATATATTTAACGTATTTTTATACAGAAAGTATAAATTTCCGATTCTTGTCATTGTTTGCAGAGACTACACCCGTATATCTTTAAAATATATTGACTAAGTATGTTAATTAAATCTATATGATTTTGAGACTTCTCATTGCAAATTTTTCATCTTCCTCAAACGATGCGAACTTGAACTTTTACAAATTAGCTAGTTCATAGGAACTGCCATCGAAAATTTGTTTGGTAAATTAACGAAATAAAGGCAATTCTTATCATATCAACACGCGAAGATCAGTTAAAGATAATGACAACGGTACGTCACGTCGTTTTTACTTGATAATCACGACGATGACAATGATCGATGGTGCCACCGATTTTCTTATATATACGAACAACGCTTACAGGTGTCAAACATTCCCGATGGGATATCGGACACCGCGGGATCGTGTCGTACCTCTCGTTCGGGCGTGTTACTTCGAATAGCCCGGGTGGTCCAGGCGGGCTTGTTTCGGACTTTATCCGTACACGATCTTGGTTCGACCACGATCGAAGGTTACTGACGCTGATTAAGCGGAGTGCGTGGAAGCGGAGCGAACAACGGTGGTAAAATCGATCGTGTGTAACGCTGAGAAATTATACGCTCGTACGCTTCGGAACGCGCTCGTTGGTGCCGAAAAACGCGCGTTATCTTATTTATCCGGAAGAAATCAACGATACAACACTGATTTCTTCCATAGATTCTGATTTCTTTCATAGTCCGAACCTCGAAACTAGAAGAAATACATTCTATGAATATGTAGAGCAAAAGACTATTGTATATACTGAGAGAAAAAATATCTTTATACAAAAACATAAGTTATTAGAATCCATTGAATAATTTTCTTGTGTTATTAAGTACAATTTTTTTGTACTAGGATATTGTTTCTATCAGTATTATTATTATCATAATATATTATAAAATGTTTTATTGCATCTCCGGAAGATCCATGAAAGGCTTTGGAGACATCAACGCCGGGCATGTCATACCGTTCGGGATTTCAGTGTTTTCTCGCAACGATGCTACATCAAATTATTTTTAAAAGCTTATCTTTATTAAGAACATATCTTTCTAGCATCAATAAAAATAAGTGATCAAATAAAAATCTATACAAATAATAATATCTAGATGTATAGATATGAAAATAGCTTTGTTGAATCATCAAAATATTAGGTGTTGGAATTAATTCGTAGCGTTTTACAAGTGATGGGAAGTACTTTCATTAATGTATTTTTTAATGCTCATGTGAAATAAATAACATTCTTTCATGTAAAACGCTACGAATTAATTCCAACACCTAATAATTACGTAGAATACTTAAACATTGATAATAATGTTGTAAAAAGTTTTAACATTCTAGCAACAAATCCAACATAATTCTTTTGATGATCCAAACAAAATTATTTTTTAAATTATTATCTAAATTTTTTAATAGCTTAATAGACTTTAGCAAAGTCATTTTCTTTTTATGTGGACAAACGGTTTTCTATTTTAAATTTAATTGTTACGATCAAATAAAAAAATGAAACATTTATTTCATTTTTAAAATTATTTTAATTCATAGTATTAAAATAAGAATCTCGGGCACAAGTTGCTTGAAATCAATCTCAAATCATCCGCGGTACTCGATTGCGTACTCATGTCATTCGCCAAAGCAGATACGATTAATTACGTATTTACGGCTAGGAGATAACGGTGAGGGAGCCCGTTAGCGTTAATAGTGGATATATATCTTCGGACGAGTGTCAGTTCGTTGTCTTGGCGGGAAGAACGAGCGGCAGCATCTGTGCCGGCTCTTTCTGGCGATCTGAACACGAACGACAGGTGCCTAAAGACTTTTATCGCGTTGCAGTCTCGCGCATTATGGCTTCGTATGGCTTCGTCTGTCCCTGTATTCGTACTCTTTGCTCGACTCATGCATACATGAGTCCCTCTCTTTATGGTCGTATTAAAAACAACTTCGTCTCTTTAGCAGATAGCCTGAAGAAAAAGCCCATCCTCGCAATGATCGACAGAAACGTATCTTTTTTTAGGAAGCAGAAGAGTCTGATGATGGAAAGTTCTTTGACGTATCTATTGCAAGGCCAGTGAAATTCTTATACATTCATATATATATATATACATTTAAATCAACGAAGCCAATAAAAAATTAATATTGAGGTGAATCCATAGTTGTAACGTTACATAGTTATAAAATATAAATATGTTTTAATATATGAAGAGAAAAAAATGATTATAATTATCATAATTTCACTTTATAGTTATTTTCGGTGTCAATTATGTATTTTTTATTAGAACTATAAATGTATAGGCACATAGCAATAATTACAAAATAGAACTTCTAATCATAATTATTTTTAAATTATATTTTTTTAGATTAAAAAAATTTGAAAATATTCTATAGCCCAGTTGCTTTCAAATTCATTCCCAAGTAGAACATAGAAGTCATAATATCATAAGGACATCATGATTTTATTTGTCACTTATAAGTTCATTTTTAAGTATCAATGACGTCGTAATGGCGTTCTATAATATCAATATGACTTAATTATGTTCTCTCTCAATATGACTTAATTATATATGGAATCAAACGATTTGCCTGCTCCCGTTCAACGAAAATTCATTGTGTCTGCATGAAAGAGATATTCTTTACAACCCGCACGACTCACGGTGCAGTTACATCCGTTTCGCGGTTTTGCGTTGCAAAGCCAAGGCTTTCTTACGTGGTTACACGCACACGCATTGAACCATCAAGGCAGGATATATTGAGGAAGAGGCGGTTCGCTTATTACAGACGAACCCGGACTCTTCCTCTCTGCTCCAGCCACAAATCAAATAACAATTTACCTTGACCGATAGCCAGAACACCTCGGCGAAAATAAAAGAGCGGCTAAGATGCAGCTTACACGTAAATGACACGCGTAAGGTGTATCCCGCGTACGTGAAACGGGCGCGAAGCTTTTACGAGACGCGCTTACGAAACGTCTTCTACCGCCCCATGTAGGAACGTACATTTTTTTTTGCAGAACAATCAGTTTGAGCGAAGATACGTAATATCAATTAAAATTTGCGGGACAAATTAAAATTGAAAATTAGAATGCGAAGTGATAAACATAAAAAATTAAAACCAAAAATAAAGCTCGAAACTTATACTCTTACTTTTATATTAATTATACAAAAAATTCACTATCACATGTGTGACCGATTCTTATTTTGGCACAATTTCAATTTATGAGCCTGAATTCATTTTTATCATTACAAAAAATTATCTTTTGCGACGTTTTTATATTAAAGATCAAGGAAAAAGCATTTTTCATAATGACTTCTGTACCCTAAACTGGAATTAAATTGATACCACAAATGTAAGTAAGTTGAGACAGTGCAGTGAGTTGGGACAGTATGTATTTTTGTTAAATTTTGTCTAAAAGACGACTTAAAGATGTCTGTCTTATGTCATAATTTAGGCTTTGTGTTGTTTAAAGAGTCTCTGAAGAAAGTTTAAAATTTAAACTTTCTTTAATGACTTATAGATGGATTCCATGATTAAATTTAACAAAAATACATGTTGTTCCAAGTTGGGATGTGTCTCACAAATGATTCGCAATAATAATAGCGTTGGCAAACGATGATCGTTCACGAGAAGCGGTTTCTAGATACGGGAATCCAACGCGCGTTGCTGAAAACTTACGTGATAAATAAGCCGAAATATCCTCTCGGCCTACGAAATCATCTTACCAGCCCTGGAGATGTAAAAGCGCGCGCGAATTATACGCGGAACGAAGGGAGGAGGGATAAGCTGCGAGGGAGAAAATTATCCCGTCAAGATATAAGGCGAAACGACGCGTCTCACGCACCGACGTCCGCCCACACCTTGCAACTCGTTAAAGGGATCCCTCAAAGGGGACCCCGCGATAAGCGGGGGTGACCCTGTCAGCGTTTTACCACCTTTAGCATCTTTACATTGTAATCCGGTAATTGCCGACCGGGAGGAGGTTGTCATAACGTTAACCAGGTTGGATCCTAACGAGATCTCGTTTCTCACCTCATCGCGAAATAGCGAATGCCCGAAAAAGCTGCGAGAGGAGAGAGTTGTCGTCCCCCTCGCCTGTCAGTCATGCTCGCACCTCTTTTGTAGCAAAAAACGTAATCGTGCATCGCACCGGCTCGACGTTAATTGCCTAACTCTCGTTTCCCTATACAGCCGTACGGTTATCAGTCGGCCTTAGCCAGAAAGAAATCTTGTTACGCTATGAGATTCGTTATTTGTGTGTATTTTCTAAATTCGCTTATGTTTCCTAAATTTATAATATTTGACACATTCATCTTCTCTCGTTTCGGGCAACAAGAAAAAAATCTAATCTACAATCTGCTTTTACAGAAAGAACATGTCGTGATCTGAAGAAATCTCTCCGGAAATTTTCGCTTATTACAAAAGTGACAAGAAGTATACTGAGAAGAATTCATGTAACTTTACATGGAAATTACATATTTATGACGGAAAATTATTATATAAATATTATTTAAAAATATTATTATATAAAAATTACTTAAATATGATTAGAAATTTACTGAAAATTGTAAATTTCCAATCATAGGTAATTTAGATAATTTTTTGATCATAAACATGTAATTTCCATGTAAAATTACATGAATGTTTTTCAGGGTACGATTGTCGAAAAAAAGGAAAAGAGGTAAGAAATATAAAGAAGCAAACATTATAGAACAGGCTTTAGGAGAAAAAAGAAGAGAGAGAATTCTGTTTCTCTTTATAATATATTATTCATCATCTTCAATTAATCATATATTGCAGCAATGATCTTTCTATGTATGTCCCAGAGAGCTTTCTTCGGAGTACGATACACGTTTTTTTCTTCCCGTTTATATAGCGGATAAACGTATACATCATTTATCACAGAAGAATGGAGAACATGTTCACATTATAATGAAAATTGCTCGCAGCATCTGCGCGGGTAACGGTATGCGACGATATTACACGAGGATTACATCTCGAGTTTCTCGTTTCTCGCAGCTAATTATCGCGATAACGCTTTCGCGAGTGGCTCGTGGGATTAAAAGCAGGCCACGTGCCATTTATCGCGTACCGACGAGCAAGCGCAGGGGGCACACGCGCGCGAAATACGGAGGCACGTGTATTGTAGTAACGCAGCTGCGTATGGACCGCGCAGCATCGCGGTCCACTTCATTTTCCCGACCGTTACCCTATTCATCCTATTATGATAAGTACCTAAGAAAGAGAAAGGACGCCGCGTGCGTCATATTATTTTAATCTCATGTATACACGCGGATCGTATCCTATATGCTTTTAGAATAAACTGTCTGCTAAAGTGAGCATTCTTTCTTCTTTCGCATATAATGGAGAAATTGGGACACTCTGTATGTATCTAGGATACGTAAGATTGATCAATCAAGTAAGTAAAAAAGGGTTATACAGCTTGGTAACTACAATAATATTTATACAGTAAGTACAAAAAATATTCGTATAGATGAAATTTTTGTAAAAAAGCCTCTCTTTTTCGTAGAAAATAAACATTAATTAGAAATTTTACAATTAGTACATTCTGTCTTAAAGATAAGAGTTTTATTTGTAATGTATTGTTGATCTTAGAAAATAAATTTCTTGATTATTTCTGTATTAATATTTTTGTGCGTCCAAATAATATAATTTTCCTAATATATTTTAATTGTCACACATCCTTTTAGACAAAATAATTTTGAGAAATATACAGCCTATTTTATTCTTTGTTAATAAATTGCTACTTAATGTTTACTTTTTAAAAATAAGGTTTTTGAAGATATCTTCCCTGTGCAAATACTATATTCACTGTATGCTTTGTATTCACTGTATGCTGTGCTATTATTATTGGATTTCAAACATAATTATGAACTGAAGCTGAAATAATAACACCACAAATTAATCGATTTAATAATGATGTTAATAAACATCTTAAAACACTGTGAAGAACTTATTGCGAAAAATATTACCTCTGTCAGAGTTTAAACTTAGAATCTCCCGACTGTCCAAAACGGTCGTCTTTTTTAATTCGACTACTAAGACATGTGATAATATTTATCACAATAACTAGTATAGTTAATTAAAACAGCACATATCAATGCATTCAGGAATAAAGATACATTTCGCTAATAATCATACTTGACTCAGATAATGAACATACATATAAATATTGCTCATTCTGCATACTTGCAAAAAATGTTGACATTACTCTTCTTCTCACATGACCGTGTCTGCACGAGCTCAGTACATTCGATCGGACGCCGATCTGGCCCTAAATTTGCCGCTCGGACCCCATCAATGTCCGAAAAACAAACAGCTCCTCCCCTTCGTTATTTTATGTACGCGCTCGAGCTCGATAATCAAATAACGTCGATTCGATCGAGCGCAGGATCCACATAATTAAAGAGTATACGTAATTACGGTCTTCTTTCAGGTCTGAGTGTATTAAGTTATTATTAGTTATTAGTTGCTTTATTAGATTAAGTAAGCATAGAGGCTATGGGCTCCAAGCGTAAAATAATAACTCATATATACAGTAACTTCCTCGTGAACATTCGTCTTCTCATCATAACAGAAATTCTATTTTCAAAGAAAAGGCGGAGGCACTCCATGGCGAAAATAAAAATCGGAGCGTAAGTTGAATGTAAGGAGAGAACAACAGAAATGTAAAGCTTCTCTAAAATCTTTTTAGAAATAGAATCTAACACTAAAGAGTGAAATCTCACTCTTAAAAATTGATAATTGAATCAATTTTTTTCAACACTGGCTCAATTGTCACTCTTTATCACTCTTTAGAATTAGGTTTCCCTTTAAAGATTTTAGAAAATAGGAGGCGAAAATTGAAATAACAAAATGTAAAAGAGACATTTACGTTTCTTTTACGTTTCATTATTTAATTTTCACTTTCTATAATCTATTCTGTTTATGTCTCCTCTTCGACTCAGATTTTTATTTTCGCAGAGTCTTGCATAATATATTATATAATATGACACACAATGCATAAAAAAATGGATCAATCAAAGTCCTCCATTTTCTTCCTTTCCATAAAATAAAAGACTGATTGATTGATTTTCTTATGCTATATGCATCATGCGTTATGCAAAGGTCTGTACTCGGCTGATTTAAATTAATTTGACAATTTCATATTGTCTTACAAAATTTAAGTTTCTGATGACAAAATGAAATACAAATTTTAGATCTTTTGTTGCCAACTATTCTCCGGTCGTACGCGTGCCCGATTTTTTTCTGGCCATGCGTTGACTCCCGTTTTATAAACTCCTCGCCAAATATCAAAGGGTCAATATTATTTCGCCCAAGCTCCGCACGTTTCGCAAGAAGACGCAGCCGGGCATAAAAAGATCCGACGTCGGTAGCGCGCACGGAATTCTATCCGGAATCCTTGCGATGCCTTTCCCGCGCGCGGCGGGAGAAAGACGATTGTCGAATATCGACGGCGGGGGCCCCGAAAAAAGAAAAAAGAAAAATAAACGGTACCTCCACGCCTTCCCGGCGCGTCGACTGGACCGAAAGGGGGGGAGGGGGAGAGCTACGAGATCGAGACGAAGGGTACCCGCGCGTTCGAATTGATCCGATCCGCGCGATCCATCCATCTCCGAAGTGAAACCGCGCGATGGTTGATGCCTTCTCGATTGTTACGAATTGTCTCGTGAAGGAGGGCCTCTGCGTGTATAAAGATCGCCCTCCGCCCTCCTCCACCTTTCATCCCTCCCATTCTTTCCGAGCGTGCCGTGGCTCGCCGTGACTCGAAGCACAACACTCGAGCGTCACGACGAATGGAACGACCGACTGGAGTTCGATCGATTCTCCTTCGGGAATCTCTAACGTGCCTATATATTTAGCATATCCCCCATAACTGACAGCATGTTATTTCACCAACAAATAATACGCAAGAACCATTGTGGATCCGGGGCAGGAGAGCACTCGAGCTCTGGAGAGCGCCCTTAAACGCTTTTAAATACGCGCGGGTTGCAGCGGACGACCAGGATGACCGAGGAGGAAGGGGAGGAAGGCGAAGGGCGACCGGGTGGAAGGGCTCGTGAGATAGGACGACTGGTGATCCCCGACCGCGAGACCACGGCCTTTGGCTACCTGCTAAATTACTACGACCGAATGCAACGAAGAGGGACAACGATCCACCGACGTAGGAATACCTCTCTCCTGAGCCACCAATTATCGCGCGTCGATGGGGTCCGGTCTTGTACGCGTGGCCCGCCGCCACGGTCATGTCCTTCTCTTTCTCCTTGGAAAAAACGTCTCTATTATAGTTAACGGCAAATTATCTGAGAACACATTGTAAACGTCTGTTTTTATGTTAGATGTAAATCCCCAGCGTAATAAAAACTCACTTGTCGCAGCTGTCGCTTAAGAAACGTGATGTAAGAAATACTTTCTTAATTAAAATGATAGGAATTATTACAATAATTCTCTTTGTGAAAACCTGTCGATGCTTCATAAAATTTGTAACTTGTCTAATATAATAATGTTCATTTCTGTCAATATAGATTAACTTTTGGTTTAATATATTCTTTATCCTTTTTTAATTTTTAGAACTGAAAAAGGATAAAAATAAGTTAAGATTAAAGTTAATCTACGTTGATAGAAGCGAGCATAAGAACCCAGAAACAAGTTCTTGATAAAAATAACATTTTATGAGAATTTAATTTTAAATCGATGTTTGAATTAGTAGTTTAAAGACACATTACACAGGTCACAAAAAAAAAATCTTGTGCTGGGGTGGAGACTCAGCTATTATGTATTTTGAGTCGCCGAATACGAATCTGACATCAAAATAGAACCATCCAGGGAAAATTTTCAATCTAGAGCGAAAATGAATCAAAAATGGGAAAAAATGGGTCATTTTTTCGCTCTAGATTGAAAATTTACCCTGGATAGTCCTATTTTGGTGTCAGATTCGTATTCAATAACTCAAAATACATAAAAATAGCTGGGTCTCCACCCCAGCACAGGGTACGGTTTATTTGTAGGCCTGTGTTATTAATTAAAATATTTAAAATATAATTTCATAAGAATTTTATTTAAATCATAGTTGAGTTTATAGTAATAGTGTAAAGGAAAAACGTCGTACAAGCTAAAAGTATGTTTACGAGCCAAGAGCGTAAAATTAATCATGCGCCATATAATAATAATCCTCAATCATCTCTGCGAGATCCGCAAGAATCCCGCAGAGAGTAGATGATAAAAAATTACTTTGTGTATTAAACGCGTTTATGCGGAGCAAGATTGCGCCTCGCAGATCAAAAGGGTTGCAAGCTATCGATAATAAGCGGCGACCGGTAAGTGTTTTGGTACGTGTCGCCCCGTCGAAACCCTCTTCGTCGACGTGCAGAGAGTTTACACGGCCGGTGCAATAAGACCTCAAACAATATAACGCTTTGATCGAGCCCATAATACTGGGAGTACCATTGTGACGCACTCCAGCAGCACAACGGATCGTTACAGCGTCCGCGTTTCTAGTACTCCAGGCTGGAAAGAGAAAGAGGAAGTAAGAGAGAAACAGAGAATAGAGAGAGAGAGAGAGAGAGGGGGGGAGAGGAAGACAGAGAGAAATTCGGGGCTCAGCCTCCGCGTTCACCCCCGCTTGCCTCCACCTCTTCTCTCTCCTCGTATCCTTCGCTTCGTCCATTTCTCCACTTCGAGATCCACGTCGAGGTCCATCCTTCCTTCCTTCCTCCTTCTATGCTCTTCGGAGCCTCGTCCTTCTCTCCCTTCACGCCGGTTCCCACGATCTCCAACGCGAGGTAAAGCACCACCGACGCACACGTGCGCGCTTCTATAATCGTAATTATACGAGAGTAGAGAAAACAACGGGGCCGTGCGTTTATAGCCCGTGCACTCGCTTCTCATCACGGTGCACGTGAACGACCGCTTTCGCGTGTCAAACGATACTTAATCCGTCAATTGCAACGCGCTCGATCGCGATCGTATAGTCGTCAGGCTATTAGATTTTTGTACAAGAAAGAAAATTAGTCAAATTTTTAATTTTCTTCGGTGAAATTAGCGCGGAGTATTTCGGGTAGATTTGTATCAGCTGACAATTTAACGTTCTATATCTGAATACAGTTCCTATTCTCCTATTATTTTTAACCCTCCATCAGTAACTGAGATTTTTAAAGATACCGTCGATATTTTGATTATGAATTTTAAAGATAAATTCAAATCTGTAAACATAAGTAAAATTAATACAATCCGACTTCTTTAATTGTAAAAACTCATAGTTAAAAAAACTTTAACAAAAGTATACTAAAATTTTTCTAGATTTTTATATAATTCAGAACAATAAGAAATTTGCTTCGTTTTTCGAAGAGCATTATTGCCAACGGAAGAGTTAAAAGTCATGTTGCTGATGGAGGGATAAGAATGTATCTCTTAGAGCGGTTTGAGATCTACTTATACGAAGGATTACAATGCTTGGACTAATGTAATACATATGTTAGATAACAGCTGGATATAGATCGAATTGGACGTTTATATGAAATGCGTATTGATGTCCCGCCGCGAACGGCCACACTTCCGAAATGAATCACTCAGTGTGAGATGACGGCGGGATGCGTGTGCGTTTAATCGCAAGAAGCGACCGCGGTGGCACGAGTATAATTAATAACTAGGACGCGGATGTAATAGACTGGTTTGAATCCCCGCGGCTCAAGACAAGACGAGATGAGACTGACAGGCATAAGACTCTCCCTTTCGTGTCTCGTTCGTCCGATGAAGTTGTCGGCAGTTATTACCGAGCAGTACTTTGAAGATGCACGAGACTGCTGGAGCGTTTAACTAGATAGACATTTTTAATTCTCATATTGTAGTACATATTAAAATTTCTTTGCTGAAGTTCTTCTTGAAAGCATCCACAATTATCATTTTTTTCTAAGTAATATTCAAATATATATATTATTATATAATATATAATGTATAATATATTGTATCATAAAATATATTATGTATTATATATGTATATATAAAATAATAATATATTACATAGATATTTCTGCAAATATTGAAACAAGAGCTCTATTATATTTATTTATATATCATCCATATAACATAGATATATGAGAAATAAATAAGATATTTTGAGAAAAAGAAAGAAAAAAATCTTAAAATTTAGTTCATTTATATTTTTTTTATAATTATAACTAAAAATAATATAATTTTATATACAAATTGGAGAAATGGCAGCTACTTTCTCTCACTGAAATACAATAATTCTGCTACACGTGATATTTTCAACTAAATAAATAAATTTTTAGTTATAATTATATATACCTATATAAACATTGACTAGATTTAAATTTTAAGAACTCTCTTTCCCATAACATGTATTAAACATCTCATTTTTTTTATTTCCTATTTACATATATTACGGATTTGTATATATTACGGATGATATATAAAGTAAATATAATAGAGATATCTCTTATTTCAACACCTTGCAGAGATATCGTCTTCTTCACCTGTTCTGTTATTCGTAAAAGAAGTCGCTCATCCTTTCCACTCATAATCCGCACAAGTAGGACGATACAACGCGCCTAAAGTATCACGTCACAATGAATAGGATTACTATTAGCGCCATTTAGCAAGCGTCACCTTTTGAGCATCTCGACCACGATGTGTTTTATGTAATCCGACACGTTTCTCTCTTTCTTTTTCTTTCACGACTCGTTATACTTCTCGCTCGTTATATTTCACAAGATTAGAATTGTCAAAGCGCGCCTAATTCGCGCCGCTGAGTTTTTCGCTTCGCAGGCCCTTTGGCCCTTTGCCGAAAGTGCGAGAGAAAAAGAACCTCGGATCAACCCTTCTCGCATGTTCGATCACGTTAACTGCGAACATGTATAAGCCGATTATACGCGTACTCACGGTTGAGTGTATAATCGAAAGATGAAATAGAGAACTTCGCAGAACTTCCTGTCGAGTCACCGACACTCTCACGCCTTCACACATTAATCGTTAAAGCTAACGATTAAAGTCGCTCGCCGATCTAAACTTGAGTACTACTGTCTAAATTCTTGGAGTAGAATCTCTAAAGAGTAAAAATTGTGCCAAATATAAAATAATTAATCTTATAAAATAATTGCAAAAAATATGGTTCAATTTTTAGTTTTTAAGAGCTAGATTTCAGAATGACAATTCGTTCTAAAAGTTTTAGAGAGTACAAGTGCATGTTTGCAAACCTTACTATTTAAATTCTACGCTACCTAAAATAATAGCATATGCAAACGAAGAGAATATCAAGATTTTTGCACACACATCTGTTGCTATGATTCTAATAATATTAGTTCAATATTATTCTCGCGATAGAATAGAGTCGTCGATTAGGCGGGCGAAATGCATGCGAGAGATGACGTCTAGTCCGATGATACCTAAATATTTGTTCTCCTGTCGTTACCATTGCCGCTCGCCTGAGAAAACCGGTGCCGAGTCACGTCCTCTCTAGAGGGATTAACACCTAGACGAATGACCCTCGAGAAAGAACGATTGCAGTAGCCGAAAGACTGAAAATTGCAATGGTCGGTAGAAACTGGGAGCAACAGCGACGATTAAGGCTTCCGAAGACCGAAATCATTGCTCTCTTCCTCTCTCTCTTTCTTGTCCGGACCTACGTCGAAGACGGAAAAATTCCGCTTAATTGACGCCCTGGGAAAAAAAATTGATTTTCGGAACTTTCGAGGGGCCGCCTCGAGCCGTCGGAGAAAGGACTCGGAATCGTGGTGGCCCCGGGGGCCATTTCGGTGATTTGTAATGCGGCTTGAGAAAACCGCTGGTCTCGTTTGTGCGCGACTATCTGCCAAAGGGAAATAAATGAGGGGAAAATCTATCCAAGAGATCGTAATAAAGAAGGTCAGTATCTCAGTATCTGTTAGAAAAGTTACTAATTGAGGAATTGGGAATTTCCAGAATAAAACAACAAGTTTAGAATGCTTTTTCTAGAAAAAATATACTAAACATCTTATAACAGGCTATCTGGCTACAAGTAATTTTGTCAAAATCCTATAAGGTATGTAATATATATATATATATATATATATATATAAACTATCTAATTTATGCTATCTCAATGTAACTTGTACTATATCACTCTATAATTTTAATTAAGATTATAGAGTGAGACAGTATAAGATACAGAAACGAAATATATACATATATATGTGTACATATCCTTCTTTCTCGTAAAATTTTGTCAAAATCGCTCGTGACCAGATTCTCCAGAATGCATTGAAAATGGAATCTTCATGAATCTTTTCTCGATTGCCTTCAATAAGTCCAATACCGAATACAAGTATTGCCAAAAGAGAACGCAAATAACACAAAGTCTAAAATTGTGACATAAGACGTCTTTAAGTCGTCTTTTAAATGCAAAAAACATCTTATGATCTGATTTTAGACACTTTTTATTGTCTGAAGAGCATGCAGTTGTATGATAAAAAATGTTCTCATAAGCATGTTTCTTAAAATGAATACAGAGCATTCTCAAAATGTCAATAATCTACACGAAAAGAATGATTTTATTAAAATATCTAAAAATTTAACTAGATACAAATCTGAAAATAATTTTGTTGGACTGTCAAAATAATGTAGAACGCTTAAGCGTTAATGACAATGTTATAAAAAGTTTTAACATTATCGAGCAATCAATTTAAGCGTCTTACATATAATTACTTTGATACAAACAATTATTTTCAGATTTGTATTTAGTTAAATTTTTAGATACTTCAATAAAACTGATCTTTCCATAGTGATTAAGTGTAGTAATTAAGGCTAAGGAAGCGTCCTTTGAAATGAGGGGGTGGTGCCCATGATTGAACCGGAGTTTCAAACCAAAGGAATACAAGACAGTTACGAATGTTTTGGTTCGAAAAAATTGACGAGTTTCACACGGTACCGCGTCCAAGATTAATCTATAAAAAAAAAACGATATTTCTAAAAAATAGAATCTTGTAAACATACGAAATCTCAGTTCTGTATATTTGTATTATTTATTAAATTTATAAAATTATCTCAATTTTTGAGTTTTTTGTGGATTGAAAAAAAATATATCGTCAGTCATAATTTGAGAGATTCATAAAAAATTATACGATTTAGTTTTACTTTAGGTTTCAGACTTTTTTTGGGAGATTCCTCTAGAAGTCTAAACTGACGTGATTTTCGTAAATCGTCGTCAGTGCCGACAGATTAGCCGGCGCCGAAAAGAATAGACTCAAAGAAGAGTGAAACAATCGCGCGTCCTATTTTGAAATTCGTGCATTGAAATCGACGTACAATGGACGTTTTTCAGCAGCCCGCGAGACAATGAGGAAGCCCGCACGAATGAGAGAGACGAAGGTGAAAATGAAGGCTATAAATGTAACAATGCGGCACCCTCCTGCGCGACCGAGTGGCCATTTCGATCAAGAGCAAAGTTTTCTCGAGTCTGCGCTACCAATCGCTCGATCGATTTCCTCCGTTCGATCGAAACAGACAAGCATGTTACGCCACGTCAAATTATTACCGATATATTTCATAATAAATCTTAGAAAAGAAAGTTTTATAAGAAGGATGTTCTGCGACTCCAGTGAGAGAAAAGTGTTTAGATAGTTCTTTTATGCCAATATATATTTTTTTTTTAGTTTATAGAACTAAGAACATACAGATTTAAAAATAATTTTGATGAACTTTCAAAATAATTTTCTTGGAAATTCAAACTGGTTGCTAGAATATATTAAAATTTGTTGCAGCATTGCTAATTATTTTTTAGTTTTCAATATAATTATTTTGATAATCCAACAAAATTATTTTCAGATCTGTATTCAGCTAAATTTTAGATCTTTCAGCAAAATCTTTCCGTAAATACAACGGTGTATTATTATTATTATTATTATTATTATTGTTATTATTAACATTATAGCAATAATATTATAATTATAAAACTGGAGCTTCTCTATAATTATTTTATGCAATCACACATAAATACCAAATATTTTCCAGAAGACATAAAGTTGAAACATACGAAATCTTTTAGACAATTCTCACAAAACTATCTTTAAGGCGTTTTTTAAAGACATTTTTTAAGTATAAACATACAGCAGATAATCTTCTTTATGTAATCATGAATTTTGTTAAATAATTTTTTCGTCTTAAAATTTCAATTTTTACAGAATTACAATCCAGACAGCACAATATTTATAAAATCTTTACAAAATATTTATAAATATTTATAAGACTTGAAATATTTTGTAAATATTTTAGTAGTCTCAGATTGCACAAATCATACATTTATTGTATATATTTGTTGTAAATGTTGTAATAAGTGCTATGAAAGTACTTAATAAAATGAGAATCCAAGTGAAAAATGATTACTATAAATATTTATTTATATTCATAAATATACAATATTTTAGTCTATATTTTAATATTTCAAATAAAGCTTTATATAAAATGTGTCTAAAATATTTATATAAACATTTCAAAAAAATGAATAATAATATTATAATATTTATAGAATTATATTAGAATAATAAATATTTTTATTATAAATATTCTGTGCAGTCGAGAAAAGCTATATCAAATAAAACGTCTTACGTTCCGATTTTGGACTTTGTATTGTCTAGTTTTCTCTCAATGCAATCTTTTCTTTCATGCCTAATCTTTTCTAAATAGAGATACGCGGAAGAAGATAGACAAGACTTGGCTCGATAGTTCTCGATCGGAATTCATCGGAAGGAAGCGGGGTCGTCCGTTAAACTCGCCATTAGAGTAAACGGTGCGTGCGTACGTAACGTGCAAGGTAAATTACACGATGCACCACTCGATCGGCCGCCCCACATTCTCTGACGCTCGCCCGGCGAATTTCGGCGCTCGCCCGGTCAGCCGGTTCCCAATGATTATCCACTTAAATCGTGAAGTCGCGAGCAATTATGTGGGGGTGCGAGGGTTAATTCGATAATTGCATTATATTCCGTTCCGCGAGTAATTGCCACCTTTCCGCGAATGCAAATCCCTCCCCGCTGCGATACCACCGAAACTTACCATCGCTGGCAACTATACAGGATGATACCCCATTTAACCATTTTACTGTCTCGTCCACTGAAGTCTCGTTGATTGCACAGTAATTAACGCAAAATCTGTCACTAATTTACTTTACCATGAATAATTATTTTTTTATTCGCCAACTTTTGATCTGGAGATCGTCTTTCCTGAATGACTTTGACTTTTGTCACTTTATTTGTTGATATAGCTTTGTTACTCTGTAAAAATTGAGATTTTAAAGATACAATTATTTAATAAAATTCATGATAAATAAAAAATTAACAAAATTATCTGCTGCTATTTAATTTACAAAAATCTCAGATCTTGATTACTCAGTTGATTCAATCTTCTGTATCATTGGTCATCTTCAGAACTGTTTGGAGTTCTTATTGCGCTGATTGGATTATATTTTATATCTAGAGAAATAGTTCTATTTCTCGCGAAGATAATTTCCAAAAGAATGTAAACATTTTGTTGAACGTAGCCACTTTTTTTCCGTAACGTTACGTTACAATCCAATTATCCTACAATTTCGTATACTACTTCTCATCTGCGAATCATTAGGGAGTTTCTGCAATAACGTGGATCCAGATACGATGAACGTTATCTCTTTCTTAATTAGTTGTAAGAAGAAGATAACATGACCTTAGTGTTTACCTTAGCGTATCTGAATAAACGATTGCAAAAATTTTCTAATATCTACGAATAGGCATTTCGCGCGCGTTGAATTGCGGCGCTCAAAGAGAAACGAGAACAAACGGAAGAGAAAAACGCGGGGTACAAGAAGCAAAGGAAGACGAAGAAGAAGAAGAAGAAAGGAGCGAATCGAATCGAGAGTGTTCGGCTGCAAGCGAAGGTTAAAAGAGGGGAGAAGCACGCGTCCGCCACGCTCCCCGTACACACACCTGGGACCAGTTGGTCAGCGAGAGGAAGGCCCTTCTACCATTGGCCCACAACCAAAATGTCCAATTATTAACAAATTATGATCGCGAAATTGGGGAGTCTTCCGGAAATACGGAAACGAGAGCTAGGCGAGGAGGATCAAGCGAAAGATCCGCGACCGTATCGCTAATATCATCGACAAGCTACCCCCAAATGATTCGTCTTCCCCGAAAGATTCGCCTTCGAATTATTAAGATCCGTAATATCTCGGGAAAGACTCTTAAGCAGTGCCTAATTGCTGATAGACATGAGAATGAAATAGATATTATAGCTTTTAAAAAAATATATAATAATTATAGACAGACGGATGATCTTAAATTCTGTTAAAAGATCTTTGCGTGTAGAAGTAAAAGGAGCACCGCACTTTTTAGATTGATCCGATAACACCTTTAAGGGCACTCGTACGATATCACGTCGGAAGGAGCGAAATTAGTGGAGCAAATTTCCTTCCCTGAAGACCAACCGTTCGTAGTTCCTCCCTCGCGATGGGGATTCGCCGCGTCTCTCCTGAGACCTTTCACGAGACTTTACAGGACACCTGCCTCCGCATTGCGTCGTTGCATTTCGTTATGTAATCGCGTCGCACTTGATTCCCCCAAGTATACGTTTCCATATTTGAATCGAATATCGTCAATCCGTAATCGACATAATTGTCACATATGCTCGTAAAGCACCATAAAGCCATCTTTTCGAGTAGTAGTATAAACGCAGGATGGCGCGGCGTCATGTAGGAATAAATAAAATGATGTTCAAAAATTACTGTAGATCATAATTTATAATCTATTGAGATACATTTTTTAATAATCAATTGTTAATAAATTTTAAAGAAAACTGTGGAATTAGATTTTCAAAAAAGGCCCCCTGATATGCCATACTATTAATAATTATTTTATTATTAGGTGTTGGAATTAATTCGTAGCGTTTTTTAATGAAAGAATGTTATTTATTTCACATGAGCATTAAAAAATACATTAATGAAAATACTTCCCATCACTTGTAAAACGCTACGAATTAATTCCAACACCTAATACTATTAACACTGTTAATAAGAATTATTATTATACATAATATAATACAGCTCAAATAATGAAAATAAAGGAAATTATGTTAAGAAAAGTTACGAGCCAAAGAAGCTTTTACTTTGGCTCATAGCCGTTCTTAATATAATTTCCTTTATTATTATTATTATTATTATTATTATTATTATTAACAATATTATTAATAATTTAATACTATTAATAATAATAATTATTATAATAATTAAATTACATCTATATTAATAATCTGGAATTAGTGCAATACTAATATTAATGTAATATTAGTATTGCACATTTCGGAGTCATTTTTTAAAATCCAACTCCACAGATTTTTTTTAATTTATTAACTATTAATTAAAAAAAAATTTGTCTTGATCCGTTAAAAATTATGGTCTGTAGTTATTTTTGAACAGTAAATTTATATTTGTCTTCACTGTGTGCTGTGTTACGGTACTGGTAATACTAAGAGTGGCATCTGGTTTTGCGGTACACGGCTAACAGTTAATTCGACCGTTCGAAAATTCTTTATAGCTGGAATATGATTACACGCATTTCACTCGAACTCAAAACAATCATGTTGCGTCTAATCGTCTTAAACGCGCATCCTCGCGGTAGGTCGATAGACACAGGCATAAAGTCGTTGATTATCCCAACATAGATAGCCTCTTTTGGTTTTCGAAGTTTTCTTTGTATTTTCTTTCTCTTCCGAGAAAAATAATACCGAGTGTATATCGAATATATGAAGTCAATTAGATATAATATATAAAAGAATGAAAAGTAAAACGTTTCTATTCTGCTTAGATTAATTCGAATTTGGATTGATTTGAATTCTTTAATTTCACACAAACTAAATTAACATGAGCAAAGCAGTCAAAATGACTTAGTTTGTAATTAAAAAAAAATTGCTCAAATTTGTAATACTGTATTTTTTACTTCCAAGACTTTAGTTGCAATATATAAACGATTAAATTGATTAATTGATTAATGATGATAATTGATTAAAGTGATAATTTACCTTCTCTTTTCAATTCCCTTTTTTAAAGATATAAAATAATATAATTAAAGAATAGAAATTTTAATTGTCAATAATTCTAATATTAATCCTTTGAGTGGTGTAATGTTTGATGCTCAATTACTTCTCCGTGATAAATTTTTTCAAAAGTAATGATAATACAAAATGATAATCATAATTATAAATTTATACGACAAACAATTATATAAATAATAGATTTAAGCAAGATAATATAACATATATTCATATAATATATATAAAATAGTAAAAATACAATTAATAGTATTCACTCTGAAATGAAGAACGTAAATATACCGTACCACTCAAAGGGCTAAGCTTCAATTTTGAAAGATTAGTAGATAGAACGCAACTGCGAGAATTTGATAATTATTATTGTTATTACCACAATTATATTGCATTTATTATCAATGATTACGCTTTTAGCCAAGTTATTTGTAAAAAAGGGCAATAAAAAATCATGTAAAAATCATGTAAAAATCGTCGTCGGTGCCGAATATAACAACAAGGAAGAGAAATCGTTGAGGCTAAAAATCCAACCAATAATTGAACTAACTTGCTCCAACTACACCGACAGGAAACTCTGGAGTAAATTGAAAACTTCCAATGACATTAAAATCGCATTAGGGACTAAGCAGGAAGCGGAACGACTTTTGACAGTCCATTTGTTTTCACGTATAGATTACATGCCAAAAGGACCGACAGTGAACTTTCACGCGGTCTTTTAATCTCGCTCTATGAGAAAATCCTGCCGATGTCACATATTTGTGTCATCATAAAAAATTATGGGTTCTATGCTGAGAGAATAACGAAACATGTAATAATCGCTTTTTAATAAAGAAGTGCATTATAAATTATATATAGGAACCAATGAAATTTAAGATATAAAAACATTTTTATGGTATAAAAAAATATTTTTCTTATAAAACAAATCTAAAAAATATTACTTTCAAAAATATTTAAAAATAAAAGAATCCGAATTAAGCTTCAAGGATTAGTATAAAGAATAAACTATTCTATTTTTCTTTGAATTATTTTCACACATCAGTTTTATAAAAGAATTAATAAAAATTGGATTGACCAAGCAAAATTAGGATTATTTACATAGAAAACAACGGTGATAAAAAGTAGCAGATAAAAAGGTTGTTATGTCATCGACCAGAAGCGAGGATTCCGCTTGGAATAAGATTACTCTTCGATTAGACCCCACCTTCTGAGCATCGGTTTGATTAATCGCTGTTTCTCGGCCGGATATATTTTCGCGCATAGGGTTTTATGAAGATATTAACGAAGGGTCGTTTTCGGTAAGCGGCCATAGCAAGCCATAAGCGGACGCGCGCAAAAAGGAGCAGCAGGTCGGTGCTGGTTTTGGCGCTGCCTAAGACGCCTGAGCCGACCACCGATCGTACGACCGATAACCCGGTTAACCCCACCAGTCTGTTATTATAATATTTGCCGAGCCGAAATATAGTGATTGCTTATTTGCTTGGGCCCAATTACGTTCAAATAGGTACGAGAAGAAGGTGCACTTAGTCCCGAACGAACCCGACCAACCACCCACCCCGTATCCTATCTACCTGCCTCGGCTAACGTCGGCGACGTTATAACGATTAGGTTCGCACGATCAGATACAGACGGGTGTAATGTCTATTATTGCTCGCGGAGAACGCGTTACGTCGAATGCTTCAGCGATATCGATAATTTTTCCATGAAAAATCACGCCTTTTCTTTCTTCGTTAATGAGCGCGAGCCTGAAGAAATGACGAATTGTGAAAAAACATAAAGAGGAGCTGTGAAGTTTTACAAAATCTTGGCACCTTCGCAAAAAAATTATATACATCCGTAGAATACAAACTAATAATAGTATTGCATCAATATTATAATTTTCTACTTAACAATATGTAATATAATAATAAATACAACACTTGCAATACTTAACAATTACTCTGTTGAGTAGGAAAATTATAACATTGATATAATATTATTGTTAGTTTGTGTTCTGCGGGTAGTTAATTTTATTTTATTTTTATTTAAATACTGATATCGTATGTACGCGTGTATTTTCTTCATTAGCAATATTACGATAAAAGAACGAAGATTAATAAGATATAAATTAATAATTGTTGCATAATAATTCGGGAACAAACTTATAATACCACAGTCGCTGTAAAAATGTTGTATTATAATACATGAAGACATATTCTCCTTACTTTCTATATTCAAAAAAAGAAATAAAAATTTCTTGATTTATTTATGGTTTCCATAATTTTAACAGACCGTCCTCGCTGTAAGAACATAATAAATTTTGATGGGGATGATGCGCCAAACCGATTACATCCTTCTCGTGTATCTAAAAAGGCCGCGACGCTGTTAATCGGAATAAACAAATATTATAATAAAACATAAAGGCATACTCACATTGAGCGTTCTCTCGAGCTTTCCCGACGACGTGGAAAAACAATACAGTACAAGATCTTCACCAACGCAATAGATAAATTCGCCACGTGGACTCACCACTGTAGTTACAAAGTCACCTCCCTCTCGTTTACCGCTGGAGAACGATCTCACTATTTGTCCTTGCATATTCATAATTACTACTGTGTTAGAACGATTGCACACGACGAAGTGCTCCGGATTTCGAGGAAGGGTGTGTATACTGTTCACTGTGAGATCAGCGGCTCCCAATGATTTATAAGTGCCTATGCATTCGGTGGTCTTCAAGCTCCAAATTTTCACGGTTCCATCCGACGACGCGCTACGAAATAAAGAATGATACTTATTTATTTTATTTATAAAAAAACAGATTTTTTTCTTCGTTTATATAATAATAATATACCTAATTATATTATGACCGTCCGAAGAAAAAACGACTTCGTTCACAAATGAAGAGTGACCGCGGAATTCCTTGAGAGTCTTTCCAGATTTAAGACCGTGTACCCTACGAAATTTGTGAATGAGATTGTTAATAATATTCTATTTATTGTTAAAGTATATTTGAAATGTAATTTATTTATATTTATATTACCTTATACTAGTATCGAACGAGGCTGACAATATTTGACTGTTATCTCTACTAAATTGTAGACAAGTCACGCCTTTTGAATGCGCCTTCTCGAATTTCCTCAAACACAGTCCACTCTGTACCCTCCAAACCTTAATTTTACCATCCTGACCACCGCCCGCCAACATCTCACTGTCACGACTGAACGACATCGACAGGACCGCTTGCTCCATCATCATAAAATTGTCTTGCGCCTGATATTTCAAGTCTTTTCTAATTTTACCGGTCGTGAAGTTCCACACCTCGATAAAACCGTCCACTGAACCGGTCACCAAGTATTGGCCATCAGGCGAGAAACGCGCGCACTCCACGTGTGATTTCTGACCGAATTTGATTTGTTTCGATAATTGCGTCGGATATTTCTCGTCTTCTTGGTCACGAACCGCTGCTTTTCCTCGGAACAAATCTATCGTAGTGCCAGGCGGTAGTAGACCCTGATGTTGCTGCCACTTCAACGCTTGTCCCAATAGAGCAAGCAATCTGCTAGATGGTACTACCGACACTTCACCAGCAAGAGCGGTAGCTATGTACGCTCTCCGTTTTTCCTTCGTGCTTCCGTCGGGATATGCCTCGCGTGGATCGAAATACGAACGTGCAAGTAGATTTTCTGCAAATTAATAGATATATAATATTACAAGCAACAAATATATTAACAATAATTGTAAAATAAAAATTTGAATTAAATGTGATAGACATATACCTAAATGAATATATCTCTCAGGTTCTTGTTGCTTCATCATAATCATAGGATCAGTCTGTCTTAATAAAGAACGTGCTGCACCTAATTCTCGTAGTTCAATTAATTCTAAAACAACCTAAAATAAAATAAAATCTGTGAGTTTTGCAAGAAAATATAACAATGTATTATAAATATTTGATTTAGCTTTGGGAAAATCTATATATTACAGATTTAAAATAGATTTTTTTTCGCCGAATTTCTTGTATAATTCTTCTTTCCTCTTTTCCTTTCCACATTGGAGAAAAAAAGGGAAAAGATGAACAGTGCAAGAAGATGCTAAAAAGAACAAGGCCCATTGTTTACAAGATGTGCTTAAGAAGGATTTTATATTATTTTTAATGTATAATTAAAAATATTTTAATTTAAGGTATCTACCTGTTCGTACAAGTCTATGAGTTTCTTGTCAGGTAATTTTAATGACTGTATAGCTTTTAGAACTGTGTCCCAATGGCCATTATTTATATCCGCAACAAATCCATCCACACTATCTACAGTATTCAGCGACACACCAGTTTCCTCCTGTATACAAAATATATTAGTAAGCATGCATAAAAAAAAATGTACTATCTTTATTTTTTTTAGAATTTTTATACAAATTAAAATTTTCAGAAATAGAGTCTACATCTCTTTTTTAGAATTTTTCATAAATCTGAATTCCAAAATATTCTAAAATTTCTAATTCAGTTATTCATATTATACATTGAATTAATACATGTTAAAGTCTGCTATATAAAGTATCTAAATACAATGACATAATATAATCAACATTGACAACAAAATAATACACATATATTCTGTTAAATTATATAAAAAATTCTGACAAAATTTCATCAGGATAAAACGTTGAGAAGAAATTACCTGTAAGGTTTGCAGCGTCTTGACAAGGTTTGACTCCTTAAGATACTGCTGTATCAATCGAATCACACTGAAAAACAATCAAATACATTACACAATATACAATTTCTATTTTTAACAATCTAGTCAGAATATCATCGTACTCACTCGGCAGACTCTATTTCGATCGACATTTCCACGTATCTTCAGGCAAGGTAGAACAACAAACTTTAAAGGTTATGTTCCTAAGCAACCTGCGGTGTCTGATAACGCAGTTGACCGTGCATTCGCATCGTTCACGAATGCAGCGTGGAAACGAAAGTGATCGCAGTCGCCAGATCGTAATCAAGTATTGGAGACGCGTCCGTTGTCTCCAAAGAAAACAATCCCTCCACGCAAAGTCAAAACTCTCCACACAGCAATAACTGCCAGGTGCTGGCCGCTCTCGTCAGATAGCGTTACAATGGCACCGTGCTCCAGATTCTCTTCTACCTAGTCCATCCTGGTCCGCAGCGTCAATAACACACGGGCTACATAAATAAAAAATGCGGCTATTTAAAATTGGTTCTTCAATGTGAGAACCGCGACCTTTAATTGGGCCGTGAGTATCGCGGAACATCCGTTTCTTACTCTTCGCACTCTTAATTCTCGAGGCTGCGAAAAATCGACCCCAATGGCCCGCTGTGCTCTCGTATACATCTGCCAAAAAGTGTGATGGCAAAGTAGTTTGTTTTGTTTTGTTTTTCTTATTTGTACCCATTGTACTGTGTTTTTCCAAAAACCTTGTTACCTTAATTGTTTAACATTTAAATTAGAGACACGTTATGGACCATCTCACAGAATGGTAACTGCATGTGTGTTATGTGTAAAGCTATGTCTTTACTGGGGCAACAAGGCAGAAATTTTTGTTACCTGCTGCCTCTCCGAATGTTCCCGAATTCCAAGTATCTTCTTTCGATTGAAAACACGCGACAAACAGCAACTTTTCGCTGGCGATAGAAACATAAACTTTTGGCAATAACTGCCAATTTTTCAAGAAACGTGGAACATCAACAAAGTTTCTCGTTATTACTTCAGGATATAGACTGTGTTTCAAAATGCACTGTCAATGTTAAAAATCTATAAATAAATATAGTACTCTTTAAATTCTTTGGAGTGGAATCTTACTCTAAAGAGTGAAAACTGAACCAGTCTTGAAAAAGAATGATTCAAATTTTAATCCATTTTTATATATATATAGTTTTATATATATGCGATAATGTAGATTAATTTTAATCTTGATTTAACTTACTTTTTATTTTCTAGTTCTAGAAAAATAGAAAAACATACAAAGTAAATTAATTCGAAATTTAAGTTAATGTACATTGCTAGAAATGATCCTATGAGTGAGATTTCATTCTTCAGAGTGAGATTCATCTAAAAATTTTAGAGAATATGTATATAATATAAACTATATTTTCAGTGCTGACAGTGAATTTTAAAACACAACCATAATTTATATGCTCCACTCATTTTCAGATTCAAAGTGCATATTTTTATATTTTTTCAGATCAACGGCGACCTTCCTCTAATCATGAAAGTCAGTCTTCTGTTTACTATTCTGCTTCCAATGTGGGCCAACGCGATTGTGTGTCCACAGCATTGCTTGTGCAAACCTGTCGGTGCTCAAGCTGAGTGGTTACGTCTTAAATGTAGCGATGGCTTAGAAGAAATTAAAGATGTAGATGTCAACAAGGTCAACGTGGAACTTATACAATTGTAAGATTGTTCTATATATATATATATATATCTTCTATGTTTTTTGGTTTCCGACAACAGTGTGATAATAGTCGAATTAATTACAGAGACTTGAGCAAAAATGTCATTTACGTTGTTGAAGTGGATGCATTTAAAAATTTGACAAATCTCAGACGGCTTGATTTATCGAAAAACAAAATTATTTCTATAGGCGAGGGTTGTTTTAACGGCTTGGCAAACTTGGAGCGATTGTAAGAATTTGTACATAAATAAAAACTCGTCTGTAAATTTGTCTGCTTTTATTTATAAATTAACTTTACTTTTGATTCAGTTTAGTCTTCATCTTTTTCTAATTCTAAAAATGAAAAAAAGATGAAGAATAGAAATTGAATCGAGAATAAAATTATTCTATGCTGATGAAAATGGGCACCTATATAATTCTATAATCTTATAAAACTCGTAATTTCAGGGATTTGAGTCAGAACCAGATATCAATAATAGATAGCTATGCATTCAAAAAATTACCGAATCTCAAAAGGCTGTAAGTCTAGAATGAATTTATACATTTGACAGTTAATACATTTGAACAGTTTTCTTATAGAGATATTTTTTTCTTATGCATTTTTTTGCTTTGTTGCTCTAGCGATTTGTCTGGAAATAAAATTACTGCTCTGGCGCCGTCCTTATTTCATGATTTGTTGACCTTAGAGCGTTTGTAAGTTAAAGCAAAATTTGTTTACGCTAGCAAATATTTATTTTACTAGTTTTCTATGTGTATATTATTATATAGAAATCTTATAATACTTTATAACATACAAATACATGTATCTATATATTTTAGGAAATTAAATGGAAACAGTTTAACTACTTTAAAAGAAGGCATATTTCACGGGCTTAACATGTTAAAACAGCTGTAATACAAATTTCTATTTATTTTTTAATTAATGTATCTATATAAAATTTATAACGTTTATGTGTATTTCAGAGACTTGTCTAATAATCCTTGGAAATGTGATTGCGACCTATATTGGTTTAGTAATTGGATCTACAATTCTTCAATTAAATTAAAGTAACATATATTGCGCATCTCTGATTAATCACGATTACTTACATTGAAGTTCTTCATGTTTAATTTAATATTTCAGTCTAACGCCAAAATGCTCGTCGCCAGCGTTTGCCAAAGGGCAATCGTTGAAGAAATTAAGATTCTGGGACGAACTTCAGTGTCAGTGGATGTCGCCGGCAATTGAAATTCGTCCAATTCAAAACCAAGTAGTCTTCGCTGGAGATTCGATTACCTTAAAGTGTAGAGCACCCAGCGTTACTGTAGACAAAAATGCCAGATTGAATTGGTTGTGGTATCCTAATGCGTCGGCCGAAATCGTGGACTTGAATTCTTATAGAGATCCACGAAATTTACCTAATATTAAGGTTGACAACAGGTATCTGCCGGATAGCGGTATTGTGGACAGGTAATATAAAGTTTCTCAAATTGTCCTAAAAAATATTACGTATTTGACTCATAACTGAAACATATGAGTCTTGATGGAGAGAGATCTTTGGATATTTTCCTAATTTTTAAATAGTATAATGATTTGTGATAATTTTGTTTTATTCGTATAGGCTAATTGTTGTACTATATTTATGATAAGTTTAAGTGTCACAATTTTTTATACGGAATGAAAATTTTAAAATTTCTAAAATTAATAACAAAAAACTTAAGTAAGTTTCAAGGATCCATATGTTTCTTTAGCGTCACAAAAAATATATATTCCTATTATGGATAATTAATAATTATTATATAACAATTAAAAATAGAAATAGAATAGAAATTATTATAATTATTATAATAATTGTAAGATAGAATAAAAATTATTATCCAAAATATATATCCTTTGCGCTGTTTCTTAGTGCTCTTAGTATTGTCCCGATCAAGGAGGAACATAACGGACAATGGAATTGTTTATTGGTTTCTGTAAACGGCAATAAGTCGAAAGCAGTCAGTGTCATCGTAATATCCGAGCATACGCGTTATTGCCCTCTAGCAGGTAACTAATTGAACCTTGTAGCATTAAAGGATCATTAATCATGTACTTTCCTTTTAGTAACGAAAAACAACAAGGGTATTTATACGTGGCCTAAAACAATAGTGGGATGGAAAGCGGAATTGCCATGTGAAGTCGATCGTCTTTCGGGCTTGATGCAAGCGCCTTTGAAAGCTTTTTATCATTGTAATACGAGCGGTCAGTGGGAGCGTCTAAATACGGAATCATGTCCATACATATCTCATACAACGAAAATCTTAGAACAATTTTCGAAAGTTAATCTGTCCTTAACAAAAAGCAGTCTGCTGGAGACAGCCAAGAGATTTAAAAATTACACGGGAAATGGCTCGGTGAAAATAACAGATCCGGTTGAAATCCATTTCATCGTGCGGACTATAGAGAATTATTTGAATTTCTTAATAGACGAAAAGGAACTTGGAATCATGTTGGTCGACATCGTCAGTTCGATGATGAAATTGCCGAAAGAGATGTTAAAGAGAGCGGAAATAAATTTCAAAGCCTGCACAAGACTGATCAAAGCGATCGAACGTATTACAGAATTTACACCGTCCATACAATCGCATAAAAAATACATGGCACTCGAGGAATTTCGAGTTAAGCGCGACAGTTTCGGCGGATTAACATGTACATGGTACACAAATATCGCTGCGAATACCGATTCGGATGCGAGATTTCTGCACTGCACGACAATTAACAGGACGACGCCGATCAATACAAAGGACAAGGCAATCGAGGCTTCCATTCAATTACCTGCCTCTTTGCTGCAACACTCGCAAGATAGTGCAATAGCTCAACAGCTTATGATATATATGTATAGCGACAGCAGGTTCTTTCCTAAGACGATTGCAAATGATAGCATGGATATATCAACGTGTATTATCGGCAGTAAATTAAGTGAGTCGAAAATGGTAGCATGTAAAATTTAGGTTCCACTTCTTTAACTCTTCGAAGCTGACGTCAAAATCTGTAACAGAGTTACTGATGCTGAGTCTGTGAGCGTGCTCCATTTCATTTATGTTGACTTATTTCACATGAGCATTAAAAAATACATTAATGAAAGTACTTCCCATCACTTAAAAAACGCTACGAATTAATTCCAACACCTAATAATTTCAAGCAACCAAAACAACATAATTTGAATAAAAAAGAATGAATATTAAATTCATTTTGATATCAATAATTCAAATTTGCAGACATGATAAATGACATGATAAAAAATATAATTAAGTGAATTCAATAGATTCGCGTTAGCTCCGAAAGGATATAATTGAATGGGTCCAATAAATCCATCGCCAGCTCCGAAGATTTAAATAAGTTGTGTAATTTTTTGCAGTTGGTACATCAGTACGAAATCTGTCCGAACCGGTTTACATTATGCTGAAAGCGCCATTGTATCATTATAACGGGAAAAGACCGAGACCAGTGGTATGGGACGAAACATTGAACAACGTAGGAGGATGGACTAGTGATGGATGCCATTTAATTAACCTATTAAGTAATGGTCTAATAGTTTTTCATTGTGACAGATTGGGATATTATGGACTTTTGCAGGATATTTCATATTTTTATATGGATGGAAATAGGTACGAGACCTTTTTATACATATATTTTTTTAAAGTTTTCTTTTTTATTATGATTCTATCACTATTGCATGTGACTTGCAGTTTACACGGAGCGAAATTCAGGTACTCACATCCGGCGATATACATCGGAAGTTTCGTGACGATAACTTGCTTGATGATTACGTCCGTGACGTACATTATTTCTTATACGTCTATCACGATGCCTAAAAAGGCAAAACATTCCATTATCAACACTTGGTTCGCCATGGCACTGTTATCATTTCTATACAGCATCGGTATCCAGCAAACAGAGCACATCGAGATTTGTCAGGGTGTCGGTCTTACTTTACATTATTTGTCCTTGTGTTGCCTGCTGTGGATGGCAGTATCTGCCAGGTAAATATATCGTCTATGTTCTGCAGAAAAGTTTTGTATTGTAAAATTCTGTAAAATATAAAATTCTTTAATATTGATTTCGCTCTTATCTTACTGGAATAAATGTATAAATCAATCATATATGAAAGAATTTTATAATAGTTTCTGCTTGTTTTGCTGAATGCAGCATATATGCCCTTCAAAGAAAATAAAATATTCATCGAGATCCTTCTGTTTCAGCAATATGCACAAAAAATTGATGAAACCAGGCCTCAATGTAATACCCGACGATGAACTTCCGGATCAACCCCTACCTAAGCCCTTGTTAGGACTTTACTTGGTCGGATGGGGTGTAGCTTTGATAATTTGTGGAATATCTGGCGCAATCAATCTACGCGAATACGCCGGTTATTCTCATTGCTTCCTTACATCCGGACCGGCGCTCGCTGCGCTTTTTATACCATCTGGAATTTTAATCGCGTACCTGCTAATCTTCCTCTTGCTCATCAGACGTGCGATTCAGAACGTCGACATGAACACGCAATTGTCTGAGGGTACTCAGGCAACGGAGAACATGGATTTGGAGCTATTGGAGCCAAACGCAAATCCTTCTGGAGACAGAAATAGCATGCGCAGCACGCAGACAGTGTCCTCCGATATTGAGGATCCGGAACACTCACAATTTACGCAGTGGAAGGGCCAAGTCATAATGTTAGTGTTGTATTTGATATCCTGGAGTAGTGCAGCCACGGTTACGATCAAGCCGTTTGACTCCATGCCGTTCGAGGAGACCGTGTTCGCCGTGATATATGCCATTACCACGAGTTCTTTGGGTGTTTTCGTACTGTTCTTCTATGGAATTGCTCGTAATGACGTTCGAAGTCAATGGCTAAAGATGCGATGCTGGCTGGAAAAGCGGAAGAACCGTTGCTGCCGCACCAGGAGCGTGTGCGACGCGAATTCTGTAATTCCGACGCAGCCTCTCGTGCAGAATTTTGTTCCACCGTTGTCAAACTCGCAAGCAACCCAAGCGATATCCGACACAAACTCCGTCGCTTCGTCGAGGAATACCAATCAGTCGCAACAGCTTTACAACAGCTCTAAGCTCGCGGACTTGGCGGTCAACCGAGAAAACATGTCTGCCGTTTCCGTGAACACGAAAACAGCGAATCTGATAGTAATGCATCGTCATCAGTATCACTCTAACAATTCTGTCACCACCTATACTGAACCATCGTCAGCCTGCGTCGAGATGTTCTACAATCCTCACCAGAGCGGCGTCGCTAGGAAGTTCTTTAAGAAACAACGTAGACACGCGACCGCGAAGAAGAATAACCTCGGCCCGAGGAAGCAGGGCGATGGCGGAGCTACCAGTGACGGTGGCAGTTGCGTTTCCATACCTCGGCCTACCGCAAAGATCAACAATAGTCTAGAACGCAGCATCCTAAGCAGCAGCGCTAAAGTCAACAATACCAATATACACGTCGAGTTAAACCCCATAAACGATATAAAAAACGTCAATATATTGTCGGATAGTGGCGGCAGCATCTCCGAGGAAAGAATCCCGATGCGCTTCGTTATCGGTCAGGAGAACTTGATGCACAGCATCAAGAAGATCAATAATAGCACGCAACAGGATAACCCGCATGTTAATGTTATGATGTCCAATACAAGAGAAACATCGCAACCGAGGAGAATGGCACAAGATTCGGACGCGGACGTTTCGAAGACGGATGAAGAGTGGCATTTACGAAACGTCTCCCAGCAATGTAGTTTAGAGTATAGCTCCGAGATAGATACTGTCACGCAAATGACTAGCGAACGGAGCGATCACAATTTGTCGGAGATCTATGAGAATGTGGAAGCGGCACAGCAGGAGCGGTTCTCAAGGAAAAGGTGTCCTAGCGTGAATGAGATGGAGATCGCCACTGAGGAATGCATATCAAGAGATGTGGGACGGTTATATCTCTCCAATAGTATGTATTGTTTACCGTTGGAGTACGAAAAACCGCTTATAAACAATTACTGTAATTCGTTGAACGACCTTACGTCCTTAACGAGCGCAAAATATCGTGACTATTCGAAACCGTCATTCATAGATATACAAAGTACAACCAGCTCGAATCTATGCGGGCAACAAGTTCCTGAGTCCCAAGAATCATTCGATCATTCGGAACGTTCGCTCTTTGAGATAAACAGCTTGACTAGTGATAATCCATGTACGTTAACACCGCACGCGGAAACCCCCTACGCCTGTTCCTTATCGAATGTCTATTATATCTCCGACAAAAGTTTGGAGGAAAACAATTCTCGTGAGAAATCGCAGTTGCCAGATGTAGATCACAATGTATTTAATGCACCCGAGTCGAAAGATTTTCTGTTGGAGAAGAACTTTAGTTCTCTCGCTGATATTCCGTCAATTAGTAGGTCTAGTTCGCGTGATATTAATAATCTTAATTTAATCGATGAAATGAACGCATTTGCGAAACCTGCGGGTGATATACAACAATTTGAGGCTGACGAGATTTATTTAGATGAGTCGGTGAACCACTATTTGCCAGTCAAAAAAGAAACCAGCGTTTAATATATAATTATATATTGTACAATTTATACATAAATTATGTATAATTTATATATAAACTATATATATAATATATGTATTATCTCATATACATACATAATTATATATTGTATAATTTATGTATAAATTATATACAATTTATTTATTAAATTATATATATAATATATGTATTATTATATATACATATACATATAAAATTTATATATATATGTATAATAATAACAGATCACTGTTCATTCATCTGCTACAGCGACGTATTTATTTTTATGTATAATTTCATAGACTGCGCAATTTTGAAACTAGCATTTTGCAATTTGTAAATGAGATTATTAGAATCATGTTCAAGACGCCTCATATATTAAATACTCATGTCTTCTTCCTACATATGCTGCGTTTAGAGATTTTGTATATAATGAAAATTATTCGCCCACTAATAATCATGCCTACAAATAGTCTTCAATTAGCTTGGTAGTTCGTTTTAATTAAATATTATATGACTAAGTAAAAACTGTAAAGCTTTGAAATGACTTCGATCAGTTGAAGAAATTAAATTCAACAGATTTAAATAATCTTCACAATGCTATCTTCGAGTATTTGTACTATGGCATACATGTAACTATATAAGATAAAATCCATTGATTTATACATATATCGACAAAAGGAGAATAACTTAACACAACATAATACTTTAACACAACAAAATACAATCACAATCAGAAAACTTCTAAAAATATTTTTCGATTAGTCAAGACACGTCAAGCTGACATGTTGATTCTAGTAAGATTTTCTTTTTGAAACGGTTCATGGATCTTATACATAAATCTTATACAAGATCTATGATGGATATCGGCTTTCAAGTGTCAAAAACTTAGTATTGACTTTTCAATACTAAATTTAGCTAACTCAATTTCGCTACATTAGTTATTCATCATATCCTGAATAAATACTCTTCTATATATATAACCAATATATATACATGTATAAATATATCACATGGAGATATGATTGTAAAATCATTTTGGCTGTGAAATATTTCCTTTTAATTTCATCGAGGAATTTACTTGATAATTATCACTTTTCAATTTTATAATATCGTAATATTATCGTTTATGTAATGTTATACATGTTTATACATTATAAATATCTTCTCCGAATTTATATGATCTCTAAAGTTAATATGATATCGTGTTTTATTTTAACAAGATGATATTTGCTTTGTAAGTATAATTACTTAATACGAATTAAGAGATAAGAATGGAATTTCTGTAAATCGAAGACTGAATATTAAATTAAATTTATGAAATTCTGAATATAATTACTACCGACTTCCGCATAAATATATTTACATGTATCATAACGAAAAATCTCGTTTTTGGCAATAATGCCTGGTATATTGTAAATAACGTTCATTTAAGTTTTTAGAATTAATGTAATTCGTATTAAGTGCGTTAAAACAGCTTGAGAAATTTTATATACCACATTCTATTTCATTATTATTTTTACTTTTATATTGATTTATTCGAAAAATATATATTTCAATGTATGTACGAGTGTACACAAGACCGGTTACTACAATTAATACATGTATATTGTACAAAATTGTGTCCATTTTTTATTTACACATAGTTCGATAATGGCATTTCAAATTCTTTCCGTCTCCTATTAAACACATGATCAACAAAGTAAGATTTCATACATCTATAAAAATTAACTCTCAAAATATTAATCTATATTTTTCTTCATTTTAGATCCCACCTATGTACTAAGATTATATTATGATATTACCTTTACATAATTTTTTTTAATTTATCGCGCGAAAGTCACTTCGAGAAATTAAAACTTATACTTGCACATTGTCCGAATTTGCTTTGTCCAACCAATCTCTCGGATTTTTCAGTACCTCCAAAAGTTGCGATTCCCTCGAATCGGTTTTAGGTTCATGCATGTATTCCCATTTGGCGTTCAATGGCAGAGACATGAGTATACTCTCATATCGCGCACCAGGTGTGTACAGGCCAAACTTGGTGCCACGATCGTAGATCAAATTAAATTCGACGTACCTACCCCGTCGCAATAGTTGCCATTGTCTCTCGTGATATCCGTAACCATCATTCTTGTGTTTCTTTACTAAAGGAATGTATGACGGAATGACAGCCTCGGCACAAGAAGTGACGAACTGAAACGCCTCGTTCTGACTTGGAGTATCAAGGTCGTCGAAAAATATCCCGCCCACGCCGCGCCGTTCCCCTCGGTGCACAATGTTGAAGTAATTGTCGCACCATTCCTTGAATTTCGAGTAGTAGGAAGGATCGTGCTTGTCGCAGGCGGATTTTAGCGTTTTATGAAAATGTTTGGCATCTTCCTCATCCAAGTAATACGGGGTGAGATCTGTACCACCTCCGAACCACCATTGAGTTGTACCATCTGGATTCTCCACTTCGAAATAACGATAGTTGAAGTGAATCGTAGGGATCATGGGATTGCGAGGATGAATCACAGCGCTGACACCAGCTGCGAAGAACGGCACGGAGTCTTCCATCTTCTTACCGCGTGCCTTCATCTGTTGGACAGCATTCGGTGGTAGCATGCCGGTTACGACGGAAACGTTAACACCAGCTTTCTCGAATACTTGTCCGTCTTGCAGGACGCAAGTAATACCGCCACCACCTTCTTTTCTGGTCCAGCGATCCACTTTGAAGGAATTGCCATTCTCCAGTTTTTCGAGAACTCTGCAGAAGTCTGCCTGAGTCTTCATCACCAGCAGTTCCATTTTTGTTTTCATATCGTTCGGGTTTTTCTGCAATTGTTCGACGGCTGTGATAGGCTCTGCCATAAAAGTTTTCTTATAAATTTGCAGGTCATTCTGCGCTGCCTGAACTACATCACTGTATATGCTGTACGTCGCCAGTCCCGTAAGGATTCCTGTCCCAAAATTCTGTAGGTTTTTCGAGTTTATCGAGAATTTGCTCCATGTAAACCATGCAGTATGATGGTAAGCGTTAATAGAACATAGGACTCTTCGTACCATATAACGTGTAGCCATGATTTCTTTGAAATTATTCTTTCTAGAACAAAATTTAAAATCTTATTTTCTAGTCAGTGTCACAAAGTAGTCTTGCGGTATCATAATCGGAAAGCGTTTTCCGATTAAAGATATCAAATCCATTAGATTAGATTAATAAGTGCTTTATATTTTTATAACTAATAAAGTGTAAAGAGTAATCTCTCTTTGCGTATTTTACATGATTACTATAATATTATTATCGTCCGTAGTATCCAGCACCTATTTTAAACTATAAACACGATCGTTTTCGTTGCAAAATTATAAATACAAAAATAAACAGTAGTATAAAATAAGAACACTAAACTTCACTAGTATAAAGAGAAAATAATATATATATTTTAAAAAGTTTATTGCATAGTTCAAGATGTTTATTGAAATCTTGTAAAAAAATTCTCTGAAAATTTTCAGATTTTCCAGATACTTTTACTCAAAATTTCAGGTAAGAGATTAGAGAATTTTTAAATGCAATTTTGTGAAATAAATTGAAGTGTAAAACAGATTGTTAGCAGAAAACAGATTCCAGTAAGGAATTCCAGAAGAAAATGACACAAGTAATATCTGTCATTTTCTACAAATAGAGCCACAATATCTATAGAAAGAATAATATAGGGAAGGCTCACTACAAAATAGTATCAGTTACTCTATTTTACGAATATTATTTTCTACTGTTATCGTGACATTCTTTTTATAAAAATTCACGAAAGAATGTACATAATTCACAAAAGAATGTACATAAATGTGAGTGGATGTATAGTAGTTATTGTCAAAATTGCATTATCTTAGATATATGCATACGAAAATTTCAGAAATTAATGCATAGACTTCTTATAGTTACGAACTAGTTTGAAAATATTTAGGAATAAAATCTATCTTTTATTTTCTTTTAAATATGGTCATCATATCTATAACTCTTTATTCGCTGACTAAAATGTTTTCAAGTTCTAGAACGTTCTCAATCTGACTGTACCATTATTTTCTCGATTGCACAGGTACATGAATTTATATACATTATACTTTGTCATATTTTCTTCTCTTTCACCATTTACTCCGTTTTCCGTGAATCCACAGTCTAACGCATGCTTCGAATCCCTTGCTGCAATCCGAATCCTCGAGTTCCTAGGTATTTTTTTGATATTCTAAATTATCCTTATGTCCACGCTAGATTCTAGAGATCGGTCTGAAACTTCAGATGGAGAAAGAATCGATCAATATTGTTGTGACGAATTGTTCAAGTATAATCTGTTCATTCTTTCTCTATCCAAGATCTCAGCTTGATTTTTAGCATCATGAACACAACTACTTCTTGGACAGCTAATTCCGCAAACTTCAACATGGAAGAAAAAAAAAATACGTGACAAAGTGTAAAGCGTGTGTGTGTGTGTGTGTGTGTGTGTGTGTGTGTGTGTGTGTGTGTGTGTGTGTGTGTATAGTTTAAGAATTCCTAGAATCAGTAAAATAAAATTATTATAACTTTGCTGAATTAAATATTACTGTCGAAATCTTTATTCCAAACACTATCGCTTATCATTTTAATTCATCACATTGACTAAAATATGTAAAAATTAAAAAAATACTATACAATAAACACTTTCAAAATATATATTGATATTTTCCAGCAAGAAACATAGGAGTAACACAGCGATTATTTCATCTTCGTTTAATATTTAAAAAAACATGATATATGTTCACTGTATTATACTGTCATCTGTGTCTCTTACTGGAAAAAACTATATTATCTTTTCTTAAGCCAAATATATTTTTTATCTTCCAATAGTTTTAAGACACTCACGGTTTACGAAGCTGTTGATGGAACCAGAGAGGTTAGGTTTCTCTCTGCCATCGATATAATTTCGTTAAGTCTAATGTTCCAACACCGTATATATTATATAAAAAACCTAATGTTTTCATTTCATACATAAGTGAGTGTAATGATTATTATAATATATTTAATACTTAAATACAATACAATAAAATAAAACAGTGGAGTTGTACTGATTAATAAAATTTTATTAAAGAACTTTTAGTAATAAGTATACTTCTATACTTGCGCGGTGTTTAAATGATTCACAATTTATAATTGCTTATTATTTTATAAGTTCAATTTTTCTTTCATATAATTTTTCGATAGCCTTTCTTTATTTATTCTAATTGATTTTTAATTTTTGGAAAGAATATAATTTCTAGCCCGTGTCAAAACACTCTTTTATGTTTGAAATTCTATAGTATACGTAACGTGAATTATGGACTAATCATGCTACATTATAAAAGCGCTTGCCAAATACGTGTAGATTTCTTATCTTCTTAGAACGCATGGCCACAAATTCCAAGAAAGAGTGAGATTGTTTACGCGTAGTGTTTATATACCAAATTCGAAAGCTAACGCGAGCCAATAAGCATCCACAGCGAGGCACCGCGCTCATTGGCTGGTATGCGAGTGGTGGGGTTCGCCGGTTGACGGTTGATATAAATAGCGCGTAATTCGCGACTTCGCGTTGTTGTGACTCGAGCAGGAGACGGGGGTACGTCCTGTTATTTTAACGTTGAATATATTCGCTCTATTCGCAACCCTGTCTTCGAATCGATTGACTTTTCTCCAAATTCTACTCTGCTGAATATAAAACGACGTTGGAAAAGTTCGCAGCCCTGTCTTCGAATCGATTGACTTTTTCTCCATACTCTAATCTCTGCTGAATATAAAACGACGAGGAAACGGTGCGAAAGGATCGTTCATCGTTGGATTTCTTTACTAAGGTAATCAATAATTAACTTTGCTTTTACTTCTCGTAACAATGTAAGTATCGCGTATTACGAAGTTTAGTATAGTATTAGCACATGATTATTCGGTCGAAAGTATGTGGCGTTATGTGTCGTCGCATTTCTCGTCGCGTTTCTCGTCGCGTCTCTCGTCGCGTCTCGCATCGCGTTTCTCATCGCGTCTCGCGTGAAGTTAACCGCGGAAAACTACGCTGCTTCCCCATTTTGATCGCATTCACATTTTATTCGCGAAATGTGGCGGATAGAGGATGACACGGCGGAATGGACTTGCTCTCAGACAAATGGAAACGCGTGATAAATATGGTAATTAAAACCTATATAATACCTGAATGTATAACTTGAATATATATTTTCATACGCGATATTTAATTACTGCGTGACTATAGATTCAGTAATCACAATAATCCATTCGAATACATATTTCATAAAACTTGTTCGCCGAAAGTATATCGCTTAAATAATTGACAATGAGATTTTCTAATATCAATCTGCAATACGGAAATTATAATTATAAAAAAAGAGCGTATATTATAATATACACTTGCCCTTTATGATTGTTATTTCCGCATTTCGAGCATCAGATATATTTCGAAATACGGAAAATTCATAAACGCGACGCGAGAGCGAAAAGTGCAGCGTCACAACGCCGCGTCGTCAGTGTCGTCTTTGGCACGCGAAGTTAACCGCACATAAACGAAACTGTCTCGCCTTCTTAATCTTAATTACAACTACGATTCATTTACACATTTCGATCTGTAAATGAAATGATCTGCAAATATAATTAAGAGACGAGATTGGCATCGATCAAATGATAATTGAAACTTATATTAAACCTATATTTGTCGTTTATTGCGACACTCGCGCAATCATAGATTCAATATTCACTAAGAAAAAGACGCCACCATGTCGCGACGGCACACCGTTGTCTTTTGGCGTGTAAAATTGATAACGCGAGAAACGAAATCGCTTCGACATTGCATTTATGTTTTATTTGCAGAATGCGAGGAAATAGTTGATTCCAAATGAGTGCTGTTGCAACTTATTGAATTGGTAAATAAAATTTATATTAATATATATCTAATTATTAAAATGTCTAATAATTTTTTGTGTAATATAGTTTTGGCACTAATATGCGGATAATTCGAGCACGTATTTCACAATACTCATGCAGCCGAATAGCATGTCGCGTATAAAGTCAACTGTGCAGAAATCTTTCTCTATCTTAGATGCATTCTAATGTCTAAATTTTATTTGTAAAGTATCGCGAGTTTCGAACATGACAAATTTCCTGCGTTCTTATTTTTCTACTGCAGTGAACTATGTATCACGTCTAATTAATATCAATACTATACGAACAAAATATCTCATGATATTTAAGGTGCGTTCCGCTTTCACGCTCACACGATATAAACATTAATTCATCCTTATTAAATCAAACAAGGATAAATGATATTTGCAAGCACTGTAAGTGTAAAACAGGGCATACCCTTTGCAATTATTTGCAACTGCACTTAATTTTAATAAACTATTTGTTTCAACTGATAGATGCTATCACAAACCGAACAATGGGAAGAGAAGAGAGGTGAAAAGCAAGCTTGACAATTTTGTAAAGAAGAGGAGGAGGAAGAGGAAGAGGAGGCTTAGGAAAAGCAACGGATCAACTTTGCGGTAAGCAAGCTTATTGCTTACTTGCAACAATTAATCATTTTTTCTCATTAGGTTTTATTTCAATAATTAAAAATAATAATGAAAAAAAAAATTAATTTAAAACATTACGAAAATTTATTCTTATAAAGATAATTTTGAGAAAATGTATAATTATTTTAATGGATATATAATTGGAAAATTATTGAAAAATTCAATGTATATAAAAATTAATTTTTTAATTATTGATTATTTTGAATGCTATTTTAATTTGTATCTTGTATTTGTATGTTACAGAATCATGTAACCACATAGTTGATAACTCAACTGCTGCACATCAATCTGTCTTCCTTCTTCTTTTATTGGTACAGCTACCTCGGCCGCGATTAAGCCATTAGCCAATTAGTGAAGGTACAGTAAAATATAATGGAGACTTTGCACGGCAGCTTTGCTTGTACTGAGAGATCGGGGCATCGATCGGTGAGTGATAAAGATTTTATCAGGTAATGAATCTTATATAAAACGTACAGATCTATCATTATATTAGAAATGAATATAACGCTTTATAGATTACTTTAAAATGGATTAGCTACAACGATTATGATACATATTTAATCTTGGATTTGTTTATTATTTATATATATTATAGTTTATTTGTTAATTGATCAGCATCTTGATCTGCTATTATGCTTGAAGCTATTATGTTTACACTCGGAAATGATGAGTTAGTGTTATAAATTATATAATATTAATAAATTAAATAAGAACATAAATCTGTTTAATTTTATTGAATTATTATTTGATTCATACATATTAGAAATAATTAAATTTTTTTATTTAAAAGGATATCCAACAAAAATTCCTTTTTTTACTAATAATATAAATCAGAAAAAATAGTTATATATATATAACTGCATTTTAATCAAAATAAGCTTGATGGATATAAAAACAAATTATTGAAAATAATTGGTTTTTAAATTAAAAACTATTATGTTTATACTCGGAAAAAAAAATTTTATATATAATTATATTAATTTATATATAATTATATTAAAAATTGACATATTTTCTATACAATTATATATAATTATTATAAAACATGTTTATAATATATATAACATTTTTTTCTCTATTCACACAAGTATACATATAAAACAAGAGAATGAAATAGAATTCAATGATGAGTTAGTGTTATAAATTATATAATATTAATAAATTAAATAAGAACATAAATCTGTTTAATTTTATTGAATTATTATTTGATTCATACATATTAGAAATAATTAAATTTTTTTATTTAAAAGGATATCCAACAAAAATTCCTTTTTTTACTAATAATATAAATCAGAAAAAATAGTTATATATATATAACTGCATTTTAATCAAAATAAGCTTGATGGATATAAAAACAAATTATTGAAAATAATTGGTTTTTAAATTAAAAATAATGAAATAAATAATAAAGAAGTAAAGAACAAATTTCATATAAAGAAAAAAACGTTTCGTATAAACAAAATATATATTTTAAAATACAAAGATTTTTACAGATTTTTTATTTTTAAATTAGAATAGGATATTCACATATTCAATATATGTTTATACCCGGCATAAAATAAAGAATAATTTGATACAGCAAACCTATAATTAAATAAGTTATGCATTAATTTTTCTTAATCCCATTCCCAAATATTTATCCAAGATTAAATATGCTATAAATTGGTGCAAAGAAAAAATATGTACATTTAAAAAAATATTCTTCGAATGCTTATAAATGAAAAAATTGTTCTTCTTTACAAGAAAAAAAAAATGTTATTACAACTAACTAATCTTATCTTATATAAGTATATAAAATGCAATACTACATAATTAATTCTTGAACACACACAACAATTTTAACATAATAGATTGTAGCTTATTCATTTCCTTGATTGCAAAACAAATTTATAACAAATAAAGCAAAATAAGTGACATAAAATACCAAAAAGTTAAAATTAGAATTCTAACTGAGATAACCGGAATTCTGTTCGATACAATATTTTTGGTAAAATATACTAGAATTCATATTTTTAAAACAACTATATTAATTAGAATTCTAGGTATCTCAACCAATTATGCATTAATTTTTCTTAATCCCATTCCCAAATATTTATCCAAGATTAAATATGCTATAAATTGGTGCAAAGAAAAAATATGTACATTTAAAAAAATATTCTTTGAATGCTTATACATGAAAAAATTGTCCTTCTTTACAAGAAAAAAAAATGTTATTACAACTAACTAATCTTATCTTATATAAGTATATAAAATGCAATACTACATAATTAATTCTTGAACACACACAACAATTTTAACATAATAGATTGTAGCTTATTCAT
>NW_011627311.1:536301-557263 GCF_000204515.1 Acromyrmex echinatior | reverse complement strand
TATATATATACGTAGTATATGTATATACTCATATCCAAACAGTAAAGCGTGTCTCAATTAAATCGGACAAATCTAGCTTATGATGCTGGACTTGTGGTTTTATCGAAATTCTTTTGATGGAAAGTTGGATGAGAGAAAAGAAGAGAGAATCTATCGTTAAGCCTAAAACAATGCCTTCTTTTTGTAAGAAAAAATTAATAACTCAAAAATTAATATCTCTAATGATGAAATTGTTTTATGAAATTGTTAATGCAATTGCGTTGTTTACAAATGTTCCAGTTAATTTGGTTATCGAAAGCGTGAAAAACAGATGGAATTATAGATAGAGTCCTTTTTCTGTCTCATCCAACTTTATATCAAAAGAATTTTGATAAAATTGTAAGAATTTTTCTAAATAATGGTTAAATATAATTTTTACCATCTCAAAAAATGTTTACATAAAAAATTCGAAGACCAGTTAAATGGTAGAGTAAACAGAAGTAACAATGAGAACACAAATGTTGATGAAACCAAAAGACAAAGGTTTTTTACTATATCATTTGTACCTTACATTTCAGAAAAAATCAAACATCTTTTCAATAAAAGTTTTTACATAAGCATATGGCATACAAAGGTATAAATAAGTTAAAGAAATTCATCCGCGTTCAAAAAGACGAGCTCTCTACTCTGTCTCATTCCAATGTCGTATATAAAATAAACTGCAATGATTGCATCATACATGGGACAAACTAGTAGGTAGAATCTATTAGTGCGCATTAAAGAACACAGAAACCACATCAATTGGAACACGCAACATTCAGTTATTATTGCACAGATTAGATTTAAATTCTCACACGATTTTGATTGAGAGAATATTAATATTTTAGATGAAGAAGAGAGAGTTTTTTCATAAAAGGTTGATGTCTGAAATGATTTTTATAAAGAAACAAATAAATGATTTAAACATTAACAATGACACAGAATCTCTTGACTCTATATATTCTAATTTATTTACAAGGATTTGATGCTTCCCTTTCTTTATCATCTTTGTTAATATTTATACTTTAGTTTTTGATTGCGTCTGTCACATGAGAGATAAAACTGATACATTCACTTCACATGATTTGTTCTTTACGTTTATCACAAGTCTAATATTTTATTATTGATTATTTATTATACACATCTTTCTAATTCTTTTTAAATAATTTGTCATAGTTAACTTGATAATTCTAATGAAAATACGTTTGGACATTATAATTTCCTCACATTTATTATACATTTCATAAGACACGACTACACGTCGCAGAATTCGTTCTTATTTCGTTATGTTCTAATTGTATGATCATTTTATCTAATTGAATTCTAATGAATATTTTGCGATATTTAGAAGGATCCACCTTAGGATTAAAACGTCTATTATTGTATTGAATAAATTCATTACATGCATACATCTTGTGTTTGGCTCTCATATAGACATATGATCACTCTTTGGATATTCATAGTCGAATCTTATATTTAAGACCGTCTTAAGTACAGTCTTAAGATATCATGAATCAATCAGAGGGCCGCATTAGACTTAAGACATTACTTAAGACAGTCTTAAAATAAGAACTGACTATGAATACCGGCCTTTGATTTACTCTGTAATATATTCACGGTTTACAAATTATGAAATTATTTTATTGTAATTTAAATAAATTCAAATCAAATGAGACTGTTCTTGTTTATAATTTTGAATCGAGATGTATTCATGGCTAACTCATTTACAACATAATTTTTTTATTCAAGTGGATAGAAATATGAAATGTGCCATTATTTATCATGTTGAATTTGGATGTATTCATGTCCATATTATATTATTTTTGGATTAAAATGGATTCGAACAATCAAAAGCGCGAATTCGGAAATATCGAAATGAATTTATTCCTATTTCAGTTTCTCTATTTCAGTTCATTCTCGTTTACTGGGATATGTTTATATGCAATAAAATATAATTTCTTCTTGTAATACATTTAAAAGAAAGGGCACGATGTTTTTATTTATAGTTGCAATTTATTAAAATCCTACGCGGAGATTTTATAACAGATATAATACGAAACGTTTGCAAGGATAGATGCAACAGGTGCTCTCTAAAATATAAGAACTGCTCTGTACATTTACTTGTACATTTATTTGATAGTGTCTCGCGCTAAAGAAATAAATCATCAATCGGGAATTTTATCTATCGATGAAAAAAGGGATTGCACAGCCGTCACCTACGTCAATCTATAATCTTTTCTGTGTCACGTAGTAGATAAGAGATAGGAAATTTGCGATATTTAGCTTGCTACTGAGATGCCAATGACTAAGCAATAACAAATAAATCGAAGAAACCTCTATATATACATACATATATATATATCTCCATATCTTCTTAAAGTAAAAAGAACATTTTTTGCTTGAAATTGTATAAATTCACAAGAAATATTATTAGATACGAAAAACCTTGACCGAATATGACATTTTTCACTCATAAACACTACGTTTTTATTATGTTGAACGAGCAACATGTGAAGATAATTAAAGCAACACAAACAGACGTCGAACGTAATCTAAATTATCGCTGTAATAATAACGGTAACCAATTCCCCCGATCACAATACGATATTGTTGCGATTATTTATTGTCTCACCGTCGTTATGTATTAACAACTTTCTTACTCATTCGCTGTCTATTAGGGCATTGAGAGATTCAATTACAAGTTTGTTTTTTATTACTATACTAGACTGCACTAGAATTTTCCTTCTCTTTTTTGCCAAATTTCAAGCATATCTATTTCACTTTAAGTACAAAAAGTATACATTAGTTTAGCTAGAAAAAAACAATCATCTCATGTAATTTGAGAGGAAAGAAAAACCATAATTGCAGTAAGCAGTCATCAATGCTAATGAAATTCCTAAGTCTGGACAGACGTACTAACATACGCGCGACACAATGACACTACTACCTGACTTACTACTAACCAATGACAGCACAATTTAACACGCCTCAATGCCAAGTCGGATAATGAAATGATCATCTGTTCGGTTACCAAGACCATCTGCTATAAGAAACGCGATGCATGATTCATTAACGCTATATTAGCGTTTATTTTGGAAATGCATAAAAATGACATACACACACACACACACACACACACACACACAAATATTGTATGTATACTATTCAAAATTTTTTTAATGGAATCTCACCCTTGAAGATTGAAAATTGAGCCGCTTTTTTTTAAAACTAGTTCGAATTTCACACTTTAGAGTGAAATTCCAATAAAAAAATTTAGAGAGTATATAATTGCTCCTTATAATTGATAATATGTTCACTGCAATATTAAAACGCAATGGCGTGATATTTCGTAGTTCAATGAGAATTCGCGCTTCGTTAATAAGAAATTTCCTATTGCGTCATGGTGCACTTGTACATACATTCCTCGTTCGAAAAGCATCTAGACGATCCTATCGCGTCATTACAAAAACGGCTTCCTCGATCGCAGCTAGACAGATTTGCCTGTATAAAAGCCAATCTATTAATTATCAAGCGCGAATATAAATCTCGAATAATTCGGCAAGAAATCAACGAGATTGCAATACGAGGAAAGAATGCACTTTTTTATACAGAAGGATTAAAAATTTATGTGATGTATTCCTGCTAAAAGATAAAACTTGCAATAACTTGTAATGATTTATGATACACTTAGAGAAAACGATACAGTAGTCATAGCAATTGTAAAAGTGACATCTACACTGAAAGAAAAGATTGACTAAATATAGCATAGCAATTTTAATGAGTTGCAGCAGCCAATTAAAAATAATGTGACATATTTTACCATCTAATTTACTGCAGCAGCCAATCTTTTTTTTCAGAGTGCCACCAGCAAATTAAAAATAATGTGACATATTTTCCCATCTAATTTACTGCAGCAGCCAATCTTTTTTTTCAATATAGATGTAACAAATTTTGTATCTATATTTTTTGTATTTATATTAAATCTATCTATATTTATATTAAATTAATATACAATATAAATAAACTATTTTATAGTTGTTGCAACTATAAAATAGTGTATTCAGCTAAGTACATTAATTCTATATATAAAACTTATAGTTGTCATCTTTATAATTGCTACTACTATATTTTTTCTCTGAATGTATCATCAGTGAGAATTAAATAATTATTAGCTTAAGATTTATATTTTATATCTTTTTTTTATTTCATACCGAATTACACATAGATATCCCGCGAGATTAGAAATTAGAGAATAGCGGAGAAATAAAAATAAATTTCGTTTTCAATTAGACACGTTATTTTTCTCACTGTTAACGAACATTAGGTCAACAAGGCAAACGATAACTCCTATCTATTCTATTTTGATGTAAAACTCCCAGATTGATAAGCGACTCGGATTTAAAGTCTCGTGCGAAAGTTGATTAATACATACAATGGCAAAAGGTTGATAAGTGACTCAAATGTTATTATTTTCGAAAATGTTATTCTTGAGATTCTTACATGAACTTACGAAACTTTCATAAAACTCTGGAGGCATATTTATATGAAATTTTGCTGAAGTATATAAAAATTAAATATATAGAACAAGAAAGACTTTCAAGAATCAAATCATATAAATATAAAAATCAATAATATCTAACTGACAAGTAAATAAAAATAAACATTACATTTAAAATGAAATCGTCTGCTAGATACTAGTAATGATAATAAATCAAGTTAAGATCTAACGGAACGTCTACTTTATTATAATAAATAAATTTACATATGTATATCTTATAGAGACTTATATTAGCTTGTTTTTTAGTAAATAAAAATTAATAAGTAGAAAGATAAAAAAACACGAACAACGGATCTTTAAAAATAAATTAGTTTATTACAACATACAATAAGAATTAAACTAGTTTTTTATTTTTATAATAAATTAATCGCTTTAATGATGGCACACTCGTTGTGTATAAAATTAATTGTAAGGATTGTGATGACATATGTGGGACAGGCAGGACGCTAAAATCTCGTATTAGTGAACACAGAAACCACATCAACTGGAATACCACACAGCGTTCGATCACGGAACATCGGATTAGAATATTCTCATGAATTTGATTGGGACAACATACGCATCTTACAATTAGATGAGAAAAAAATACTGAATAAGAGACTTCTCAGAAATGATTTTTATCAAACAACAAACTAATGGAATAAATTTACAGAACAATACTGATTTATTGGATAAAGCATACGATAGTATAGTTATGTTTAAATGAGAGACAACCTCTCTCAATGTTTTCTATAATTTATATGTTTGTACTGTGTGTCTTTTCTTGTTATTTTTCTTGCTATCGTTAGATGAAATTCGACGCATTAACAGCGTAATAACATTTCGATGATCATGTGAGTTACAAAAAAATTTACTTGTGTTTTATTATATAACTTATTCAATAAATTATTGTGTAGTGTATTAGGAAGTGCAATGACATCACTGTTACATTACTTCGCTGACTGATTCCTGTTAACATTTTATATGTAAGCATTGATAAGTATCTGAAATTGGAATCGAAACTTTTGCGATTAAAATTATTTCATTTTAAATAAACCAAACTTCACATTGACATTCTGCATTGGCTCTAATCGGCATTATTTGTATTGATTATTAATTTCACTAAACTTGCTATATCCTTCAACAAAGTTAATTTTTTAATAGCTTTTTAACGAGTAACAATTGACCGTTAGAACTTTCTCAAAGTCAGGATTATGACCTTAATAATATGTGACCTCAAGGTCTTAGGATCGTCATTGGGGGAAGCTCCCCTCGTCTTCATTTTTATCATTGTACTATACAATCTTACATAATTGTTAATTAACTTGTTAATTAATAATTTATATTCTTGAAGAGTAATAAATTATGGAATAAAAATTAAAATTAATCAAGAAAAACATTTTATAGAAATTGTTAATTATAAAATAAAGAAACATTAAAAATAATTTTCAAACATAATGCAAATTTTGATAATACCTATAATTTATAAATAACATCTAATAATATAATAATTTAATTATCTTTGTCGTACAATATTTTTCTTTTTACTAGATATTTCGAACAATAAACAAATAAAAAACAAACAAAAATTAATAATAAGGTCTCTATTACCATTTGCTTATAATATTTTTGGTCTCAGCCGTCCCTGAGTGTGTATTAATTTTTTCTAAATATTAACTTAAAGTTTTAGATGTTTTAGCAAAACCGTTCTTTTCGTTATGATATTATGCGAATAGTTAGTAAATCTTGGACGCACTGATGCGTAAAGAGAAAAAAAAATGAAAAGCCGATTTTTATTTTATTTCTCTCCTACTACACAGAAAAAATATTTTATTAACAACATTAGCTAACAGAAGTCTAATAGAAAATAACTCTGTTAATTTATAAATTAAAAGGAAAGTTCGTGCGAGCGACAATTATAAATAGGCGTAAATTAATAAAATAAAAATACAGACATTCGACTTTTGATTTGAGCTCTTCAGTAATAGAAGCAAGTTAATAAAAAATAACTGTTTTACTTTATAATAAACCAATAACAATGTTGAAAAAAATAAATACGGAACGTTGCCGAATCAGAAAACGTTGATTACTTTCAAAACGACAACCGTTCATCAAATGCTCAGTGAGCTCTTTCATCTGATTGGTCTATTTTTTATGATCTAATGGAATATACCAATCGAATGAAAGAGTTCACTGAGCTCAGTGAGCGCTCATCATTCTGAATGCACATATTATAAGTTTGATATTCAGAGATAAAACAAATCATTAAACGTCTTTAGTATTTGGCAGAATACTTAAACTTTGTGAGTCGGAAATTAAAATCAATAATGATGAGATGACGAAGTAAAGCATAAATTAGAACAATGTATATATGATACATGTTGTTATAAGCTTTGCTAATTTAACAATATTAATAACACAAATATGTCATCTTTTTAATAAAGTGTTATTTATTTCGTCAATATTGTTACGAAAGAAACAAGATTATTTTCAATTACACGGCTGTTGGTAAATGTTGATAGATGACAATTTTTTTTTTTCATATATCTCTTATCGAGTGAACGTTCAAGCAACTCTTCCCTCCTCAAGCAACTCAAGATTTTCCCTCCTCTCATACCAGGAGGTATGACGTCGCGTGGGATTAAAAATAACCATAGTCCTCATTAATAGCTACGTACATTGGTTCATCGAATCGGAACGAAACCGACGTGGCGAGAGTTAGGATTTCAATTCTGTGAAGTATCTTACGCACAAAACAATCAGCGTCAACGTCTTCGCGAAAAGAGAGGGTGCAAGAAATGAAATGACGGATCACATCGCATCGCATCGAGAGCACGAGAGAGAGAGAGAGAGAGAGAGAGAGAGAGAGAGAGAAGGGAGAGATAAATAGATAGACAAATAGATAGATAGATAAAGCATTTATTACTATTCTAAAGCAAGCTCTCTAGGAATATATAGATAATAATTAAACACGAAAAAATACAAAAAAAATTAATATAGAATACAAATAAGAAATACTCCAATTGTGAGACATACACAGAAATCACAAAGGACCCATCTGCGCTCTTACAAATAAAGCGAGAAACTGCTCACGGGATGAAAAGATTCTGACTTCATTTTTATGTTCACTTATAAATTTATTTATTATAGTGAATAGGTATTTTCCAAAGCCTACAGAATTAAAAATCCACAAGCAGGAGTCCCCTTTTAGGCCCAGTTTCACAACTCACAGTTCTTAACCAAGGTTCAATTTGTATCTCGTCTGATTCTAGAATTGGAAAAAGATAATGAATAAGTTAAAATTATTGTGTCTTCTACTGATAATTCATTACACCTAGACAGTTTTTTTACATAATTTTATCTCAGAATGTGTACCTGAGATTAATCGTCATGTATAGTTTTCAATTAATCAAAAAATTAAATAACCTTCATTTGATAAATGATAATTTTATATCAATCTCTTTAGACATAAATTCTCTGTTCACTAACGTAATATATCGACGTGGCTATTAATAACATGACGGATAAATGGAAACACATCGATAATAAGTGTAAAATTCCCAAGAAATCATGTCCCAAAATTCATGGAAGCTATGAGATTCATCTTAAATTCTACTTTTTTTTTTAATGGAAATATTTACAAACAAAATGTTTGGACTCTCATGGATTCATCATTGTTCCCCGTCATCGTTGCCATTTCTCGTTACAGAACTTTGAGATGTAGACATTAGAAATGTTTGATTTTCGAATTTCTTGTTATTATAGATATATAGATGACATATCGTCATGGTTCCTTCCAACATAGTCAACACAGGTATACAAACATTTAATTTATTCCATCCGAGATTACAATTCACAAAGAGATTGGTGAGAAAGAAATAAATTTCTTTATAGATGTCACTATAATCATTAACAATGGTATGATCGAATTCGATTGATATTATAAGCTAACTCTTTTTCTAGTAAATATACTTAAACTTTCTCTCCTAACACTCAAAATTTCAAAAACGCGATGTAATCATCGGCTTTGTAGACTGAGCGTTTCATCTTTCCCACCCAAGATTCCAAGAAAAAAATCTTCAACATTTTATACACATTCTTCTGAAAAATGATTAATGATTATCCTTTAAAGCTTATATTTTCTACAATTAAAAATCGACTCAAATACTTATTCTTTAAATATTCCATAATGTAATCCATGTAATGTATACCATAGTATTACCCTAGTTTTATATATGTTTCTTTTCAAAAATAGAGGCTCAGAAAAGAAAATAATAACAATAAGGAATAAGAAAAATAAAATGTGGTTACTATTCCTTATTATCGAGACATTTCCTACAGATTTTTCAATAAAAATTTTCAGATCTAAATTGTTATTTTATAGTATCAATAAGCTCTCTAGATTCATCAGAAGAACCTTTTTCCAATTTCGGCTAAGAGAAACGTCGCCTAATAATTCCGTGCCTTAATTGCGACGCATCATATGTCGGTCAAACCGGAAGATAATTAGGGATTAAGAATAAACACATAAATCACATACGCAGAAAAAGTTCGATCCATTCGATAATCACAGATTATAATAGGATCGAACTCTAGCCAAGAATAATCGGTACCGCTGAGGAGTGAGATACTCTAACTCTCTTATCAATCAGGATCTACGCCTCACGTTTGGACAGTAGCCTAAAATGGGTCATTGTCTAGCCTGTAGCAGGCCTCTTCTCGAAGAAAATTTAGTGCTATAAGGATCCAAAAGAATGATATCGCGGATGATTAAAAATCTCCGATTAGTTTGGAAAGCACTTGGGTATCCGAGGGTAAGTTTGGATTCAGAAGTTCCGAACGCTCGGTGCTTTTGTGGGAGGAGCTATGTTCTATTCTACTCGATCGCTGGGCGCTCAGCGACCTGTAATATGACGAAGGAGGATGACGAGAGGCCATTTCCTCGGTCCCTAAAAAGTACTGGCGCTGTTGATCGAAGAAACAGCGGATATTGAGCAAATGAAACCGTCGATTATCTCCTCTTCTTACCGAAATTTTTCCCCCTTTAGCAGAAGAAGGGTCGCGCCCGTTCCAATCAATCACTGCTTGTGTCCATCTTCAAACTTCCAAAGGATACTGGTGTCCGCTCTGCGAGAGCAGGAACGACGCGCTACTCTACTCGACTGTTAATGTGGGAGAGAATTGGGTCGTCAAGAGGATATACCTGGTACGACGCTACGTGCGACCGTCAATTCTTCAGTGCTCTAAGGCTACGGGGAAACCCGAGATTAAATAACTCTTAGAACCCATTTCTTATTTAATATTTTAAATAAGTTTTTGAAAACTATTTTATACTTTTTATTTTAAACTAGAATATGACAAGCGCGCGCTACGCCCTTCCATAATGTTTGTATAACTTTTTCTTAGTACTTTGTTTTCTTTTTTTATATTTTTCACACTTAATAATCGTTTTTTTTTTGTATAAAATATATATAATGAATTATACATTTGTATTTTTTATACTACAAGAAAAGAAAGATTATGTATATAAAGTAAAGTAATTGATAAAGAATTGATTCGATAATATCGATTTTCTTTTTTTTTCTTTTTTATTTAACTTCTTCTTTTTGTATACAATATAAACGTTAGAACGAAAACCGTTAACTGAAAATTAAATACATTGAAATACAATGAAATACATTTTAGCTCTTATTTATTACATGATGTAAAAAAAATTATTTTTTTCTTATTCAACTTCAATATTTGTCATCATTTAAATATATTTTATTTCTTTTGTATATGAGATTTATTTTTGTTAATTTTCATATTAAAACATCTTTTGCCCCTTCTCCCATCTACAAGTATTCAGAATAATTAAAGACATATTTTTTCATTATAAAAAACTTATAAAATTGATATGATAATGCATGGAAATACAATAGTGATTTGTTAGACCATCGTTGCTAATAATGTGATTTTTTCGAGCGTTACAGTTTAAAGGTTAAAAGATTGTATTGTTGATAATTTTCCACGTTGTTGATTGCGCGTTCATTATTATATGGTATATTTTTACAAAAAAATTAAGAGCAGAAGAAGCAAAATAAATTTAATAAAAAAATAGAGATTGAAAGTATTAATTAATAAACTTCACAAAATAGAATGCGAGATAAAGTTCTGATACATAATGTGTATATTTTTGTTTACTTATTATTTAGATGTGCTTTCGATTTCATCAATTTTTCTTTTTATTGGTATATATACTCCTTTTAAAAGATTCGGTATTGACATATAATCATCTATTTTACATATGTCACTTATGTCATTCACAATGAAACGAGGAGATTCTATTATCAAATGAATAAAATATAATTATATTAGGTGCGCAACTAAGTTCTCGCTGTTATTTTGATGAAAATGCATCAAAATAACAGCTTAACAGAGAACTTAGTTGCGCACCTAATATTTTTATATATACACACATACACACACAAAGCAGTATGCGTGTACAGTAGAATCGTCGTTATCTTAATAATTTTTCTAAATATTTCGGATACAAGTTTCATAATTTCGAAAGCGATAAAAGACATTACTATTAGTTCAATTTTGAATACATTGTTAAAATTAAGATATATTAAATTTATTAATGCATATTACTTCAAGAATTTTTCAAAGCATCACTTCAAATAAAATAGTTTTTCATCACGTATTTTTCGAGTTATATGTATGATTATATATATGTTCGAGTTATGCATGAATGTTCAGTATCGTTGATATTAGCATAACATAAAATATCCAACCGATTGCTAAAACCTTTTAATTTTCAAAAGCATTTTCACTTATTATTTTTTTTACTATTTAAAAAAAAACTGATTTTTTTAGATATTTTTATTTTAAAAAATTCAGCGTATCTTTATCCTGATTTTAATAATTGTACTCATAATAAAATTAATGGTATTATCTTATATTTCCATTGAAATTCCAAATCATGAAATTTTCTGATATATTTTTTGCGTATTTTTTATATTTATTATTGAGATATGTATCAACGTAAATATCATATTGAAACACTCTTCATTCATATAAGTTAAATTATAATTATATACTTCAATATACATGAATATATTATATATATATATACATATATTTTTATTTATTTATTAATATTTAATTTAATTATATTTATATATTTATTTATTAATACATACAATGTATATATATTGTTACATACCGATAAAATCTTCTTATTCTTTATAGATATTCTTCATAGATATACGATTTATACTTTACTTTTATCGCTAGATTTCCCTATTTTATCTTTATTTCGAAACCGAAAATTCCGTTTCTCTTTTATAAGAGGGTATATTCAGTTTCTTTATTTAAACATTCAAACTAACAGATAGATCACGTTATATATTAGTTGTTGGAATTAATTCGTAGCGTTTTTAATGAAAGAATGTTATTTATTTCACATGAGCATTAAAAAATACATTAATGAAAGTACTTCCCATCACTTGTAAAACGCTACGAATTAATTCCAACACCTAATACTTTTATGCATCATAAAAATTATCTACAGATTATTCTAGAAAGAATGTCTAAGAATATCACACGATCTTTCTCAAAGAAGCCCTTCTATAAAATAACAAATATAAAAGCGTACATTAACATTAATAATAATGTATATTATATTAGCGTTTAACGATTAAGTAATTAAGTTTAACGATTAGCAGTAAAATAGAAATCTTCTTGAATGCGAGAACGAATATCTTCTTTTTCCCTTTTTCTTTCCTAATAAAGAAATTAAATTAATTTTAAACATATGAATGTAGTGAATTCGCCTCACATAAAGGATATTAAGGAAAACCGAATTTTTATTACAACAAATGGTTAAAATTCAACCATTACTTATTAAGAATAAACTTGTAGAGTGGGGAGTAGGGCTTACGCGGAGCCTTGCTATTTTATCTCAAGGAAAGCGCGAGTATAGGTAGTTCTACCAAATTTTAAGGAGTGTCGATTGGTTCTGAAAGGACACTCCCACACTTATTTTCAGAATATAAAAGGAGCTGTCAAAGACAGAAACCTCTCTGCACTGCTCTTCTTTTCCTATCCTCGGTTAATTCATCAGTTACCCAGACAGTCAGTCAGTTAGTTATACTAACTATCAAGGTGAAAACTATCCTCGCGCTTCATCAGAACCTCACTTTTCTTTTTCGCATTGTTTTACCTATAGCATTTACCTTTTTTAATAAACGATAATATTGAATCGAATCTATCGACGGAACGTCTAAATCTCTAATCGGTTACATACACGTACATATACATATTTGAATATCTGAGGGGTGTTGCGATTGTCGCTGCCAATAGCGTGACCTCCGTTTACGACAGAACATTATATTCTTCTTTTCAGAACATTATATTTTTATTCTTTTTTTTGCATTACCTCCATGCCTACCAAAGGCGGACGAAGACAAAGAGAAAAGAGATTGAGGTTCCAAATTAAATCGGCTCTTATTTTAAATCAAGATCCTTTCCCCTATTTCCAAAATGCGCAATTGCTAGGTCAAGACAAAGTAGACTCACCCCGCGAACCTGTTTACACTCTAAGTAAATTGGAGGTCAACCTCACGTTTCCTAATTACAAAACCATTCCAAAGTCCGATCCACGTAGATTCGCCTATAAACTTCGCGATCTTTTTGGCACCGGATTCAAGATCACCCTCCCTCTAAATTATCCGGTACTTCCCAGTGAACCGCATCCTTAACAGCACAACTTAATCTCCGGTCCCCGAGTAAATTGTTTAAATACATTGACTCAAAAACGGAGAAAATCTCAACAACAACATTGGACGTAACAATATATATATATATATATACATAAAATTGTTTCAATATTAATTATTTTAAAAATATATTTTATAAACAATATTTATAAGTTTAAAAGAAATTTATTAGTACAATGAATATACAACTAATTTTGTTTTCGTAATAAATGCATTAATAATTAAAAAATAAAACCGTTTAAAAAGAACAAAGCAATAATTCAAACAGGTACATACGTGTATTTTTATATTATTAAAAAGATTATCTTTAATGAATGAAAAATGAAAAGATATTGAAAAAATTTTAAAATTAAGCATTCATACATTTCTCTAAGTCGAAATATTATTTATCTGTGTTACATATTGTTCCAATAATTTGAACTTTATCTCCTTTTTTTATATCTTCTTCAAAATAATTGTTTTCTATAAAATTTACGATATGAGTCTCAAGATTGTACTTTCCGTCTGTCAACGATCCACAACCAATAATTTTTTTTCGTTATGTATGCTGGCAAAATTCGATTTTATATATCCTTTCAATACCACGAAAATAAAATAAGTACGAATGAAGAAAGTATTCGTTTAAAGAAAAAAAATGTTAAATCGGAAATTCAGTATATCGAAATATAATAGTATCTTTCCAGTAATATTGATTAACTTCTTTAATTCAATGTATACTTCAAGTTGTGTACTTTTTTTATCGAACGAGTAATGTGTAGGTGTGGGTGTGGGTGTGGGTGTGGGTGTGCGCGTGCGTGCGTGGGTGTATGACAATGACAATGCATACAATTAATATATGTTTTTACTTGTATTACTTCAATTGAGTATTAAATGTCATAGAAATTCTATGATAAATTCGTTGCCCAGATATATAAATAATCAATATTTGGTAGAACAAAAGATTATATTAAATATAATCGATTTTAACTTCAGAAGTGTGTTCCAAAACTTGACTCTGTCGACTCCAAGTATCTTTTATCCTTATTGTCCATTGAATGATAAACAAGAATAAAAGATACTCGTTGAATCAAGATTTGGAACGCATCTCAGAGAATCTTGCAATGTATATAATTTCTACTGAATTTTACAATAGTTTATTATGTATTTTCTCACACTATAGAAAAGTGTATTTTAGTTTGTATTTACATCATTCATAAGAATATATATCTTTGTCCAAATATTTTAGAAACAATAAATATAAGTAGATGCCTACTGAAAAAAAATTACAGAATTTTAACAAATATTTCTTTTAATACGGTAATTTCTCTTTACATAGTCAATCCTAAATAATTTTCGAGTGACCTTGATCCTCAAGAAAATCAAGATCATTGGTCTTTTTCGTCGTTCGTTATTCGTTGAAAAGTTATTAAAGGATTCTTTTATTACTTATAAGGAACATTTTTATGAATAAGGTAATTTTCGAACGATTTTCCATACGAAGCTATTCTCACGCTCCCCTATGTTAGGTCCGCACGACTTCCACGCGAAGCGACTTTCAGCCCCTGAAGCCACTTTGAAACGACTTCATCTCCGATACTTTTTAATGAACAACGATAAAATCAATGACCTCGATCTTCTTGAGAGTCAAGATTAAGAACATGATCCCTCGGATGTCATTTATGGGGCTGACTGTATAAATGTGAATCTTCAATAGTAATAACGAAATATTAAATTAAAAAATTTTAAAAATATATATAATATATATAATTACAATAAAAAATATATATAATAAAAAACATAAAAAATATAAAATTAAAAAAAAATATATATATATAATTATAATAAAATGAACAGTTATTATAGTTTCTTGTCTTTTCTAGTATAGAGTGTTATTATATTTCATATAATAATTAAATAGAGATTGAAAATACACAATTCTGATACATAATGTATATAGAATATATACAATGTATGTATGTATGTATACAATATGTATATATGTACAGGGTGTCTCAGACTATCCGTCCACTTTATCTCCGCAGAATAAGATCCAATCCAATCAAAAATATGCTTAGACCAAAGTTATGGGGTTTAAAAAGATCTATTTATTGATCATATCAATTTGACTTTGGGTGGCTTTGCCAAGCTCTGATCAAGGTCACATCAATTTTTTTAAATCAAACATTCTACTTTTTATTCTAGAATCTAAAGCCGATATCAAGAATTTTCCAAAACTTTATAATAAAGTATCTTTTGATTAAAATCTTGTTATGAAGATTAAAAATTATAGTACCGTCGGCATTAGCATTACCCAAAGTGTACCGCGTGAAGATTGCCTAGTCGAATTTATATCTTTTGTGCGCGCACGCGCGCATGGTGTGTGTGTGTGTATGTGTGTGTACGCGCATGCGTATCTACATGCGTACGTGTGCTTGTGTATGTTGGTGTTTTTGAATAAATAAATGTTTATGAGAGATGTTCAAAACGACCACGCACACACACACACACACACACACACATATACAGGGTATATCATCAAAATCCGGACAGATTTCAATTAAAATTTTCCGCTATATTGTGTCTCCGCCAGAGGTTGTTGTTGGCGTCGAGAAAGCCTGATGCTTCTAGTAAACAGTCATATTCTCAAAATGCTGTGATGTTGAAATCAAGTACGGAGTATAATCGAAAAGCCACGATCATCGAAGGTCTTCGCGCTGGGCGCTCAGCAACGGAAATAATTCGGTTCTTTGGATACCCGAGATCAATTGTTTATGACGTTGTGGCAAAATATACGGCTAGAACAGTCCAACGAAGGTTCCAGTATGCCAGCGAGGAAGAATCACAAACTCGAAAGAGACGCACCGCGAGGACCCCCGCAGTCGTTGAAAAGACTCAAACATTAATTTCGGATGACCCAGTTCAATCGTTGCGCGTTCTGATGGATGTAGTGAAGCCGTGGATGGAAATTGTAACGTCTGGAAGGCCATATGTTTTTCAGCAGGGCGGTGCACCATCTCATCACGAGTCAATCATCATTTGTCATCATGAATCATTTGATTCAAAATTGGCTTTTAGACAACATCGATATGTTTTGATCCAAGGAATTCTGGTCTCCCAACAACCCAGATTTAAATTCCTTGGACTGCTACGTATGGAGCATAGTTGAAAGAGTCACAAACAAGTCTCGGCATCCCAATATGACGTCATTAAGGACCGCTATTGAGGCAGCATTCATCGGCATGGGCAGTGCTACATTATAACGTGCGTGCGAACGCTTTAAATCGAGAATTGTGCTCTACAGGGATCCCTCAAGTGTCATGTAAAAGTATTTTTTGTAATATTTAATTTTTCATTAAAAACATTTTGTTTAAAGAAATTGTTTGATTTGTCCGGATTTTGGTGACGCACCCTTTATATGTATATTATATGTATACAATGTATTGAGAGAATTTCAAAGGATTTTCAAGAGATGGCATAACTAGTACTACCGCATCGGGCATATTATTGCTATCTTTATGTTCAAAACATCATGTGGCTTTAGTTTTCAATATTTTGCCAAAATGTAAATAACATTGATTTTTTGAGCATTGAAATGTTGAATTTTGTGCCAACAAAACGTAATTTACGGGAAGCTTTGCTTTTTTGCTTCTATTTGAAGAAAAGTGCTGCTAAAAGTTAATGAATGTTGCGGGAAACTTATATTATTACTTATGGTGATTATACTTCATCGATTTCAACATGTGAGTATTGGTTTCGACGCTATAAAAATGGTGATTTTGACGGAAGACAAGGAACGTCCAGGCCAACTGAAAAAGTTTAAAGATGAGGAAGTGGAAGCTTTACTCGATTAAGGCTCGAGTCAAAAAAGAAAAACTTGCAGAATCATTAAATGTTGATCAACGATTTCCAGACATTTGAAATGATTCAAAAACAAGAAAATTGGATGCCGTACGAGTTGAAGCCGAGGGGCGCAAAATAACTTGTGAATTGTTGCTTCAAAGACATAGAAGAAAAAATTTTTTGCATCGTATCGTGACGGGTGATAAAAAATGAATACGATAATCCGAAGCAAATCATGGTGCAATCATGGCGAACCATCAATATCGACGGTAAAGACCGAATATTTACAGTAAGTCAAGTAAGAGCGTGGTCGAATTAATTTATAAAAAAACTGTGTTGCACCATTTTCATGTTATTAGTCTTGAGATAGATTCGAATAGTTTCGTACGACATATTTAAACCTTTCTGCTTCAATTTGCTTGTCCTTGACGCAGTGTTAAGTATTCCGTATTAAAACAGATTCATTATTTTTTTGTCGTCTTTTTTGTTCACTTTGCATATCGAGCCATGTTCCGGTAAATCATCGACATTTTTTGCCACATTATATCGTTGCAGCCATTTCTGTACGAATGATTTTGACTTTTTATATATTTAGCAGCTAATTGTGACATTTTTGGACCTTTCGGATGAATGCAGAGGAACACAACGTGATGCGTATTTGGTACTCATGGCGCTTAATGTGATTTTCTTAAGAAAGTTCAATGACAACTGAATCTTCCTTGATAGTGCATCAAGGACAAAGGTGCCCTCTATGGATTTATGATAAATTTAGGGCGATATCTTGTATTAGCTTTGAGTAAAGCCGACCACGCTCTTACTTGACTTACTATACGTCGCCAAGCTCATGCTCTGTATTTGGTGGAATCAGCTGGGTGTAGTGTATTATGAGCTGCTCCAACCCAACAAAACCATCACTGGGGAACGCTACCAACAACAGTTGATGCAATTGAGCCAAGAATTGAAGTAAAAACGGCCAGATTACGCGAAAAGATACAACAAAGTGATTTCCCAGTACGACAACGCTCGGTCACATGTTGCGAAACCAGAGAAACGTCATCAAAGAAACGTTAGAAACGCTTAAATAGGTCCTATCATACCCGTATTCTCCAGATATTACTCCTTCCGATTACCACCTATTTCGATCGATGACTCATGGCCTGTCTGAGCGCTTCCATTCTTATGAAGATAAATGAGTCGATTCGTGGATAACCTCAAAAGATGTGTCGTTCTTTCGACGTGAAATCCACCTATTACCAGAAAGAAAAAAGTAATGGCTAGCGATAGACAATATTTTGAATGATCAATTTATAATCATTTTTTCATAAAGCCGTATTTTTCTCTTAAAATTAATGCACATTCTCATGTATGTATTATGTATGTACATAATGTAATTGCATGTGAAGTTGGGTAATCGACCTGTTGCGAGATAAGTACTGCGAATAAGTAGTGACAAAGAAAGAAACGTGGTGACCGAGAGGCTTAAGGCGCTCATGTAATACTTTTACGTCTGACGAAGAGAATTCGAGATCACGCAGTATCAATTTTATTTTTAATTTCATTAAGGAACATTTGTATATAAAAACGAAAAGGAAAAGAGCTACAAGTCTAAGGTTTCTTAGGCTCGTAATCCTTTTCCTTTTCATGTTTTAATTTTATTGAGCCTTATTACTATTATTATTTTATATACAATATATTTATTTATGTTTATTCATTTATAAAAATCGGATATTGTCATACAATGTTGTAAATACAAATGAGTCGTACATCACAAACATTTTATAAAATAATATTTCGTTTTATATTTATTTTTTATTCATCTTTTATTATCTTGTTTCATCATTATATTTTGTTCATCATTTTACAATATATATTCGTGATGTATAACTCATTTGTGTTCCCAATGTTTTTATATTAATTTTTATTTACAACATTGTACAATGTCCAAATTTTATAAACAAATAAATGTAAATAACTATAATATATAACATGATATTTTTTGATGAAAAATTGATACTGCATGATCTCAAACACTCTTCGGCAGATGTAAATGTAGTACGTGTAGGCCTTAGATCTCTCGATCACCCCGCTTCTTGTTTTAGTTTATTTACTTACCACGCTATAGACCGATTATCCAACTTCACATACAAATCTCTGAAACAAGAATCCATGCACCCAAATTCTTTTACACTTTTTACATTCGATCCCGCCTTTCAAATGATATAGGATACATTCCAATTCGTGTTTCGCAGTTCGTGTCATCTCTTTATGAATATAAAATAAAGTATATTTTTTTATTTTTGTTATGCTTATCATATAATAAAAATGTTTTTAATTATTCTGAATATATTTGTAGATAGGGAAGAAAAAGATTTAATATGATGTTTTAATATAATGTTTAAATAATTGCAAATATCTAAAGTAATAATTTAATGTATTTGTATTGCAATTATACAGTCCGTATATTATATAATTATTTTAAATACCTAACAGCAATATAAATTAGATAAGTCGATACGTTATGCAACGTAATACAATCTCGCTTTATACGTATGTTATATCAAATGTTGATGAATAAAGCAGCAATTATCGAAACTACACTGAACTGTCAAAATACAATCTTATAATGACAGTTTCTTATGCAGTACGAAGTACCGTAAGAGTCAAGCAAGTGAACAACAATACAATCAACAATACAATACTAATCAACAATACAATTTCTTACACAACTTTTTTATAAATGGATAAGTCGTATCAGTTTTACTCTGAAAAGTTAGAAGATAAAATATGTATAGTGGAATACCATTAAGTCACTAGAAGTCACCATATTGAAACCGCTACACTGGATTTGCCATATTAATTGAATCTATTTTTAATGATGCTCATATATGAATCATTTAGTGAACTAGTTAAAATCTAGCTTGACTGTAAAAACTTGACTTAAAAACATTCCTTTTTCTTATTAGTTATGTATTCACATTAATAATCCTAAGGAATCCTTTATTTAATATTCTTTAGAATTAGATTAAAAATAATTTAAAATATGTTAAAGTAAAAACTTCAAGTTTCCAAATGCTTTTTAATTTTTTATGATTTTTCGCCGATTTTCAAAGTCGATTGTAAAAAATGCTGGTTAGCTTAAAAAAAATTGCGTATTTGCTCAGTAAAAAATTTGTTATGCATATATATTAGCCATTTTTTGCTGTTATTAACTTTTTATAAAAGCTCGGCCAAACCTACGGTAAAAACGTAAAACGAGCGTCAATAAAACATTAATTGGAGTGTAAAGGAAGTGTAAGAGGAGACTAACGAATATAATGAAACTTATAAGAACCGAAAATTAGAACACGGAACATAAACAAGGAAGCATCTAAACGGAAGGAACTAAACGTTAAAGAAATCTAAACGAAGCGTAGATAAGTTCTTGGGCAAGTGCAAGCAGAACGTTTGTTGAATATAAACGGAGCCTCATTAGACTGTATAAAGAACATAAGGTAACTCAAAAACTTAATTTATTAATTTATTAAGTATTATTTATTATAACTAATCTGTGCTTCGCGGGTTTTCTCCATGTCTTGGTCCATTCTTGATGTGCCAACGTTTCGTGGGCCTTACAGTCCACTTCATCAGGGCGAGGAGCAGCCTGATACTGAGCTGTTCCTCCAGGTCCTTCCTTTTTATGTTACGCTACTTGTTGAGGTGGGAGTTTTTTGGTGGTGGAGGGGGGGGGGTTAGAGTGATGGGGAAGATAGTGAAATCTTGGTCGGTCTTTGCTGGTCGGGAGGATGGTCTTCCATATCTTACTTATGTTATGTTATGTTATGTTATG
>NW_011627311.1:482580-533992 GCF_000204515.1 Acromyrmex echinatior | reverse complement strand
GGGGGGGGGAGAGTGTGGGGGGGGGGGGGGGGGTTAGAGTGATGGGGGAGACAGATAGTGGAATCTTGGTCGGTCTTTGCTAGTCGGGAGGATGGTCTTCCATATCTTACTTATGTTATAGCCATTATCCCTGTTTAGATTGTTAGGGTGTTTTTTATAATTTAATAATTACAATCTTCCTATGTGTGTATTACAAATGTTATGATATGAAGTACATATTTCATATAATGTGTTTATTGCATTTAATGCACTGAATTCAATCTGCGCACTTTGTATGCTTTGGAGATAAATCCCGCTTGCTAAAAATGCCGTATATATCCCAAACAGGTGGAATATACAAGACAACAAATTAAACAAAGAATACGAAAAGCAAAGCACTTGTATTTTGCTACACAACATACTTTATTATTCCACTACGAGTATTTATCACGAAATAATCACTAAGTCTTTTACACGCCCTACAGTAATCATTTTATGCAGATTATGATGGCATTACTTACTACAGTGACAAATCGATTGAACTCACAATAATTTCATTAATATTAACAATAAAAAGCTGAAATCATAACACAATAACTGATATAACATAAAGGCATGTAACAGATTAGTTGCGGGAAAATTACCCTACTCCTATTTTTTCTGACTTGCGACGTAAATCCCAGCGCGGCGTATTTACCGGAGTTACCTTAAACGAAGCATCATCGAATTTTTTGACGAACGAAAAAATGAAATATGGTCTAGATTCTCAATAAGTATATGATGATATTAAAATATATTTTATTTACTCGGTAAACATCTCAAAAAAAATATTATGCTTTTTTCTTGGAGCTTTTTTCTTGAAATTCACTTTAAAAAAATTATTTTATTAGAACACTATTGAAAAATCTTTCAATAGTGTCTTTTTTATCTTATTCTATAGTTTTTTAAATTCGAGAAATTTAATTTGCTGCGTCCTTCTGGTGGCGGTGCCGCGTACTATTCAACGAAGTTCCGTTTACAACTTAATGAGACTAACATTCTGTTCACGCTTGCCAAACGCTTCTATTAATGTTTTTCTTTTTTTTTTGTTTAATTGCTACTTTATTAATTATTACTTTAAGTTCTATTAAAAAAATTTTTTTTAGTCCTATATTCTAGAAGTGTACGAAACGTATAAGGGTATTGTCCCATAACAAATGAATACACTCTTTGTGGAGTGTTTAAGAAGCATAGATAAAGTTTCATTGAATGAAGTGTTTAAGAAGTGTATCGATAAAAAAAACGCTCCATACACTCTTTATAGAGCGTTGTAGATCATATGAAAAAAAAATATTTAAAAAGTGCAGCAAATGTAACAGATGTATTTCACTTTACGGAACGTTTAGGGAGGATTCGGGGAGCGTGTGAATATTCAAAATCCCAAAAAGTCAATGGAAAGTCAATAAAATGTTTAAGAAGCGTTAAAACTCTTCGTTCATATTTCTTTGACGCTTCGACAAGTTTTATCCCAGGAATTAATCGTAATACACTACTTTCTTTTGCCTTCTCGACTTCATTATAAAATAAATAAATAAATACTATTTTATATAAATAAAATGTTATAACTTTAAATTAAATATTGTATTATAAGTTATAAACAATTCATACCAACTGTAAGTACAATTGTTTCATATCGTACAGTAAAACAATAAAAGATCGATATTATATTAGATTGCGTTTGACTTAGCACCAAAACACTATCGTGTCTTCTGATAACAGTTAAAAATAATCTCTTATTAATTTCCAATAATAATATTAATAAAATAAATAATATTTTATTAGAATAAAACATATATTTGTTTTATTAAAGCTTTATAAAGCTAGTAGGACCAAATCAGCAGAATCAAATCGAACTTATCGGAATTTTTAATACTCATTTTATACTAAATTGTACCATTAATGGTAATTTTGTACCATGTGCCATTTCGAAAAAAATCGTGGCGGTGCTAACTTAATATTAAGCTAATAGAATCAATTCAAAATAAAAGAAAAATAATGTTAGAAATTAATCGGATTTGTACTATTTTGTACTACCACAAAAACAATTTTATATTATGTATTATTTCCAAGAAAACATTAGCGCTGCTAATTTAATATTTAATATTTAAGTTGGCAGGACTATAAAAACAACACAAGGGCAACTAATACAACTGAATTTGTACTAATTTGTACTATTGAAAATAAGTTAATACTTTACACGGTTTCTCTTTAAAATGACTTTATTATATATAGTTGCAATCTGTGAGGCATTCCACGTCAAACCGGACAAAACATCACTTTTTTTTTAAATTGCTAACATTATTACAGATAAAAACATGAGCTATATGTTACGCAAAAAACATTTGAGATTTTTTTTGTGAAGTTGTTTACTTTTTATATCGTCGTATAAAATATGCAAAAGATCGTTTTTATAAAGATTTTCAATTGTTCTATGGATGAGTTACTGAAAATGTCTTTAAAATTGATGCTTGCATTTTTTTCATTATATATATAATTATATAAGAATTGAACATTGTTATTGAATATTGAATATTGAATAATTGAATTTGTTTACGACATTTTTTTATGAATTTCTGCAACGTTACAAGTTTTTTTCGCGAAACACGTATCTCATCTTTTTATCTAGAAATATTAGCAATTAAAAAAAAAAGATGTTTTGAAGGTTGTTTTGCGCTAACAAATTCAAGAATTAATATCATTAGATAAGTCAACTTTTTTTTTAACTTAAGTTAAATTAAAGTTAACAACCTTAAAAATTTAATTTAGTAGCTACAAGTTAATTTATAATGAAATTAATTGAATTAAAAATTAAGTTAATAAAAAAAGTAATTGAAAAGTTAAAAGTTAAATTTGCTTTTTTTTATTTTTTTATTTCAAGATTCCATTTTTAAATAACGGTCTTACAAATAACGGAAATGACAAATATAGATTTGAATTAGAAAATACTTCATATTTTATTTACATGTTTTGTTTATATATATTATTGTTTACATAGGCTGTTATATATACTGATTGACTATTTTGTTCACATATATTTATTAAATTTAAGTAATAAAGCCATTTCGAAATTTTTGTCGAACATCTTTCCTCGCAAGTTATCGAGGAATATAAAATGAGTCCTCCTGCATTGAACAGCCGTTCAACGTGAGCCGAAGATGATATATGTGTTATATTTTAATAATAAAGAATAATATAATAGATTTCAAACTATCAGAAACTAGATACATCGAAATGCACGGTTTCTGACAGATTGAAATCTGAAGCTTGATTGTGTAATTTGAAATGAGTGAAAATCACAAAAGTGAGCAAATTCATTAGAATATTTATAATTTCAATGGTCAACATCTAATAAATTTCTCTCTTTTGCAATTTTTATTTCATTTTAAGCTATCGCTATTACCGCGTATTATGTCTGAGACTTAAGTTAAAATAAAATAAAAAATTAATAGTTACGGATAAAATGTAACTAAAATATAAAGTTAAAACGTTAAAAATCTAAAATGTAACTAAGTTAAGTTAAAATTAATTAACTTTTTATTTTTTTAACTTCACAAAAGAAATTTGAGATTTTTTTTTTGTGAGTTGTTTACGTAAGTTGCAGAAATTCATAAAAATCGCTCATATTCAATTATTATATCGTCGAATCATTATAGTCGTATAAAAATGCAAGAGATTGTTTTTATAAAGATTTTAAATTGTTCTATGGATGAGTTACTGAGAATCTTTAAAATCGATCTCTTGCATTTTTTTTACATGTGTAATTATTATAACAATTAAATATTCTCAGGACATTTTTTTATGAATATCCATAACTATTAATTTTTATCTTTTTAGCATTACCCAACCTTGATTAATACCGTGGTAGTAGGGACGGTCTCTCAACGAAGCAAAAGAATATTATAAGATAGGCACTTTGAGGTTCATGTCTCAGTTACGGAAGTTACAGTGGTGGCGACGCACGATTTACCAGCGATTTATGTTCATACGCGGGAAACCTGGTGCAGGTAAGGAGAATGGAAGTGCACTGCGTATTGCGTAAATGTAACCGAAGAAAGTTCTTCCGTGTTTGCCCGGCGCGGTGCATGTTGCATAAAACTTTCGTTACAGAGAGATGAAGGAAAGTGTACCTTTCGCTCTCCATCCTACTCTCACCTTTTCTCCCTTTCGTTCTCCCTCCTCTTCTACATTGCAATCGAGAGAATGCAGTCGCGCCTGACAGATATTTTCTCGTTGCTGTGCGTACAACAGTTGGGGTACTCGAACGATCTCGGAGAGATCGTCGAATCCTATTTTCAATTCGGTTTGTCGATGCCGGATCGTCGCGCAAATGTAGATTATAAACACGGTGTCGAGGACGGATAAAATCGTTTTCTCATGACGGAAGCGAGGTGCGAGCGGATGTTGTCGGAAAATAACTCCGCGCGCGTAACACAAGCGAAGACTCGAATTACAAATCGAGTTTACGGCAACAGCTGTTTTCAACAGATTCAATTACAGCTTCCATTAAATACGCCGACGGCGTATCTAAAGTGTTAAGCGAATTGCGCCCGGAATTTCTTCGAAGCAACTTCGACACACGCATTTTGTCCGACTCGTATTTTTTAACTCGAACGTGCACGCCGACTGCTTTTTCTATTTATTGATAATCTCCTCCATCATTATCAATATACGTTAGTGTTATTATTTTAATAACATCCCTAGTATCTCGTTTTTAAAAATTTTATCGTCTGCTTCAGCGATAAACATTATACAATGAGTGGTCTGAGCGATGTCCTTCCTGCAATACGTGCAATTTACGTGATAAATTAACGTATCGTTTAACAAATTTATTTCGCAACGAACATTTACTATTTTTAAGATATAAATAAGAAGATAACAGTTTTTTCTGCTTTTTTTCTTCTTATTTTTCTTATTCTTCATATATTTAAAAATATAAATAGCAATTATAAATATGACAAGTATACAAGTTTTCCATGCAGCATTAATGTGTACATATAATTGAATAAACTATTTTATAAACTATATTGCAATAACTGTAATAGTTCATTCAACTATATAGATTATTTATATGTACATTAATTATATATATAAAACTATTCAATTGCCATCTTATAGTTGTTACCACTATATCTGTTCTCTAAGTATAATCCTCTTAGATTTAGATTATATATCTTGCTTTTTCGCTATTTCCAAAATTATTAATTACAAAAACGTATAAACATCATACCAATAAACATATGGTATTATATGATGTAAAAATATACATAAGTATCTGCAACAAACATGGATAACTGGAGTGCGTTCAGAAATTACGGCCAGATAACTCTGAGCTACAGGTTACGTTACATGGTACATTACAACAAAAATGCATCCTAGATTTATTTAGGCATAATTTCTAAACGCAGCCCTGTATGAATCAGTTCAACCCTATGAATCGCTCGCTGACGGATTCGCCGCGAGCAACGTAATCTATGCGAACGAGGGCGAAACAACTCGTAACGCGTGTCGATCAATTTTTCGGCCTCGATCGGCCCCACCGAATCTCACCCTCTCAACCCTTGCGCGCACAACCTCTACGCATGTGTGCTATGAGTTTATTCCCCCACGCACGTGATTTCCGGCCGTTCCGCGACAGCCAACGTGCGGTGGTAGCACAACGCGCAGTAGTCGCGCAGCGCAGTGCCGCGACATGATATGACACGGTCGTTATTATAGTGTCGACAAAGATCCAAGCCAGTGCGTCTCGCCTCTTTTGCCAGGACGGTTCGCTCTAGCAAGGGAGGTGAGGTGGTTGATCAAGGCCCAACGTGGCGTGGTGTGACCCAGTGCGGCGCGACCACGGCACCACCACGACGTGGTGAACCGTGTGATTCGGCGAAGTCGAATCCTCCTTCTTTGGTCACCCGGTGAGTCAAACCCTTCAATGATAGTGTACGATTCTCATGGCGAACATCCGGGACCGCACGCGATCTCTCTTTATCTCCAGCAGTTTACTCATTGTTATGAAGGAAAATAAAAGGAAAGTTTCAATATCGCCTACATTACTGGCATCAAAAATTGAACTGCAAAAATGCAAAAACACACTCGCTCGCTTCTGAAAGTACGAGAAATAAAAAACACCCCGACGAAGCTAGAGAGACAGAAGGAGAGAGACAGGAATAATGTCAGAAATCACACTCAAGGAAAAGACATACTTAGTAATAGCAATTATAAAGGTGATAACTGTACAAGTTTTATGCAGGTTGCCCAAATGTACAGAAACCTTGTAATAATTTTTGTAAAATTAAAGATATAAGAAAACGATGAAATGTCCAATATTTCAAAAAAGCTACTCTGTCATGGATACTGATCAATCACTATCCCCAAGTACACAAAGGCGGAAAGAGTCTCCTAGTGCATGAAATTTTCACTTTTGTACGACCACCATCGTTTTAAATTAATGGAGTCGTTTGTAACGACTTAAAATTGTTGCATTTTGAATGCATGCCAAAAAGTAGCTTTTTCGAAATATCGGAATACATATATATGTATATCTTTATTTTTATAAATATTATTATGAGATTTCCACAGTTTTGGGAAATTCCATATGTAGAATTACTATACATAGTTGAATTAATTATTAAATTATTTTACAATTATTATACCTATAAAATAATTTATTCAATTAAATTAATTTATTCAATTATGTGTGTGTGTACATTAATTCCACATATAAAACTTGCTATAATTGATATTATTACGTTTTTTCTTAAGTAAAGGTGTCGAGTGGACTGATCCATCAGGAATCGTCAATGAACGCAACAATGATGACGCACAATGAATCAAAACTTGCTCGTAAAATTCAGTTTTATGAATGATTTTTTTATTATGACAGCCACGCGCCGAGAAAAAGACGCATCTCGCTCTAATATATACCTACTGGTTTTATATGCTTTTACTATCAGAGCAGTAGCGATTTACACGGATAGAATGGTTTTGTTAAAATGTCTAAAAATTTAGCTACACTGAAAAAAATGTTTTATTTATATCAATAAGATATGTGATAGAACGCATTTTATTTTATTTTATTTTAAGATTAAATAAAATTTCTGTTTATTATAATTAGACTCGATATTTTATAGAAATGTTTAAGCGACATAATTACAAAAGGTTTTGGTTAATATTTTTGATTAATATTTTCGATTGTATCTATAAAACTTTTAGTTACATTTACTAAACATTTCTTTTCATTAAGAAATTGCTAACTTAATTAAACAAATTCAATATTATTATCAAAAAATTTTGATACTTAATAGGAAAAAATCAATTATGTCTATCTGATATTCAGATAACATTCATGTTACATAAAATATTTGGATTTTTAAATATGTTAAAAGTTTTAGATATCTCATATAACAGACATGTTATCCGGATAAATTGTAGAATTTTAATTCTTTTATTCTTTAATTTTTTTATTCTTAAATATATTGGTTGAATCTATTAGACTTATTATAAAAACATTTTTCATTGTAAATGCAGATCTGAAAGAGAGATCTATAAATAATTATGTTCAATTATTTAAACTATTTGATGCTCAATTTGGTTGTGAGTCACTTTTTGCATCATTAGCATAATGCTAAATCATCCTATGTAATTTTGTTAACGATCCAATTATTTAAATAGTTAACTTTTAATATTCCTATTGTGTTAACTTTTAATATTCCTATTGTGTTATCCAACATCATTGAAGTCAGATGTTCATTATTCTTGCAAATTTGCTTCAATTTTAATTAAGGAACCAATGTATTCTACGATTCACGATTTGGATTTCTATTTTCCTGCATTTTTTTTCAGGTTTTTTATTAATGGACTTTCAACACATTTACTGATATAATTGATAAGGTACATCATTATATTATATATATTATTAATTTGTATGTATTAAATATTAATTTTCTTTTGTTCACGGTCACTTTTTTAGAGTATTACTTTATTACTACTTTGATTTAATTCAAACTCGCAGCACTACACAAAATGAAGAATATGCAAAAATATTTTATAGACTTATAATGAGTTTTGTAATATTATATAGGTTATTGGTTTATAAAGATGTGTTGAGTAAAGATGAATATGTTTATTTATATGTTTATAACATTGAGAATAACTCGATCGAAGTCGATTTTATTCTTTGTAATTATTATTTTCATAATTATATTATTTTCATAATTTAAATTAAAGTTCTTTGCTACCTTATACTGGCTCTTTGCCCTTCTTTCACCTATATTATTTTAATATTCCATTTTTTCCAGATTTTTCAATTTACATTTATTCTAATTTTTTCAACAAAACCTTTCTTTTCCGTATAAAATTAGCAATATTTATGTGTTCACGAAAATAGTCTTAAGCTTTATGTACCTAATTTTTAATATTCGCATAGCAATAAACTGTCCCAAAATTACTTTTTATCACTTTTATTCGAAACTTTTGTTGTCCACGCAATTTTTACCTTCATGACCAGCTTTAATGATGTTCTTAATTGAAAGAATGACATAATTACTCATCGAAGAAAAAATATTTTGTTGCAAATTCCACACGATATAACATCTTCGCGCTATGCTGTGATTTGAGAATTTCATTGTATTATACGAACGCCTATAACTGCGATAAGATAAGAACGTAATAAAAGATTGATGGTGAAGTTCTTTTGCTCTCGTTACGACGCGCTGAGTCAAAAATCTGATCAAAATTATTGTTTATCTTATTATTATTGTCATAAAGCATAATTGTATAAGTATATTCTTTAAATGTCTTAAATAAAAGTGGTTATAATTTTAAAAATTAAAAAAACGAAGAACATAAAAAACCACAGCACAGGTTGTCGGTTGTGAAGATTAAAACTTTATTCAATAATGAATTATTTAAGCGTTTATCAATACCCATATCAAAAAATAAGCGATTAAACGTTTCGGCCACAATCTGGCCATCTTCAGTAATTAAACATCCTCTTAAAACGCAAAATTTTTACATTTAGTCGAAATAAGTACAACGGTCATATGTTAAAATAGATTAAAAGTGTTCTTATTAGTGTGACGATGATTGTGCGGCAATATTACAACACCAGCTTATATGCCAGGACACAGTAGAACAAGAATTTCCAGATTCTAATCAGAATAAAATTTATAATCTCGTTAATCTCTTATACACGAAAAATAAAGAATAGATGCGTTACCTGTTTTATAGTCAAAAAACGAAGCGGTGGATCTCAGACATTACTTTCGCACAATTAAAATTTAGTCGTGACATTGTGTGTTGTTACTGGTCATATCATGTATTTTACCACTATTTATATACCAAGTGAAACTTTCGAAAGTACATTTTTGAAAATTTCACTTCGCACAATTAAAATTTAGTTGTGACATTGTGTGTTGTTACTGGTCATATCATGTATTTTACCACTATTTATATACCAAGTGAAACTTTCGAAAGTACATTTTTGAAAATTTCACTTCGCACAATTAAAATTTAGTTGTGACATTGTGTGTTGTTACTGGTCATATCATGTATTTTACCACTATTTATATACCAAGTGAAACTTTCGAAAGTACATTTTTGAAAATTTCACTTCGCACAATTAAAATTTAGTTGTGACATTGTGTGTTGTTACTGGTCATATCATGTATTTTACCACTATTTATATACCAAGTGAAACTTTCGAAAGTAAATTTTTGAAAATTTCACTTCGCACAATTAAAATTTAAAACGCTACGAATTAATTCCAACACCTAATATATACCAAATGAAACTTTCGAAAGTGCATTTTCCATGACCACTAACAACACACAATGTCATGACTGACAATGTAATGTCTGAGATCCACCGCTTCGTTTTTTAACTGTAAAACAGGTAACAGGTAACGCATCTACTCTTTATTTTTCATGTATAAGAGATTAACGAGATTATAAATTTTATTCTGATTAGAATCTGGAAATTCTTGTTCTACTGTGTCCTGGCATATAAGCTGGTGTTGTAATATTGCCGCACGATCATCGTCACACTAATAAGAAGACTTTTAATCTATTTTAACATATGACCGTTGTACTTATTTCGACTAAATGTAAAAATTTTGCGTTTTAAGAGGATGTTTAATTACTGAAGATGGCCAGATTGTGGCCGAAACGTTTAATCGCTTATTTTTTGATATGGGTATTGATAAACGCTTAAATAATTCATTATTGAATAAAGTTTTAATCTTCACAACCGACAACCTGTGGTTGTGCTGTGGTTTTTTATGTTCTTCGTTTTTTTATATTCTCTAAATCTGAATCAGTAGATAATCACTGATATCAGTGCCAAGATAAATCACTGATAATCAGTGAATGAAATATGAGATTCCTAACCTAGCTAATCTTTATTATGTCAACCTTGTTTCAATGCATAAATTCAATGAATATGATATTGGAAGATTGAAATTATCAAATATCAGTATTTTAATTATATACATTCTTTCCTTTTTAGTTGAACTTTACTGATTATCCAGAGCCAAATATGCCACTGAATAATCAATGGTTATCCACTGATTCAGATTTAAAGTGATCATTCGATTATGTAATAATAAATATTTCAAATGGATTGTGTTGAAAATCTGACAGTAATGGCGCGCAATTCTATTTCTGATTATTGAGATAAACGAAGAATACATATATGTATTAGTTTAACATCCAATTTTAAATGGCGCTTATCGTATTTAAAAATAATATTAGTTTGCGAAGTTTTTCTTCGTTCGAACGAAGCAATTTCTACGTGTCATTCTGGAGTGATTCTCGCATTGATTCTAATCTTCGCAAGCAAGATTTACTGGTATTTACGTATAGGCAAAAAATATAATTCTTCTGGTATGGTCGATCAATATTCGAAGTGTAGGTTGATCGATCGCTGACTAAGTTGTATAATCACATGTTACTCCGCAACGAGACCACTTGCGTTTTCATATCCTCTTTTCCATATGCTCTCTTTTTTCCATTTGATCTTTTGACAAACCTAGCATTCCTTTGATTAATTTTGGGGATTTAGTCCCCATTATTTAGCAACTTGTTCATATTACTTAATATGTATTACTTTCTACTGAAGTTCATTAAACTTAAGTTTCATTTAACTAATTATTTATATATAGTTTTTTTTGTAGTATATATGATCATGAAGATTATATTATTTGTAAAACATATTTTTACTGTTGCCACATTTACAGTTTTATTGTGACTTTCATTCAAGATAGATATTCACTGAATTTCTGGTACAATTATAAACATTTAGTTTTTCTGTGATATTGTACTATCTCTTATAGAATTTTCCAAAGATACTCTTTAACAAATCTCACATTTCTTACATAACTTTGTCAAATTCTTTCTATAAGAACTCGATTGGAATTAAATCTAGCGACTGAAGAAATGATCAAATCATACTTTGCAAAATTCTTTTTTATTCTTTTTCTTCTAAGTTAATTAGTTAATCGGGTTTAAACTGCTTAATTTTCATGCTCAGTTTTCGATCTTTTCATCTCCATTTATTTGCCTTTCATTGATTAATTTTTGAATGCTTCCTATCCATAATTTTCTTGGTCTTCCTTTTCTTCTATTTCCATGAAGTATCCATTGAAGAGCTTTCTTCAATAGCCTTTCTTCATTCTTTGTATATATTCAAATCAAATCAGATGCTTTTCGCCGATGTAATTTTAATTTGATTTTTTTTATTTGGTTTTTATTATTTTATTTTCTTTCTACTCTAAAAAAGGCCTTAAAGAAGTTGTTTCTCTTATTTTCATTTTTAATGAATAAAAATGAAAATAAGATGAACAACCTTCAAAGGCTTTGATCTTGATATGATGTCAAGATCATGACCCTGAACAACATTTAAAAAGTTAAATCGAACGAACATCTTACATTCTTAGATAATACTAACTACTGTCGGCGGTAGCTTTCAAGCCTTATAAATTCAAAAAGTACTTAAAAAGAAAAAATATTTTGTTACAGTGTTTTGAAAAGTTTTCAAATTAAGCTCTAAAAATATGCAACAATAAATGGAGGTTTTCGTTTGAAAAAATCAATGTAACCTTGATCTGATCTTAGCGATGCTACCCAAAGTCAAACAGATAAGATTAGTAAAGAGCTTGTTAAACCCTAAAATTATTGCCTTTATATAAACATATTTTTTATTGAGCCTTATAATATGAAGATAAAAGGGGTGTACGGGTGATTTGGGACCTTATATCGCTATCATACATATGAAAATAACCTCTAATAAATTTATTTTTTTAATAAAAATAACAATATAGAAATAATTATAATTATCATTAATATATAATTTAAATAATATAATAACAAGAAGGGCTACGAGTCTAACGAATATTTTAAAATTGACATGTAATGATAGTACATACAATAATAAAAACAGACATATGTTTCGACTCCGATCGGATCATTATCAATGTCAATTAAAAATTTTTAATTTAATACAATAATAGTCCATTATTGAAAAATAGATATTAGTTAAAAATTTTAACGAAATTGCAAATGTTAGATGTCCTTGGTAGAATCAGAAACGCATAGATAACACAAAATAGACCGACTTAGTAAAAATTTATTATAATAGTAGATATTTATTACTGTTACGAGTACCATTAAAGATATTATAATCATATTTATAAAATTCTGTTGGAAAATGTAGTCATATAAATATGTACAAATTAAAGTAATATATAATAAATTGTCGATTTTTTAAAATAACGTGATTAGAATGAAAACAATAAATTATTCATATAAATTATTCATATATCCTGATTAATGTGAGTGAAGCAAATTAATATAGTCAATCCAGTATGAATAAATATTTCTTTGTATAAAAAAAGACACAAATAATGAGAGATATATATGAATAATTATGCGATGGAGATTAACTAAATTTTTGTACAAACTACATCAACTGTTGTTTGGAGAATGAGAAGAAATTGGTAGAAAGAAGAAAACCAGTGAAATAGGAAAGGGTATGAATTACGGAATAAGAGGGGGAAGTATAGAAGAGTAGGAAAGAGATTAAGAAGGGAAACGTGAATGTAATTTGGAGATAGAATTCTGGTAAAGATTCTATCCCAACTTGTTTGTTTAAATGTTGCGTTTGTCTCTTTATATGAATCATCTTCAATATTAATTTCTTGTTATAAGACGGTCCTTTATCTAAAATTTCTATGTCTTTCCATTTAAATTTATGATTATGATGATCTGTAATGACAGAAGAGGAATCTGTTTTTATGTTTATATCGGAGATGTGTTCATGTAATCTTGTCTTTAATTTTCTTTTGATTTGATCTATACAAGTCGTATCACAATCTTCATGAGAAATCTTGTAGACAACATCTTAATTAGATAATTTATCCTTTTCCTCTTTTAATAAATTTTTTGAAAGTAGTTGGAGATAAAAGCTACTTTGCAATTAAATTTAATAATTATGGATAAGAAACTTTTAGATATAGATTTAACGTAAGATATTATAAAAAATTTTTCTTTGACTTGAAGGAGAGTATTATGTGTAGTTCATGTTATTATGATATATTGAATAGATATTTTAATCTTTTTTCTATTTTAGTAAAAATAAAAGAAAATGGATATCTATTATTTAAAAGAATGTGAATAGCATTGACTAGATTATTTTAGATAAAAACGAGGATTTAATAATTTTACTATTCTGTCTACAAAACCAGATAATGCCTACTTTATGAGAAAGAGAGTGATGCGAGTTATAATTAAGGAATCTATCAGAAAAGATTGTCTTCTGATATGTGTAAAAAATAATGATCTGATTTTTTATAATAATAGTTGTATCAAGAAAATTCAATCTCCCATTGTCACTAACTTCCATTATAAATTGTAATCTCACGTGTAACAAATTAAAAATGTTAAGTATCATTAATACTATTAGAGCAACTAAAACGATGTCGTCCACATATCAAAAATAAAATAGCAATTCCACATGTAATTGTTTGATCGCAAGTTCTTCCAGGTCTTATAATACAATATCAACGATAGTAGGAGACAGTGATGAATCCATTGGAGTGCCAAATATTTGTTTATAAAGTTTATTGTTGAAGGAAAAGAATGTAGAATTTAAAACTAAACAAATGACAATCAAAAATTCATTTATAAAGGAATGTTGATTTTTTTAGAAATAAAATTTCATCTTTTGGTAATACTGTCTATAGCCAATTCAATAGAAAACATTTGTAAAAAGGGAAATAACGTCAAGAAAAACTAAAAACACATAGTCCAGTCCGAAATAAGTTCCCTTTAACTTGTCAATTAAATGGAAGCTATTTTTAACGGAACTAAGTGCCTATCTGCTGTAGTAATAAGATAAAGGGAACGTCACTGTTGTTCTTGACAAAGACACTTACATCTTAAGAATGGAAAAAATTTTATCGAATATTGAAATAAATATATAAAATATAAATAAATATATAAAATATTTTATCACATACCTGACAGTTAAAAAAGATCCGATAAAAAACTTATCAACAATCTATTTAATTTGCTTATCAGATGGAAAGAGAACAATTTCATCATTCGACATATCAGTCCACATATCAAAATCTACTTTCCACGAACAGTAACATTCCCAGAGCATATAGTCTAACAAAAATCCACAAAGGTAATCCATTGAGAATAATAATTTCTTCGATTAACAATCCTTTATATAATCTTTCCTTATTTCTATTATACATCATATCAATAATAAAAATATATCTGAGGCACCTAGAGTTCCATTAAGAATAGCTTCCATTTAATTGACAAGTTAAAGGGTATTTGTTTCAGACCGGATTATGTGTTGGTTTCTTTTGATGTTTTTTGCTTTTTACAAATGTTCAAATTGAATTAGCTATAGATAATATTTCAATCAAAACATAGGATTTTATTTCTTAAAAAATCAACATTCTTTTAAATAAATTTTTGATTGCCATTTGTTTAGTTTTAAATTCTACATTCTTTTCCTTCAACAATAAACTTTACAAACAAATATTTGGCACTCCAATGGGTTCACCACTGTCTCCTACTATCACTGATATTGTATTACAAGACTTGGAAGAACTTGCGATCAAACAATTACCTATGGAATTGTTATTTTATTTTCGATATGTGAGCGACATCATTTTAGCGTCTCCATCTAATAATATTAATGACATACTTAACATTTTTAATTTCTTACACATGAGATTACAATTTACAATGAAAGTTTAGTAACAATGGAAGATTGAATTTTCTTTATACAACTATTATTATAAAAAATCAGATCATTATTTTTTACACATATCAGAAGACAATCTTTTCTGGTAGATTCGTCAATTATAACTCGCATCATCCTCTTTCTCATAAAATAAGCATTATCTATGGTTTTATAGATAGAATAATAAAATTATCAGATCCTCATTTTTATCAAAATAATCTAGTTAATGCTATTCTTTTAAATAATAGATATCCACTTTCTTTTATTTTTACTAAAATAGAAAAAAGAATAAAATATCTATTCAATAATAACATGACTATATTCTCCTTCAAGCCAAAGAAAAATGTTTTATAATACATTAAATCTCTTACATTAAATCCATATATAAAAGTTTCTTACCCATAATTACTAAATTTAATTGCAAAGTAGCTTTTATTATCTCCAATACTTTAAAAAAATTTATTCAAAGAGGAAAAGACCAATTGAATAAATTATCTAATCAAGATGTTGTCTACAAGATTTCGTGCGAAGATTGCAATGCGACTTGTGTAGGTTAAACCGAAAGAAAGTTAAAGACAAGATTACATGAACATATCTCCGGTGTAAACAAAAAAACAGGATCTCCTTCTGTCATTACAGAATCGTATAAATCGTAACCATAATTTTAAATGGAAAGACATATAAATTTTAAATAAAGAACCATCTTTATAACAAGAGACTTATATCGGAGATGGTTCATATAAAGAAACAAGCAAGATTTAAACAAACAAGTTGAGACAGAATCTTTACCAGAATCCTATCTCCAAATTATACAATCACTTTTTCCTTCTTAATTTCTTTCCTACTTTCTTATACTTCTCCCTCTTATTCCACAACTCATGCCCTTCATGCTATTTTACTGGTTTCCTTCTTTCTATACCAATCTCTTCTCATTCTTCAGTTGATATAGTTTGTACAAATATAAAAATTTAGTTGATCTCCATCGCATAATTGCTCATATAGAGGAAAGCCCCCTATTATGAGATAGGCGTTAATATAAGATACCGGTATTTCTGTTAAATTAATAAACGCTATATATAAACCCATGCTCTTATATTATAATGGAAATCGTTGCTAAAGAGTAAATGTTATTGTACAATAATAAAAAGGACAACCGGAATGAACGAGTGCCTATTTCTGCGAAGCTTGATTCCAAATACTTAAAGACGAGTTCTGGGTATAATCTATTACATGCTCATTTTTCACGTACGCTGACTGTGTTTGTTTGCATTTTAGAAACATGAAATAAAGTTTTTTAATTGCAATACTGACATACTTTGCGTTTTACAGTCGATTTCTCGGGGCATCTCATATTAGGAGCACAATTTTTTTATTTTGCGATTTGTTCACTTTTTACGTTTCTTTAATTTAAAAAAAGAAAAAATTTGAATTAAATTTTATATAATGTTATCTTAAAGTTTATTAAATTCCCTTCAAAATGACCTATTATTTCTTTATACAAGGTGCGTCCCAAAATTTTCCGAACTTTTTCAATAGGGATAGGTCGGGTGGGGCCATCCGTGTGTTCGATTGCGCGTTTGAAAGGTACATCCCTAGCTGACTTCCAGTAAAAATTTCATGACATTTGGTTCAGTGGAAACGAAGTTATGGCGTCTCAAGTGTCAGTATGTTGTATACATCGGTACGAGAAAGGAGGAAGTTGGCGCTTGTTACACGATAATGCGCCATCTCACCGTTCGACACTTGTCACTGATTTTTTGACTAAAAATCACATTTTAACAATCAACCATTCCCCGTATTCGCCTGATATGGCACCTTGTGACTTCTACCTATTCGGCAAAATGCATTTGTCCATGAAAGGAAAGCGGTATGTGGACGTAGAAGACATCCAAAGGGCTTGTACCACTATTCTGAAGGACGTGCCTTTGAACGACATAAAACACTCATTTGAAATGCTTTTAGATCGTGCCAAACGTTGTATTGAGTCCGACGGGGACTACTTTGAATAAACAATTTGAATTTGAAAAAAAAAGTAAACCGTTGTTGTTTTATTTCAAAAGTTCGGAAAATTTTGGGACGCTCCTTGTATTTTGTCCATAGACTTCTAGCATTTATCCAAAATAAACTCATAATAAGGGCCTCCTCTGTATCTCTCATTGCTTGTATCTTTTGTTATATAAAGAAATATTTATTCATACTGACTCATCAATGGATTGACTGCATTAATTTGCTTGACTCACATTGATCAAGGTATGTTTATATCATTAATTTATTGTATTCAGTCTAACCACGTTATTTTTAAAAAATCGACAATTTATTATATATTATATGACATCAATTTATACATTTTTATATGACTACATTTTTCAACAGAATTTTATAAATACAAGTATAATGTCTCTAATGGTACTCGTCACAGTAATGAATATCTATTATAATGAATTACTAATGTCCGTTTTCACCAATGTAGATTAACTTTAATCTCGGTTCAATTTAGTCTTCATCTTTTTTTAATTCTAAAGATTAGAAAAAGATATAGAATAAGTTGAACCGAGGTTAAAGTTAATCTACATTGGTGGAAATGAGGATAAGTCGGCCTGTTCTGTGTTATCTTATTATGCGTTTCTGATTCTACCAGGACATCTAACGTCTGCAATTTCGTTAAAATTTTTAACTAATGTCTATTTTTAAATAACTGACTATTATTGTATTAAATTAAAAATTTTCAATTAACATTGATAATGACTCGATCGGAGTTGACATATGTCTATTTTTATTATTGTATGTACTATCATTATATGTCATTCAAATTTTAAAATATTCGTTAGCTCTTCTCGTTATTATTATTTAATTTGAGTGTTATTATTATTATTTTATATAATTTAAACATTTACTAAAACTGGTATATGAGCCTCTTAGCGCAATTTCAAAATTCATTCTGTAGCTTTTTCGGATTTTGTTTTACTATGTGCCCTTGACAGAACGACCTGCAATTAATTGTGTCAATGAATGGTGTTTTAAAAGTCGATGTACGATCAATGCAAGAATATGCATAGGGAAAAGTGGAGGAATTGCGAACACGGGGTAAATGCAAAGGGTGTTATTGTACTATATTAAAGTAATAATAAAATCTTATTTTTCGCATTGAGCACTGATGATACTATTAAAAACAGCCGGCATTGGAAAAATTTTCGTGATCAATGGGGTCCAAAGGGTTCAGAGATAATTGAAAAACAATAACATTATCAATAATTGATATAAATTTGTGATTATTGAAATAAATATTTGGATAATACATTATTGAATTCATGAATTTTTATTATATAAATGCTGCATAAATAAGTATGCATACTTGTAATGCTATAATATCTTAGACTGCCATACAATTACAATTTTTTTTCTACAGTTGTCATCTCTATTGATAATCGAACTCTGATAATAACATTGAAATCACAGTTTTAAATAAAAATCGAGATACATATATATATATATATATATATATACAAGATATATATATATATATACCTACATGTCTACAAAACAAATAAATCATAAAATTAATAAATACTATATTATCAATTTTTTACTGTTTTCGCTTAAATTTTAACAGTCAACTTCCATAAGATCGGTTAGTATCTCGTCAGTGCATCCAGTGATAATCCAATATACACTTAGTACGATATAACATGTGATAATCATATAATATACATGCTATTTAGAGTAAATCATATCATTAGTCTTTAATGATTATGATTTATAGAGGAGAATTACAAATGCCTAAGCGATAAATTAAATAAAACTGATTTTTTATTAATTACAAAAGTTTTTATTCTAAGAATATTTAGCTTTAAACTACAATAAATTAACGTTCGTACATGATTAATGTAAACTAAAAACTATAATTTTAAACAAAAAACGAAGTCAATTCGACATTATTCCGCGTGGCAGCAGGTAATTTCGAACGGCAAAGATTTTATTTTTTTATTATTAAAATTGTGATTATTAAATTGATAATACATGAATTAAGTAAAAGTTAAATGAAATGTATAACTAAAAAACTTTTAAAAAATGTATAACTTTAATATTAAATTAAATTGTGAATATTAAGTAACAGCTTTAACGATTGAATCGATAAATAATAAATAAAATGCCTTTGCGAACCACTGTTGATTGAAGAGCGTTGAGAAATAGAAATTTGATTGAGCTAATGTGAAGATATTAGATGAAGAGATTTTTCTTAATAGAAGGTTAATCTCGGAAATGATATACATACAAAGACAGCAGAAAGTTTTTTAAATTCACAGAGTGATATTGATCTTTTAAATTCCATCTGATTTGATGGATTAGCTATATATTTCTTGAGTTTCCTGATTTTTCTATTAGTATTTCTCTTTCAATTGTAAAGAAGATTATTATTTATCTTCTCTGTTACATGCTTATTTTATTGTCGTATACAAAATCATATTCTTTACATCAACATTGAAGATGTTATCTTTCTCCATAATGAGTTATGCTTTTATATTTCAATTTAATTGAGTTAAGAATTTTTTGATATTCATTTTAATTAGTTAATTTATATCATATATTTCGTATATATCACATATTTCAAAATGACTACTGTTAGATGGACATGCTACAATTGCATTGGTAATTTCTATGCGGAGAGATGACAATCTACAGTTCGAAGATCATTATTAGCAATTTTAAATACGTGGACGTAAATTCAATTCTACTTTTCCTTCCTTTTCCCTAAGTCCCTATTTAATTATAATTAATTATATTTCAAGACTATTAATTCATAAAATCGCGTTGTTTAAGATCAGAAATTCTTTGTAATACTGTCAAATTGTTTACACTATAAAGAAGATCTAAATCCAGAATCGACATGTATGTACGAGGAATAAATTTTATCATTATTCAAATTGAGAGATTTAAACAATAAAATAAAATATCTTAACAGAGGACTCTCACTTTTTAAAATAACAATTATAAACTATTCAAGGCTAATAAGAGTCAGCGCAGGAGGAGGTGCTCAATGTTAATATGGAATGATGACTTAACTCCAATTTTTTCGTAATATCTTCTTTATTCAAAGTATTGAACATTTCGACTCTCTTTGGAGTTTTCCTCAGCAAACGCTGAATAACTTAGTAGTCTGTCAAGAAAAGTCACTCTACAGACTTTCCAAGTCTGAAGTGGACGCTTAAGACTCCTCCAAGCATGTTAACCTTTAGACTGCCGGGAAAGCCACTTTTTTGTGACTCTTGAATTTTGAGTTAAAATACCACTCTTCTAATAGTATTCAAAAGAAATTTTCCCATAATTACTGAAAAGTATCGAAATGAAAAAAATAAAAATTATAAAAAATATATATTGAAAAATATACAAAAAATCAAAAAATATAAAAAAGTAAAAAATTATAAAACAAGAAAAAATAAAAAAAAACAAAAAATTAAAAATCAAATAAAAAAGAAAATTAAAAAAGAGTTACAAACGTTCTAAGTCGTTAGCTCTATAATACTAAAAGTAATACTAAAAGAAAGTTCAGAGTCTATATGTTTTTATTCGTTTATATAATATGTTGTCAATATTACGCTTAGGGCTCGAAATTTTATAAATCTATGCTCAGAATTAAAATCAGCGATATCAACACTCTCAAAATACATATTTTTGAGAAAATAAATATTTTTTATATTTAATCGTATGTTCCTTGCCAGGAAAGCACTTTTCCTTCCTTTGTAAGTTCCTATTTAATTATAATTAATTATATTTCAAGACTATTAATTCATAAAATCGCGTTGTTTAAGACCGGAAATTCTTTGTAATCCTGTCAAATTGTTTACACTATAAAGAAGATCCAAATCCAGAATCGACATGTATGTACACACGAAGAATAAATTTTATCATTATTCAAATTGAGAGATTTAAACAATAAAATAAAATAAGGCTCTGCATAAATCTCGAAATATTGCGCCATGTGTATGTTACTTATATAGAAAAATTTTTGAGAAAAAAGAATCACTATTTTAATGCCGACAGTCTAAAAGAAGCTTTGGATATTCTTGAATTCAATAATTATAAGATTTAAACATTAATTTGAGCTATATATATATATATATATATATATAATTACAATATTCATGATCCGGAGTGTCGAACGTGTCATTAAACTAAATCAATGACACGTTCGATACTCCGGATCACGAATATTGTAATTAGAGAGTTTCGATGTAACTGACTAAATCTTATAATTATTGAACCCAAGAATATCCAAAGCTTCTTAATATGCTTGGAGTCCGTTAAATATCCACTTCAGACTTGGAAACCTGTAGAGTAACTTTTCTTGACGGACTACTGAATTATTCTGTGATGATTGTTTGCTGAGGAAGACACCAAAGAGAAACGTTCAATATTTTGAATAAAGAAGATATCACGAAAAAATTGAAGTTAAATCATCATTTCACATTAATATTGCGCACCCCCTTCGGCGCTGACTCTTATTAGCCTCAAATCGGTTATTATTTTGTTATTTTGAGAAATTTAGTTTATATTATTTCTCTTCAATCATCAGTGACTCGCAAAGGCATTTTATTTATTAAAATGTATTTATTACTTATTACTTATTTAACTTTTCTCTTAGGTATTTCCTTCTATATATGTATTTTATTCTAAAATTTTTCTAATAGTGATATTGATAATCTATACAATATATATATATATATATACACATAAAGATACGCCCCTATTTGTGAAAAATTTCAAATATACTATAAAAATATTTGAGATAAGAGTCATTGATTCTCGAGAAGGGAAACTTTAATAAAAGATTAATCTCAGAGGCGATTTTTATTAAAAAATAAAAAATGGATTGATACAAAATGATACTGATTTGTTAGACCCCTTGTATTATGATTTGATCGCGAAGGATTAATGTTTTTTTGTTTCAAATTATATATTCATATTCTAAATACATCTTAATTTTATTTTGTAATCTGACGGATCATCGTAAATTTAAATTTAAATTTTTAGTGATTTTTAACTTACATATATTTTATTTTTGTTTGACCAAGTTTACTTTACACATTTTGACTCGTTATTTTAGTTAAATTTCTAACATTTATGTCTATGGTTTGAATATTCAGCAAAATACAAAAGACAATATTGAAGAATTTTATTTTGGACAATAGTTTAACAATAGTTTTAGATGATTCAACTTTTTAACTTCTCTCCTTGTACTCTACAATATACACGGATTTTTTTCTAACGATTAAATCTTACATTGAAGATACCAAGGATTTGGAACTTCAATACCAAGGATTGAAATCTGTATCTATTATATTTAATATATGCGTTACTACACATGAACAACCTGTGTTAATTCACATTGGCATTATTTATTATTCTTTTCCTAAGAGTCATTCTCCCGATTTAACATTGTGTTATTTCTGAAATTATTTCTGAAATTAAAAGTCGTAAAAAGAAAGGTTTATCAGAGACATCAGAGACTTGCAAGAAATTGTAATAATCTCTTTGCAAGCTATGTCAAAACAAAATCTTCACAAATCATTCCAATCGTTAACCATGTTACATCGCAGATGGAATAATTTAAATAAATTGTACGATTTCTATTATAATCATTGCAGATTTCTTTTAACATTATTCTTATTACTAATATCCAGCCACGATTTGTAAAGTGACGTCATATCGAACAAAGTAGGTAAGTAACACACATAACATTTCGCATAGCTACAGCAACGAACTATATTCGCGCGTAAAATATTAATAAAAAGCTTTTTCCAACGTCGGTTGATGACCGTCACCACTATATCGATTCGAGACATGCGGTGGAAGTTACGATATCTCGGGTCAAGGATATGAACACCATAATTAATGTATGAATACTTACACGTGCACAAGAAGTGTCACATAAATTATAATTTTGCTCATTTTTTTAAATATTATGTCTCTCATTTGGAATGCACATAAATAACGAAATACACGAAAGTCTGAAAATTCTAATTCTACTTATCTTTTAGTTTCGAAAATGTCTGTTCAGAGAAATCTGCCATGGGAGAGACTTCTGTATAGAACATATGTTTTATTAGCCAAATTTTATTAGCCAAATATCTGGCAAGTGGAATTTCACATACCACATTTGAGGAACAAAAATTGAAATTTGTGCGAACTTTAACAAATGTGAATAGAAATAAGTAAAGACGCAGGTTCTGAAGGCTAAATAATGTAATAATAAATTAATATAACAATAAATTAATTCAATTAATGTTAACAAAGAGCTTGTATAATTATTAAATATAAATATTTTAATGGACAAGTCTATTTATAAAAACAGGAGGAACGTGTTTGCAGTTTCAACTTAATAATAAAATACATTTATATTAATTGTACGGACATAACAAATGTATATATACAGGGTGTATATAAAATACCGACACTCCTGAATGTCTCGAAAAATATGTTTTATAAAAAAAATGCTTTAGATAAAAATTATAGAATTTAAAAATCTATTTATTGATCTTATCAGTTTGGCTTTAGTGAGCGTTGTCAAGGACAGATCAAGGTCACATTGATTTTTTTTAAATGAAAACCGCCATTTTTTATTGCATATTTTTGTAGCTTATCTTGAGAACTTTTCAAAACACTATAACATATTTTTCATTAAATACTTTTTTGTGACAAGTGGTAGCTTGAAAGTTACAGTATCGCCAGCATTAGCGTTATGATCTAAAGTGTTCAATTGAAGGTTAAAACCTTTTAAAGTTTTTTCAAAGTCATGCTCTTGATATCATGTATTAAGATCAAAATTTTAGGAAGTTATTTCTTTTATTTTTATCTTCGTACTAAAAATATAAAATAGTCTTAATAAAAGATTATTATTAGAAATAGTAAAACATACAAAGGTCGTTTGAAAAATTTTGAGCAATATGAAGATGGCATTACTCATCAAAACCATTCTGATACTACAATCGTACATGTTTTGCAAGATTCTGTGAAAATTGTAACCATTTTAGACGCTCAGATTCCCATCTAATCCCTCGTATAAATCCCTCTCTTTATATTTTTATTAAGTATCTATTTTATATTACATTGATTGTTTAAATAATATAATATATTATAGGACCATATATGTGATAACATAAACTATAGAAATCAAAGCCTTAAACGGTTTAACTGAATCTTAAATGCTTGTATGATTCTTGTGTGAATTTATATACTACATATGTAGTCCCTAGAAACGCGCGCCGAAATGATTTTTCAATCTTTGCTAATTCTACTAAACTACCGCAGTAATATCACGAGTTAAATTGAGCATTTTAACAAATATTTGATACTTATTCGCATTTTCGAAACGATCTTAATAATGTTGAATAACATATTATAAAATCTGTAAATAATTAATTCTTATTGCGAAAAATATTATCTCCGGGAGTCATCATCATTTCGTCAAATCATTTCGGCGTACGTTTCTGGAGACTACATACGTAGTATATAAATTCACACAAGAATCATACAAGCATTTAAGATTCAGCTAAACTGTTTAAAGCTTTGATTTCTATAGTAAATGTTTAAATCTTTATTTTTCTTAGCGATTTATTGTTTAAATTAAAACTATTTTTTGTAATAGGGAAGACTGAGGATAGTTGTACCAATGTTTATAACGTTTTTATTTCTTTTAATGTACATGACACAACAACTATTTAGATTTATAGTACTATTTGCAAAAATGTGCAATTTTAAACTGTTTATGAATAAAAATATAAAATAAAAATATAAAATTTGATATAAAATATCAAAATCCGAATTAGTATAATACATCTTGCTCCGAGCAAAATGAAACAGAGAAAACTGTAACATGTTTTAAAAACAAATTATCTGTTCTAAAACACAAATTCACTGCTTTAAAAATACAAATTGAGTGCTTTAAAAATAAATTATCTGTTTTAAAACAGAAATTATTTTCTTATATTATTTTTGTTTTTAAAACAGTAAATCTGTTACTAAAAAGCAGTGAATTTGTGTTTTAGAGTAGAGAGAATGTGTTTCAAAATAGTAAATTTGTGTTTTTAAAGTAAAAATTTGTGTTTCAGAACAGATAATCTGTTTTTAAGCAATGAATTTGTGTTTGTAAAACAGTGAATAATATCTATTACAATAAGAAATACTCACAACATATTCGTACGTGGCCCTAAAGCATGAAAATAATTTCAGCGCGTGCTTGCATCGCAGTATTTCGTGGCTATAACAGATTTCCAAATCTGAATAGTCATCAATTTTCAACTAAAATATTTTGATTCATAAAGTAGAGGGACACTTTTTTCTTGTCAAATTTTTATTTTTACGCGAAAACATCAATATAGTGTATTTTTATCAAAATTTGAGGTGAGCGAGATTTTTAACTTTTTAACTTCTATTTATTGTTAATTATAATGGTGTTACAATGTACTCTAGCGATATGGTACTTTTAATCCCAAACCGATGTTGTTAAAATTTATATGAATTTATTTGAAACCACTTAAAAATATTAAAAAAAAATATGCACATAGCTTGAGAAAATATTTTAGAATTAATAAAATATGATAAAAAACATTTTATTTGAAAGTTTAAAGCAAAAAAAGTAAAATCATAAATTTACACCTACGTTTATTTGAGCACAGTACATATAACTTCTTTTACATGTTGCGCACACGCAATTGATGGCAAATGCAGGCCTCGATACCGATTATTTTTGTTCTTCATATGATCATCTTATCTTTTGTCATTTAAAAGATATGCATTATTACATTATATGCATTATATGCATTATTACAACTTACCTCCGTGCAACTGTCCCCAGTCTCCCCTGATTATTGTACATTTTCATAATATTAAAATAATTTCTTTATTTATATGAGTATAGTGTCGTTACGGCCATTTCTAATGTCATTTATATAGTCTAACATGATCTAATTTGACGGAGGCTTAGAAAACGATCATAATAACACTACTTCTTTGCGACTTATTTTATGTTTCCAAGTACAATATTTACCGCCCCTAAGTGTATGTACCTTTGCACTCTTTATACATAAGCAACAAAAAAAAATCATTCAAAATAATGAATTAAAACATTACTTTATAAAAAGCTGTAAATTTTTTCATTTAAATAAATATTCATATTAGTGAACAAAATTAAAAATTGAAAAAATAATAGTTTTAAAAAATTTTGAAAATTAATATTTAAATGTCCTCCTAAAACATACATTATACAATCTCCTCTATCTCAGACATCTTATTTAATCTAACAATAAATTTTATTTGAGAAAAGATCATATTCATATCTATTTTTAAAAGATTATAGCAATGAACCGCTTTGTTAATTTATTGTCTAATATGTTTTCACTGTTGTAGAGTTTAAAACAAACATCAAAAATGGGTACGACGAACGCACAAACCAATTCAGGACACGATGAGGATCACTCGAGGGGAAGTTCGATTGACGCATTCTTCGCTGAGACAGTGATTCTTTTAACCGGCGCTACTGGCTTCTTAGGAAAAGCTCTTCTAGAAAAGCTGCTACGTTCGTGTCCCCGGATAGCCACAATTTTCGTTTTAATCCGTCCAAAAAGAGACCTATCTGTTGAGCAACGTTTTAAGGAACTACTGAACAATCCCGTTCGTATACGTATATACATATATACATATTGTTTCAAAAGTGATACAATTCAAAAAATTAAGTTGCTTAGCAAAGTGAAAAAATTATTTTTCAATTTGATAGAAACTTACATTGATTAATTAAATATTGAGAAAAAGAACGTAATACACGGACAGAATTTTCTTTTAAAATTTACCCTGAAAATATAATAATTGTGGTACAATACAATATTTTAAAGATTTTAAAGATTTTTACTATGCATTTCAATAAAATTAATCAAACTTATTTTATACTTTATTATAGTTTTATTAATGAATGAGAAAGATTTGCATTAAAATTCTTCGAAATACAATATTGTCCCACGACTATAATATTTTCAGGGTAAATTCTAAAAAATAATTCTCTCCGTACTTTTAAAAATATGATTAAATGTTATTTTTGTCATTTTCGTCGCACAAAAATAAACTATCCTCTTTAAGTTGTGACGATTTTAATATTCTCCTATAACGCACATTAAATTATTAAAAAAAAAACTAAATTATTTTGAGCTGTCGGCGGACTATAAGTTAGTTTCCTTTTGATATTTATAAGCTAACATTTATATTTAGATATATGTATACCTAACTCATGATAATAATTTGAAAATAATTTTTTTAAGTTGTGTCATTTTTAAAACAAGTGCGATTACATATCACATCCTCTCTTACTTTAAAATTCACAATTAGTTCATAAATTAGTTATGTCTGTAATCTAAACAGGAAAACATTTTTTTTGTCTATCTTTGTCAGAAGTATCGAAAAAAATAAATTACACGGAAATTGAGCTAATTTCAATCTGCAAAAGGCGCATTGCTAGAGTTTTAAAGGCATTAAATTAGAAATTGTTATTTGCAATATATTTGAAAATTATATAAGAATTAAAATTATTTAAAATTAAATTTTTTATGTTTATTCTACGTTATAATATTCTATTCAATTCTTCTTCAGTTTAAAACTTATTAAAAGCTTAAGTCTCAGAAAAATTAAAAAAATATTTATTTTACGTCAAAAATTAGATTTTTCAATAATACTGTTATATACACATTCTGAAACATACTCGCGAAGTATTTTCACGAAAATTCCTACAAAGAAGCTTACTTTTGTCAGAAATCTTCTGTAAATTTCATTTTATCACATTTGTGCCAGATTTCTTATAGACGTAATAGCCTACGCACTTGTTAAATTAATGCAATATCGATTCCTTACAACCTCGCGTAGAACGCCTTAAATATTTTATCTGCAGCGTGCTTATGTCTAAAGTGTCAAGTTGTCATCGAAAAGTACGACAAAAGGTCGCGATTGTCGCCGTTCTCACGATCATCTAAAACTATATTAATTACACAAACCATCATTGCATTCGATATATGTCTATGTTTATATATAAATATATAAATTAATTTATATATATAATAATTATAAATATATAATATAGAGTCTGATGTGATGAGTATATACTATACATATATTATATAAATATATGTTGTATATATATTCTATACATATGCATACACACACACCCACACACCCACACACACACACACACACACACACACACACACCAAGGTGAATTTGATAAAGATTCACCACATTTTTTTTTAAACGGTTAGAGATAAGAGGAAGACAATCAACACACAATATTAAAACAAAATTTTTTTTTCAATATTTATTTAATACTTTTACATTAAATATTTAAAAAAAAATGTTTTTAACATTGTATGCTGATTAAGCTGTAATACCAAAATTGTAGGAAATAAGAAAACATATAATACTTTAATGACCTTGAGTAATCTTAAATATTCTTATTTCTTTACTTATCAATGAATAAATTTTTTTAATTTACTTTTTAATCTTTCTATCGATAGTACTCAATCAGCTGAACATCTTTGTTTTAGAATTTTAGATTATTTCTTTGAAAACTCAACTATTTTTGGAATATAAACCAAAAGAAGTCAGATTATAAGTTTGAAAAAAATTTTTTATTATTATAATAAATGTACAAAATATTCAAAATAAAAGTAAAAAGTGAAAGAATTGGCTTACTTTCAAAATCCTACCACTCTGGAAAACATGATAGAAAGAAAAAATATTTTTCGCGAAATAACGATTCAAGAGATAGAAAAAGTCAAAGCTAGCTTTTCACGAAGATTACAGGCATGTTTAGTCAACATGATTTTAAACATTTATGACAATAATAAAAAAATTGTATTTTAAACTTATAATCTGACTTCTTTTAGTTTCTTATATTTCGAAAATAGTTGAGTTTTTGAAGAAATAGTCTAAAAGCAAAGACGTTCAGCTGATTGAGTACTGTCGATAAAATAATTAAAAAATACCCCATAAAAAATTTTTGTATATATACATATATTTTTATGAGAAAAGATTTTGTTTCTTCCAAAAAATTTAAAAAACCACTCGAGTTATTTTAATAAAACTTTAAACATATAGATACAAAGTTTTATTAAAAATAACCTGAATGGTCTTTAAAATTAAAAGAAAAAAACCAAATTTTTCCTTCATCTTTGACATCTATATCTTTGAAACTGACAATAAGCTGTTTCGAACATACGATCATATGAAGTTTTTATCTTGAATTTATATGTATAAGGAATCACTCCTTAAAAATCTGTTAAATTATTTAGTAGCCATCCTGTATATGTATATATAATATTGTATTTGGTATTTTTCCGCGCACTCTTCGCACGCTTTTAAACGATGATATGAAACGATACGCGAAAAGTACTTCTTTCTCTGACAGGTTTTTGACAGAATACGATCGGAATTTCCGGGTACCTTGAACAAGATCTTTCCCATAAAAGGTGACGTGGGTCTGTCAGAGCTAGGGCTCCAGCCCGAAGACAGGGATATGCTGATACAGAGAGTTAACATCGTGTTTCATAGTGCAGCCACCGTGCGTTTTGATGAGCCGCTGAAAATCGCCGTTAATTTGAACTTGGTGGGTACAGATCGTATGCTGGATTTGTGCAAGCGCATGACAAACCTTATTAGCGTTATTCACGTCAGCACGGCCTACTGTAATGCCGATCGACTGGAGATTGAAGAATCGATATACATGTAAGTTACATACATGTGATAGCTATATGAATAATATAGAACTCGGACATTTTTATACTGAGGACTACTTTATCATAGAGATCTGTTATTCCACGATATTGTCAACACTTTATTTAACACAGATAAAAAATATACTTATATACAAAATGACATACGTTGTCGACTGATAACATATTATTGTTTTTCAAACGAAATCGGGTAATCAGTATATATATATATATATTAGAGTTGAGGAAGTATTTTCACAAAAATAACTTGTTGCTGTTATCGTTTTGTTTTCTAAAAGTAACTCGTTATCGATACTTGCAGATGTTTGCTAATTGAATAGTTCAACAAAATGAGATCTACGATGATTATGGTTGACCACAACATGATCAAAAAGTTCACTTATACATGTATTATATGTATACAAAATAACGATAAAAATAAAGATTATATTCGTTATCGTTATCCAAAATATGTTACTATTAATATTACAAATAATAAAGAAATATAACGTCTTTATCTATTTGTTGAAAAAAAATAATCGTAACGGTAAAGCGTTATTTCCCAATCCTGCTACTTATCTCTAAATCTTTTCGAGTGAAATCTCACTCCAAAAGACTGAAAATTGAGTGATTCAGTTTTGAAAAAAGATTGAAAATATTTTCACTTTTAAACAATGAGTGGCAGATTTTCACTCTTTTAGGATCGTATTCATAGTCGTGATTCAACCTGAGATCCAATTCGAGCTAGGTTTGAATCAGTCTTTCATTTGAAAAACGCTTCTCAAACCACGATTTAATAAATCTAATCGGTTCAAACCGAGCTCGCCTGAAATGAGGATCGTGAATACGGACCTAAGAAAAATTTCACTCTTTTGAAGTAAAAATCACTTCAAGGAATAAAGTTTCACTTTAAAAAAAAGCAATGAGATTTTATTCCTTTGGAGTGAATCTCATTCCAAAAAAGTGAGTCTGCCATTCTTGTTTAACAGTGAAAGAGTTTTATTCCTTTTTTAAGACTAACTCAATTTCCACTCTAAGAGATGTAGATAGTACATATTCTGATAAATAAATAACAAAATGATAAAGAACAATAAAAAATTATTGTTAATTAATAGACTTTTAATCGATAAACGTTTGGTAAGTACTGGTAAAAAGCTTATTAGGCTTGCGGTTGATAATATGTTTAATTACCCATATGTTTTTCATACGTAAAAGAGGGTAAAATTGATCATGTTAATATTGACAAACACTTACGTTAAAGTAACAGAAATAGAAATGTGCAGGTCGTAGATACGAGTGAATCGTTTTTCTTCAAGAACATAGTGTCCGATAAGCAGATCGAACGAAAAAGGAACTTAATGACTAAGTTATAAGTGTATATATTCAGTAAGACAGCTATTTCTTGTTCGCAATTATGTTACAATACAATATTCACATTGCGAATATTTTTCATTATATACACAATGTAAATTGTATTTTATGCGACTCATTGTCAGATTGTTTTTCGATGCATTTAAAAACGCTCTTAAATTCGCTTCAAATTATCTGTAATCTATGATAATTTACGATTGTCGATAATAATCGTAACAATTCCACTCATAATTTTATATGAATCATATTACCTAAAGTTCGCGCGTTTAGGTGCGGTTGGATCTTTCGTTGTATCACATCTGAACGCGTAAACTTTAGCGGATATGATTCAATAACTTTAAAGTGCTTGTAATTAAAAAATTAAAGTCTTAATATTTCGGTATTAGATTAGTAATTTTCATCTCAAAATGATCATCTCAGGAATCTATTCCCGTTATTACGGTATATTTACCAAACATCCTGTATAAATATACTAAAAAAAGTTCACTTGACTAAATTAGTTCAGTTTATTTTTTCTTTCATTGAAAAATATACGTATTTGAGTAAAATTATAATACATTTTATTTAAATACATTCTTCAACCAAAAAAATATAGATAAATTAACCTAATTAATCAAACTAACACCTTTCTTCTCAGTACATTAAGACGTGATAAAAAATGTTTTATTAACAACATTATTAACAGCCAGTAACAATATAATCTTCTTAATTTAAGAACAATATTAATGAATAACAGAAACAAATAACAAATAAATAAAAATAAATATTTTATTAAAACAAGAGTATACGTTTATTTCATTAATTGTTAAATTAATAAGGGTTTAATCTTTCTTCCCTTGTATCATTGGCCTAGTTTCCATCGAGGATTTAATCCGGATCAGAATGTAAGAACCAACCAACTACAGTCGAATATTCCCCTGTTACAGTCGAACGACTGAATGCTTGACTGTAATTGGTTGGTTCTTACATTCTGATCCGGATTAAACCCTCGGTGGAAACTAGGCCATTAATTATAATTTTCGTCATATTCATATCTCTGTTTCTTTCCTCTTAATAAGTTATAATCGCACGTACGCTTTTATTCATTTTATCGTACTCTCATCAATAAGATTATTTTTAATTAGACTACAGCTGTTAACAAATGTTGTTAATATATCTTTTTTTTTCATATACGGTATACATATACGGTATACAGTATTAAAAATAAAATTTTGTCTTTAATTCTGATGCGAATTACGGATCGTTTAAATTTCTAAAGTGTGCTTGATAATATGTGGCTAATATTACAGCACGGAGATGAAGCCGCACACGGTGATCGATATGTGCGAAAATTTGGACAATGAAACATTAAAAATAATAGAGAAGAAATTAATCGGCAAACATCCGAATACGTATACGTTGACGAAAGGTTTGGCGGAGCAGATCATAGTGTCTAAAGGAAGCGGTTTACCAATCGCTATTGTACGACCAAGTATAGTCTGTGCCGCGTATCAAGAACCATTTCCAGGATGGATAGATAATACTTGCGGTATTACAGGTACGATAGTTAACTAATTGTAAGCTCAAATCTTCATTTGGAAATCAGATACCAAAACTATGTTTAATTTTAGGAATTAAGTCGATCATAAACTTTTTAATGGTAAAAATAAAAATGAGGACCCTCCCCCAATGACTTTGACTTTGATATATGTTGTCAAGATCATGATCCTGAGTGACTTTAAAGAAGTTTTAATTATCGGTCGTTACTCGTTAAAAAGTTATTGACAAAAAAGTTTAAAAAATAACGTCTTATTTCTGCACATACAATATTAAGAACTATCCCATATCTTTTCTCCTATTTACATAATAACTTTCATGAAGTAAGATCTAGCTAAGAGTATAAGTAGTATATTTTTCAAAATTATTTTCATTAATAAGTTTTTAACGAGTAATCCGATGATTAAAATTTCTTCAAGGTCATTCAAGGTCATGACAACATATATCAAAGTCAAAGTTATTAAGGATATATATATATAATTACAAGTAAATATTTTTTTATATTAATATATATTTCTTTTTGAGATTAAGAAATGAGATTAAGAAATTAGTTATACCTAATTGAATAATTTTAAACTGATAAAGAACACGAACTATAGCATATTTTTTAGCATACATGTGTTATGTTTTATTATTTAATAGGTATATTGACAGAGATTAGTAGAGGTACTGTTAGAAGTATTATGTGTAACGCAAATTTAGTGGTAGACGTTGTACCTGTCGATTTTGTTGTCAATGCGTTGATTTGCGCATCTTGGCATAATTTTGCGCAACATACTGATACAATAAGGATTTACAATTGTATCAGCAGCGCAGTTCATCCGATTACGTGAGTATACAGCAATAAACATAGTATGAAAAGCAACAATAGTATAGTAAAATAATTAAACGAATGCTCGTGCATGCGCGCAGAAATGACGATTAGAAAGTTGAAATTAAATAGAGAAAAAGCTAAAATTATGTCCAATATAAATACCATAGCACCTTTTAATATCTCTGCTATTAAGTGACGAATTATAGTGATAAATTATTTATTCAGTGGCTCGCTGTTATATCATGACGTTAATATGCCAATACACAATATATACTTATTTATTATGATGCATTTTTAATTTTTAAACGCTTTCAAGCATTTCGAAACGTTAATTTTTAAGATACACTTTAGCATTTTATTACATATTTCCTTATTCTTCTTAAACTTAAACTTAAGCATATTATCACGTGAAATTATGCATATATACATACTTGAATATGTCATTTATTATTTGACATTTTATTTAACTGTATGCATTTCGAGTTATGCAAAGTTAAACAATAATATAGCATTTTGCTGCCGAGTCTCCTAAGCATATTATACGTAATAATGTTCTTATTTTAATAAAATGTTATTTGTTTAATTAATATCCAAGTTAGTATAAAAAAAGAGAAATTTTCTAAGAATTAATAAAAATTCTAAAAAATTATTTGAAGGATTGTAAGAAAAATTTTCACCAGCATCAGCTTTCAAAAACACTGCAAGAACCTTCGTTATTACTGTATTTTTTGTTGAATAGTGTATAATTTTATTAGGACACTATTATATTTAGTATGTGAATTCGATTCGATGCACTCGGTGCGCACATTAAAGTCGCCATATACAAACTGTTTTTACTGACGTAAAAATGTGTATTTAATGTAAATAGAAAAACAGATTAAACTATGAAATCCTCAATACATTTTATTGTGCTGTTAAGTAAAATTTGTATTTTTAATTGAAATATTAGCATTTTACACAGATTAAATCGGTGTACGACGGCTTTAATGTGCATTAGTACACATAAGTATGTCCAATCGAATTCGCTATTACTTTCTTGTTATATGTGTATATATATATATTGATTTTTATAGATGGGGCGAATTTGGATATCTCGCCATAAAACACGCTATAGAATCACCATCGAAATACGTGATGTGGTATCCGGATGTCACATTTAGGACAAACAAATTTATTCACACTATCATAGTGGCCACATTGCACTTTTTACCTGCATTCATCGTAGATCTGATATTAAGGGTCCAAGGTTATAAACCTATGTAAGTATATCTTCTCTTAATCATGTGGAAATTTGATTAAATAACAATAAATGTGCTGTTTCCTTTCAGAATGATGAAAATCACAAAACGATTTCAACGTGCCGCTAAAACCGGAGAATTCTTCGCGACGAACGAGTGGAAATTTCATCTTTGTAAAAACATCTGAAGAGTGTAGCAACTTTGACGTGGATATTAGAAACGTAGATTGGGACATGTACTTACATCAATACATATTAGGAATACGAAAGTATATTTTGAAAGACAACCTAGACACGTTAAGTAACGCCAAAAATCGATTATTGAGGTAAGTTCACTTTCATACCTTATCAATTTCTATTCAGGCTCACAACATACTGTGAGGAATAAATCGATGGTATCGATGTGTTACAGGTTATATTGGATGCATAAAGTTTCTAAAATACTTAGTATATTCATGTTATTAGGAATAATCAGATGCGTCGGTCGGTGATGTCATCGAGAGCTTAAATTGCGATTCGTGTGATTTGAGAAACGTTATAAAAATAGTAAGAAGAAATATCATGAGAAGAAGCTTACTGAAGAAGTGACTTACGCCTTATCTTGAATACTAAAATCTTCGTCAAGTACTAATATACTAATTAATCAGATATTGACGGAAGGAAGAAGAATATTTGGAAAAATATTAAATATAGGATTCTACAAATCTAAAAACACGATAGTGGCTCGGCCAAGCGCAGCGACACTGTCGTGGTATTATAGACTTGGCCATGAGTATGTATAAAGCATCCTCTTGAAAAGAGCAATAAATAAAAGTCACAAAAAAACTAACAATATTAATAAAATATAAATTATACAAAAACTGTATTGTATATAAATTAACAAAATATAAATTGTCATAAAAATATAAATATTTTTCAATAAAACTATTTTTTCATTTTTTGTTTAATAAAGGACGTTTATATCAATTTAGGTATCTTATACTTATGACCAAGGCTATATTAAAACTTTCGTTTAATATATAGGTTCACACTTTTCACAATTCTGAATTAGACTTCGCAGGGCTGTTTCGACCTCCTAACATACGATTGACACATGCATAAAAAATATATTTCCATTTTCAGCTGATCTATTGATATGTTCAAAGTGCCATCAGGTGACAGAGTTAGAAACAAGGACTTGCAAACTCTTCTTTGTAAATCTACATAGAAATATCTCTTCTGCCAATCATTTATCATGTTATTGCATAAAGGAATAGTAACGTACTTTGAACAATTGCAAAATATTTTTAAGTATGAGAGAAGTGAAAAAAAGTCGTCGAGAGATTCCTTATTAAATAATTACTATGTTTTGTATCTCGTTTAAATTATCCAATCTTTTGAATCTCGGTGTTAAAATATTAAGGTAAAATCATATTTCCGCTCATAAATCAAACCTAGCTAACGCTATTCATAGAAAGTTCGATTCGTATTCCCAATGTAATGTCCGAATATTCCGGCAGAGGGAAAGAATTGTCACAGAATATATAAATGTCGATGAAATGTTCAGAATATTGTATGAATACTCCTTGTACCTACATATTACGAAAATCGCGAGCAAGCGAGCAGTACATATTCTCCGACTCCGTGGACAGCACTTACTCATTAATAATAAAAATTTGGAAAAGAATATAAGAAGCGCAGTATTTCGCCTGTAAAGTAAATCCCAAAATTGGATTCCAAGATGAAAGTGTGGAGTATGTTTTTCAAAGCAAAATTTTGTTTAAAAATTGATTCAGGGACGACTGAATCTGAAATTTCTGGAAAAATTAAAATTTTGCGGAATATTTATGGAACATTCACGGAATATGTAACGATATATGTATAAATGAAATTTTTAATCGATATTTGAATGTTGCTTTTATAATACATTCCGTAAATATTTCGGAATATTCCGGAATATTCTTAGAATGTTTTTGAGGGATTTTAGGAACCTTTTATAAATATTTCAGGAATATTAGCGTTAGCTAGAATATATCGAGCGTATTATATGCATGTACGAAATAAACTAGTACAATTCGAGCAACCGAAATTTGCATAGTTCAATATGAATAACTAAAATTTTAAATGTAATAATATACTTTCGAAGACTGACTTTAATCAAATATTCTAAAAACAGAAAACAAAGGATAATACGAAATATAAAAAACAAAGGACCTATACTGTTGCCTTATAGTGAGTTGCGTTATTATGAAAATCGAAACAAAATTATTTTTGCTAATCCAGATTTAATATTTTAATGATTAATTAAACCAATCATATTTATATCACTATTTGGAATAAATAAAGATAAATTTGTTCGTAATAAAAAAGAACAAGCAGAATATTTTTAGATACTTTTGAATCATATGAAAAATGAGATTATCGTTTATCCTCTTGTAAACGAGAAATTAATATACTCTTTTCATCAAGAGAAGAAAAGTATTATATCACTTCACGTGGTTTACGCAGTTCGTGATCACGTAGGCTGTGGAGGAGAATCCAGTACCACCATTCAGTACTGTATGCGTTATTGGATACGTTTTATTTAACGTTCGTAACGCTCGCAAGCATAATTCAATCCGTTGTCGTTAAATCTTAAACAAGAATAAAATGCATGTGTTGCAAACATTGTACGTAACGGCTAATTGTGAAACATTCAAAATAAAATTAAAGCGCCCGAGCTCCCTTGCCGGCTGCCAATGTCGAGCCTACAAATACCAGTAGAGAGGGTAAAATGGACGGTCCGTCTGCGCAAACCGAACGAAATACGTGGTAGTTCTCTGGTAGCATTACTGATAGTCCGTATAATTATTAGGTAAAATTGAAATAAAAATTTTAATTAATCGAAATATGATATTGCAAAAACATAACAATATCATAATTATTCTTACTCCTCAAGTCGAATATTTAATTTAATCGCATGTCAAGCGTGTGTTTCTGAGTATAAGCTTTCAAGTACCTAAATCACTTTCTCTGTTCGTAATAACATGTCGTAGATAAGTATGGACAAACTAATGAAATATATTCTTATTAAGCAATGTCAAAACTATATGTTTTTATAATTACATATATAAAACATATTTGTAATTAACATCTGACTATTTCGTTTTTTTTCATATATGTATTATTAAAATTTTTTAATTATTATGAATTCAGTGTTATCAATAAATAGTTGCTTAATAATCTATGTATAATATTTCAATTGTAAAAATGCACATCTATTAAAATATCTTTCCAAATTTTTAAAATTGAGGCTTGGAAATATCAGATGAATTTATACAATTAAAAAATAAGGTAGTTGGCCTAGTAATCGTCAACCAAAACGCTTGACTTTATATTTTTCAGATTGAAAAGTGAGTGACTGTTATTTTAGGTCATTTTAAATCAATTTTTTATGACGAATAAAAACTTCACTCTAAAATTCTTATACCTACTGCCGTTGTTGAGAAAATCCTTCGTAAAAATTAGAAGTCGCAAATGTACGAGTTATCGCCATGCCGCCATAACGGTTTGCCCAATAATCATCATGGGTATGTCCCACAAATCGCCGTACGTGTTTACAGCACAAAATACTAAAGAGATAAGATAATAAAAAGAGATCTTTTTCGAGTTGTCTTTTTGACAAAGTAAAAAAGTATCTAAAAGACGACGTTTTTAAATTGACATTGTTTTTAGATTGTCTTTTTAGCAAGACTAAAAGATGTCTATAACATTAATTTATATATATATATATATAAATTAATGTGTTTGAATCATTCTATCGCTCGTGTACGCGATAGTTACAGCAGAGAGCACAAAGTCGTCTAAAAGATAATTAAAAGACGACTAAATTGTTATAAAGATATCTTTAATGGAAGAATATAATCGACGAAAAAATGAGGAAAAAACGACATATGTATATAAAATAATTTTACATTTTGTAATTTTTTATAAAATATATAATATATGTATATATAATATAATATATATATTTTTATAATTTTTTATATTTTATTTTTTTCAGAACTATCATTATTACAAATTTTCAATAAATATTAATAGCTGTTTCAATAAAAAAGAATTATAAAATTAGTTTTTATTCGAGTAGTGCCGATTTCTGTTCTAGATATACTAGATGGGGTGAAAAGTAACCTCCTTGACCGCCAGAATGCGCCACTACTGCAAAAAAGTTTATGGTGCCTTGTAGTCCGTTCATATTTAGGCAGACATGCCAAGTGGCAGTGCGATACTGCCCTTAGTTTTGTTTTGAGAGCTGATTGTTGTTGACGTGTTTGCGAAAACGATTTTCGTTCTCTCATAAAACATTATTTTTTGAGAGGCAAAACGGCGAAGGAAACAAAAGAAAAGTTGGATAAATATTATGTGGCTAATACTCCGTCAGATTACACCGTCAAATATTGGTTTCGAGAGTTTCGTGGTGGCCGCAACTCCACTACCGATGAAGTCCGCAGCGGCAGGCCCTCCGATGCGGTTACCGAGGAAAATGTCAAAAAAATACATGAAATGGTGTTGGCTGACCGGAAAGTGAAGGTGCGCGAGCTAGCAGATGCTACAAAGATTAGTACTGAGCGAACACGCCATATTTTGGGCGAGATTCTGCATAAGAAAAAAATTTTTTTCATTCCCAAGGAGGTTACTTTTCACCCCACCTAGTAGGTACCAGTAATTATCGATACAGAAATGATCCAGTGATCGACATTCTTTATTTGCTTGCGTATCTATTTATTAACTCGACTATACCTATAACGATTACTGATCCGTAGAATGTCTAGATAATAATAACAATTATGTATCTAATTTTTTTATTTAGATTTTGGATACATTATTATTCAATTTAGAATTTTTTTCTGCCCACTTAGGTCGAGTCAATCAATAATATAATTACGAAATATGATTACTCGAACGACTATGTACTTCGGTGAACCAGTGCTTGCTCACTTAAAAAAAAACCTATGAAATTTGTATGAAACAATAATTTGTGATATTGTACATAAAACTGCGATCTCGATTTATAACTCGATTTACCTCAGGCAAGTTGCCAATACATACTCCAAAATCACACGAGATGTCAAACAATGTCTCTTAACCTCACAATAGTATTTATTCGAAATCACGCATCGACTCGATTGCTGTACATATTCGATTTAATCAATAGTGAATTTAATCAATAGGTATTTTTAACTTTAATAATTTTTTTTAAATTTTAAAATTTTTAATTATATTTCATTTTTTATATTACCCAGCAAACAAGAATGGGGATTGAAATGAATTGAAATGGATTCTCAGATTTTCGAAAATATTAATTCACGAATGTTAAAATGAATGCTTTTCAATCCTGCATTTTTATTCATTTATAGGAATTGCATGGAGCATATTCCTATGTCTTTCAATATAAAAATAATATTAGCTTTTTCTGTGTACACAAACACAATTGTGAATACTGTTCAATTCAAAACTTTGAATAGGAAATGCAGTTTTTCAATCCAATTGCATCCAATTGAAAATCTAATTGGTTACTGGGTAATTATATATTTTAATATTTTATTAAATTTTATTATTAAAATTCTTAATTTATCCTTCAAAATTTTTAATTTTTTTCTATTTTTTTTATTTTTTACGTTTTATTTTTTTTATTAAAAATAATTATTTTTAATATTTTATTACGAGTTTCATAATGTATTATATATTACGAGTTTCGTAATGTATATTATGACTTTCATAATGTAATACAACATTGTAAAAATACTTCCTTGGAATCAATAAAAATATCAGCAAGCCTCACGAGCAACAGAAAGCGCTAAAATACGTCTTTAATACGTGAACTTGGCGATTACTGCTACCTCGACGATTTCTAGGCCAACTACCTTAAGCAATAAAAATGTATAACATTTTTATCGTTTCCCAAAAGAAAAAACGTTAATATTAGACTCGGAAGAAGTTTGTGAAAAATTATATTAGGTGTTGGAATTAATTCGTAGCGTTTTTTAATGAAAGAATGTTATTTATTTCACATGAGCATTAAAAAATACATTAATGAAAGTACTTCCCATCACTTGTAAAACGCTACGAATTAATTCCAACACCTAATATTATGGAAGAAGATAAAACCAAATTCATTATACAAGGTGCGTCCCAAAATTTTCCCAACTTTTTCAATAGGGATAGGTCGGGTGGCGCCATCCGTGTGTTCGATTGTGCGTTTGAAAGGTACATCCCTAGCTGACTTCCAGTAAAAATTTCATGACATTTGGTTCAGTGGAAACGAAGTTATGGCGTCTCAAGTGTCAGTATGTTGTATACATCGGTACGAGAATGAACTTCGAACAAAGAGCCAATATTAAGTTTTGTTTTAAACTTGGTAAAACATTTACCGAAACCCATAATTTGATGAAACAAGTTTATGGTGATAATTGTGTAGCCCGTGCCAGTGTTTATGAGTGGTATACGCGATTCAAGAACGGTCGTGAGGACATAAATGACGACGCACATACAGGTCGCCCAAAATCGACAATTAATGAAAATTCCATCGAAGTTTTTATGATTCCAAGGGTATTGTGCACAAAGAATTCGTTCCAGCAGGCCAAACAGTTAATGCTGTATTCTATGTAAGCGTTTTGAAGCGTTTGGTGCACCGCATTCGTCGTATTCGGCCAGAATATCGCGAAGGAGGAAGTTGGCGCTTGTTACACGATAATGCGCCATCTCACCGTTCGACACTTGTCACTGATTTTTTGACTAAAAATCACATTTTAACAATCAACCATTCCCCGTATTCGCCTGATATGGCACCTTGTGACTTCTACCTATTCGGCAAAATGCATTTGTCCATGAAAGGAAAGCGGTATGTGGACGTAGAAGACATCCAAAGGGCTTGTACCACTATTCTGAAGGACGTGCCTTTGAACGACATAAAACACTCATTTGAAATGCTTTTAGATCGTGCCAAACGTTGTATTGAGTCCGACGGGGACTACTTTGAATAAACAATTTGAATTTGAAAAAAAAAGTAAACCGTTGTTGTTTTATTTCAAAAGTTGGGAAAATTTTGGGACGCACCTTGTATTATATATTGTACAAGCAAATATAATTAAAAAGATAAAAATAAGTAAAATAATAATGATATAACGCCTAGTTCAAATAACTGCAACAACATAGTGGTATATGATGTCAAATTGGATGTCAAATTGGGTGCGTTCAAGTTGACAAATCGGCTAGTCTCTCGCTGAGCAAATGATCATGACTGGTTGTTGTACTTACATCCAATCAAATTCAACCGCTTGAATTGAGCAAGGATGCAATTCCGTAACTGTCTTGACACGCCTACCGACAGTTGTCGGTGGCGTTGCGCAGATATTTTATATGGTGAAAAAGCTGCGCAACAAAACCGATAACTGTCGGTAGGAATGTAAAACAATTACAGAATATAGCCCAAGTTAGTAGAGAGAAACCTGAGAGGCCATCCCGGATTTTTCATGTGATGCATCATTTATAATACACGGAGCAAGAAGAAAAAAAATTAACCAATCGCAGTCGAATGTGGGAAGAATAATCGATATTATGATTGGTCAATTTCTTAGTCTTACTTATTACTCTGACTGTGTTTGCTTTGACGCTCACAACGCTTAAAATGTCGTTTCAGCCTTGTTGTTTATTAAACAAAGACAATTTGGTGCTTACAAGCGCTGTAAGCGCCTAAACGAACGCAGCTTCCGTACCCAGCAAATGAGGATTGAAATGGATTAAAATGGATTCAGATTTTCAGAAATACGGTTTCATAAATTAAAACGAATCCTTTTGAATCTTGAATGCATTTTTATTCATTTATAGGAATTGCATATTTCTATGCCTTTCAATCTAAAAATAATATTAGCATTTTCTGTGCATCGTGAATATTACTCAATTTAAAATTGTGAATAGGAAATGCAATTTTTCAATTAATTGAATCTAAAATATCAGCCATTTCTATACATCGTGAATACTGCTCAATTCAAAATTCTGAATGCAGTTTTTTCCAATCTAATTGAATAAAAAAAAGTTTTTCTTTTAAAATGGACCATAAATGCTACTTAAATTATTTAAAAATTATAAGTAGGAAATTTTTCGTTTTAATCTAAGTTCAAAAAAGTAACGTAAAAATAATTGAGCTATATTCTTTTGTTTCTCTTTGATTAGAAGTAAAATGAATGATCGATGTGGACACACGCAAGCCAAGTGGAACACAGCCCGAATATTACATCACATCGCTGATCACATCGGCCAAGCGAGATTAAATTATCCGACACTTACTTGGCTGCATTTAGCAGAAAAAACAGTTTTGCAACTGTTATAAAATTCTTGAATACGATTGGTTTATACACTTAGATTCAATAAGGAACTAAGGGCAAAACCAATATTCAAAAATTTTATAATAGCTGCAAAGCTGCTTTCTCTGCTGAACGCAGTCAATGTTGTCTCATAGTAATGTAAATTGATTATATTTTATTATATTTGTTAAATAATGATATTTTTATTATATGTATATAATTTCATGCACTGGTTTAGCTGGTTGTACTTGAACTAGGGAATGAATAACACATTTATTAGTTAAAAAGATAGTGTTACGGATAATGTAGAAGATTCATAATCCAGAGATCTTCGGGTTCGAATCCCAACTAAGGTGCGTTTTTTAATACCAATTTTAAGTAGTTAATTTCAGATATAATTTTTATAAATGTCTAAGGAATCAAATTTGTAACACTTAAATATTCTTTTTTTTTCGAATATAAAACTAGTGTCAGCTCAGATCCAATCCATTTTCATGGATTTAAAGTACGCATTAAAGAAATTTTAATCCATTTTAATCCATTCTCGTTTACTGAGTACTATTCACAAGTTAAAAGTTACAGAATGGGCCTAACAGACTTACTTTTCGTCTTTCCACCATGGCGTAAAATGCTCATGTAGTGATTTTCTCTGCTGGACGCAGCTTGGTGATGCTAATTGCATCTAACGTCTTTATCAATATAATGAGCACATGGAAGTTAATACAGCGACGGTGTTACGATTTGCTTTCGTATAAATATTCATTGCTTGTGATATTGGTGGCGTTTACTTGCATATTCATCGGCATAGTACATTTTGGAGAGGTTAGAATAACCTTTATTTTCTTTATGCATATCATATAAATACATCCAGATAACAACAGAAGTTTATACTTTAAATATACTTTAAATAATTTAATCTTTTAACTGAAATGTTTTATTCAACATGTATATATTACATATATACATGAAAAATAAAATATTTTATATATTGAAATATCTGATAAAACAAATTAATATTTTATTACATAGGTATGGTTAATATGGAGCAAGGAAAAATACGAAGCAGTTTTTCATTCCTTCAACGATAATATCCTGGGAAAATCTTTCCAAAACAAATTGTGTCAACATGTTCCTATAGATGTAGTATATACTTGGGTAAATGGATCTGATCCAATGTTTTTAGAAAGCCTTCAGAAGCATGTTTCCATTGTGGATCTTAGTGCCGTAACTTCGAGATTCAGTGATAAAGACGAGTTGCGTTATTCGTTACGATCGTTGGAAATGTATGCACCCTGGGTGAGACATATTTACATCGTTACCAACGGGCAAATACCAAGTTGGCTCGATATGGATAATCCTCGGATAACTCTAGTCACTCATGAAGATATTTTTCTGAATAAAAGCGATTTACCAACTTTTTCTAGTCCTGCTATTGAAAGTCATATTCATAGGTGCTTGGAAATGTGAGATACATTACATCGGTAGCCCATTGGCAAAAGTTGTTATCTCCATTTTTTTGAAGCAAGAGCAATAAACTTTTACAAAATTTTTCTCATTGAAGCTATTAGTAAGATTTTCTTTTTGAAAAATGAAGAAAAAATAATTATTTTTAATTAACAAAACGTGTATAACGTGTATACAATCTAAGAAATATAATTTCTATACAATTTCTATTTATTAAAATAGAATACATTTAACTGATTTTAGCAGCTGAAAATTTTAGTCGATTGTGAAATAAAATGTCTATGATTTTTATTAAATATAATGGATGGATATAACTGCATTTGCAATATAAATTTAAAGAGATTTAACTTTTGTTGCACTTATCTCCATACAATAGGGATAATTTAACTTTTTTTTTTTAATTAGCTTCAATTCACTTTATAAGGTTTGTAACTGTTTCAGCACATTTTTTAAACATTCAATTTGTAATAAAAAAGGAATTTCAAAATCTGATCCAGGGATTTCAAAATCTAATTTTTTTATATTTTTGGATATAGCTGCTTTTGCTATTGGTTACTCACATGTAACAACTGCACATATAGACATGCAACATTTATTTTACTTCTTCCAGGATACCTGGAGTCTCTGATAAATTTTTATATTTTAACGACGATGTCATGTTAGGTGCCGAAATCTGGCCAGAGGACTTTGTAACTCAAGCGGGTGGACAAAAAATATACCTGGCATGGTGGGTTCCTGATTGCTCTGAAATCTGTCCATGGGCATGGGTCGGTGACGGATCATGTGACTACGCTTGTAATACGACATTATGCGAATTTGATGGTGACTAAATTATTCCTTTATAATGATGATACACATGAATACATTTTTAATGAATTGTTTGAACATTGTCTATTCCGATGAATTGCATAGGCGGAGACTGTCAAACGACTGATGTACCTATAGATAGCGAAATAATGGAAGAGGAAGATGATTATCCTTACAAGTATCTGCAAGATTCTCATGAAAATAATAATGAGTTGAAACTATTAAGTATATTACGCAAAAAAAACGTTTATTCATCACGAAAAGATGCACACAAAGTATCCGAAACGCAAACATTGCATTCATATAATTTTAATATTTCTTCTGAGCCGATCTATAAGTTTCACGATCTTGGAAATAGTAGTTCTAGGGAATTACAAGTACGAAGTATGAAATTTAATGATGAAAAGAATTATAAACTTACGAGAGATTTTAAGCCTGTATATTCCAAATTTTTACATGCAAACACTTCGAACAAAACTGCATATCATATTAAACGATTAAAACATTATCGTAATATCATGAATGTGGCACAGTCCAATAATTCAATTAAATTCGACAAATTTGCATATCCTAATCAATGGAAACGTAATGCACGAGGACTGGACACTTATGCAGAGTCTTTGTTATATGTTAATAAGATATATAATGCCGCTTATGGCTTTGAACGAAGGAGAGTACCAGCACACATGCCACACTTAATAGATAAATGGATCGTAAATAATATGCAAGAGAAATTTGAGTCAGAATTTAAGAAAACATCTAGTCATAAAGTGAGAGATTCCGAAGACATGCAATTTGCATTTTCTTATTTTTACTTTTTATATAGTGAAAAACGAAAGATATCCGTCGGGGAGATGTTCGACATGTTTGACACTGATAAATCACGGTAAGAACGTGTTAGCAATGATTATCAAATTGATATTGATTAGAATTATACAAAGCGGGCTATTTTAATATCCCACCTCTAAAATTTTTTATCTTTGATTTTAGAAAAAAATGTTTTAGACAAAAATGAAACGGTTTCGAGAGAAACATATTTCATGTTGTTTTTCTTGAGGGAAACGTCAAAAAAATATGAAGGTCACTTAAACTTTTTTAAATGGAATTATATGATTTTTTTTTATATTGTAAAGTGATCTCTCTAATTATTCTGCTACATCTCTAACTACATAAAAGTATTTAGTACGTTTTTCATCAGCATGAACATGTTCTACTTTTGTCTAAAACATTTTTTTCTAAAATCAAAAACTGAAGTCTGGGAGCGAAATATTAAAATAGTGGGCCACTTTATATAAATCTTTTCGGTAGTTTGTATATACATACACACGCATACGCGCGCGCGCACAAATCAATCGATGTTTTTAGAACTTGGTCGGACAGAGAAATAAGGACGCTTTTGTCGAGATTATATCCACTACCACTCGATTATAATTTAGTTATAGAATTCGAAAGTGAGATAATAAATTGTTCACATCGCATGAATCTATCAAAAATTGTTGAGGTTCCACCAGGAGAAAGATACCTAGATTCTACTCTCGTAAGTATGAATTACACTCTTCATTTAGAGAACTTAATATTTGATATAATAACGATTAAAACATTGTAATCCTTTGTTTTTATTATTCACAGCCGATAGTTTCTAAAGAATTGATATTGAACTGTGAAACAGTTTTTAGAAAGATTCAATCAAAATTCGGCAAAAGTAGCCGGTATCCGCATGAAATAATAAAAACCGGCAAAAATGAAATTTTCGAGATGTTGACCAGCAATGTTTCCTTAACGGTACAATTGCTCGATGAAATTCGGAGGGATCCCAAGTACGTGTCTCTCTCACATCCATACTATATATCAGGCCTGTATAAAATGACTCGTGTCATGAGTCAAAACGCTTCTATCTCTTTGATGTGCTGTCTCGGTAGAGCGTTATTAACAAAAGCTAGATTAGCACTTCGTCTGAATTCAGATCTGTCTACAAACGTCATTACAGTATGCAACGTTGCAGCAATATTACTATAGCAACATTACACTTTTATACTGTATGAGAATATTCATATTTTCTATAATAAGAAACAAGGAAATTTGAAGAAGATTGGTATAGCATCATTATGGGTGTCGCGGACAGAGGCAAAATAAAAAAACAGTTACTGATTACAGATAGGCCTCTTTCACCGACTTCTGATTAAATTAATCGACGATCAACTCGCAGAAGTGCCAACAGCAGTTTAATGTATCCAGACTTATCAGAACTCTCTTCCTTTTCTAAGACAAAAAAAATCAAATTTGGGGAAATGTAAAAAAATTGCTCATATATAATTATATATAAAATTATAATTACGTATGAGTAATTTTTTTTACATTTCTCCAAATTTGATTTTTTCTAAAACAAACAATGCGAAAATTATCTCTAATTATTTTTGGTGTTTTCTCATTATTATTGTTAACAATTATTATAGGCAATGGAAATCCAATGCCTATAAAAAATTGTTCTTAGTTGCCTGTTCCACATTTTTTGTTCCATGAACGTTTGTAGTGGTAAGTTTGTTTCAGTATAATTCATACAGTGTGAACCAAAAGTCTAGATAAAAAGGCGTTGTCAAGGTCAGGCCAAATGTTTTGGAAAGCTCTTGACTCAACTACAAGAATATGTAATGAAAAAGGGGAGGTTCCATTTAAAAAAATTCACGTTGACCTTGATATGACCTTGACAACGCTATTCTAGGTCAAATAACTACTATCATTGAATGCGTCTTTTTAAGCCTTACAACTTTTGTAAGCAACATTTTTTCTAAAATGCATCGTTTATGAGATATTTGAATGTATCCAGACTTTTGGCACACCCTGTATATCGAATTTATATCCCGAAGCTCTGATCGAATGGCTCATTATTCCCTGTTCCCTATTATCTGTACTTTTCATTGTTTTCACTTTTACTTTACCGAGACAGCACGGCGGAGAGGTGGAAACATTTCAATTCACGAACCGAGTTTTGGATAGGCCTGCTATATATTATAATATATCTTTCTTTTTTTCTATTTCTCTTAAATACTTTTAAATAGGAACAATTCACATATATAGGAACGATTTATATAATATGTATTAATTCTTTCAGGAAGTTTATCTGTTTGAACGATGACATGGACCCTATTAGACGTTCTGAGAACGAAATCGTTCGCGCTTTGTTAAACGATTTTTATCGTTCGCTATATCCGCTACGAAGTACTTTCGAATTACCGTCGCAATATCGAAATCGTTTCTCCCATCTACACAAACTTCTTGAATGGAGAACAAGTCGTGCTAAAGCTAGAAACTTATTACTGTGCCTTCTAGCGTTGCTCCTTATGCTTACGTTCTATCACGTACTCTATCATCATATGCGCAGATTGTGCAGAACTCGAGAATTGTCTACGTTTCTTGTGTGAAGAATCAATATTAATTCTAAATTAATGTGTATAGATTTATACAATGAAACTAATAATGTTAATCATCAATATAATACGTAATGTTGATTTATATATAAGTAATTTATGAATTAAATAAGTTTAAGAACATTCGTCTATATTCGGAAGATCTGTCTGTTGAGAATTTTTTGATTCAACATTTTCTAAAGCTAGATAACGATATTTCTGTGCTACAATAAATGCTTTTTATAATCATAAAAGATTCAATTTTATATATATGTATGTATATAAGAACGTTTAACTAAAGGTATGCGATAATTCACATCTCTAGATCAAAGATAATCTTGCCAGTTACGTTTCGTAATTGTGTTCTTCGCATTCATTGTTACGAAAGAACGAGACGTTATCATGACTTTGATATCGATCGTTCATGTAAAGATGGACAGTTCGTGTGTCGAATATTTCGCGGTCCGACCATACCCTCTTGCAGTCTCGCGCACTCGAGCATCCATGCCGTTACGTTTGCAACTCGCTCGGCTGACAAACGTAGTCCTATACCTATATTTCAATTTTAGATTCTAATGGATAAGTAACAAATTAGTGGACGATTATTAACTGTTTGAGTCACACAAGTATGATCACGCTGCTCACTTTTTCCATATTTTTATTAAAAAAGTTTTATCAGCATGGCAAGTTTATATAATGATAATATGTTCATTGTCAGCTTCTAATTCTAAAAATCTATGGGCGGTATTCATAGTTGATTCTTATATTCAAAATCATTTATTAACTAGTCTCAAAATGTCACAAATCAATCAGAAGGCCGTATTATGTCTTTACTTAAGATGGCCTTGTAATAAAAATGGATTATGAACATCAACCAAAGTTTTTTTTTTCAATTTATTAAGGGGGGAAACCACAGTAAAAGTTTGAAAAAATCGAAAAAATTTTTTTTCGCTTATAAGGTGCTTTAGGGTCTTAAGAATAACATACCAAAAGATGGAGTGCCGCAAAAATTTCGGAATACCCAAATTTTCCATTCTGCGGCAACGCCTCTCAGGTATGCTCCGAGCGCCTTTTGTGATTCCGGCGCGCGCTGTAATTTATGAGTACGGGAGCAGATATAATGGCAGTCGATGGAGAAGGAACTTCCCTCCGAAAAGTCTATAGTACTTAAGAATGCCTATAAGTATCACCATATGTAATATACATTCAAAGAACACGTGTGTAACGTTAGTAAACCGAATGTCAATTGTTGAAACGGACGCTTTTTCGCTTCGCTTCGCCTCGTGTATGCGTTCCATAATATTCGAATAATAATGATAATAAGCAGTGATTATTGAAAACTATGAGTGAGAGAAAGAGTTATCGTGAAAAGAAAGGTGCAAAAGGTTATAATTCGTACGAAAAAAGACCGACAAAGAAAAACAAGCGACCGTTGAATCGCTATGAAATAGAAAAGCCGGAGGATTTAGACGTCAGCGCATCGGCAAAGAAATTGAAAGGGCGAGATGTTACCGACATTGAATGGGATCCTATGTTTGGCTATAATATCGTAAATTTTGTAGCAGTTTTTGCCGCCATTTCCAATATCGTCGTGTGTAAAGTGTGTCACTCTGAAGTGAGTTTCACAGAAAGCAGTAAACGAGGATTAGGATTTAAAATTGTTGTATCCTGTAAGAAATGTGACAGAAATACCGAATTGCCCATATATCAAGAATGCCTACGAAATTAATCGCAGAATTATTCTTGCCATGCGATTGCTTGGTGTTGGTTTGCAAGGCATACGAAAATTTTGTGCATTTATGGAACTGCCCCGCCCGATCTATCAATCGGTTTATGACAGGATCATTGAAAATATTTCTAATGCAACAAAAATCGTTTCCGAGGGGAGTCTGTCAAATGCAGCGAAAGGAGAAAAAAGACTTTCTGTCGAGAATGGAGAAAAAAACGGAATCACGGTGTCGCGCGATGGATCATGGCGAAAACGCGGCTTTTCATCTCTGTATGGTTTCGTTTCACTTATCGGTTGGCACACTGGTAAAATTATTGATGCTTAGTGAAATCAAAATACTGCAAATCATGCGAATTCTGGGCGAAAAAAGAACACACCGTCGAATACAGGGAATGGACAGAAAATCATGTGGACAATTGCGAAGCAAATCACGAGGGATCGGCTGGAAAAATGGAGGTGGATGCAGTCATTGAAATGTTCCAGCGCTCTGAAGCATTGCATGATGTGCAGTATGTAAGTTATGTAGGCGATGGAGATTCGAAAACCTTCAAAGGTGTCACAGATGCTAAACCGTACGAAAACGTGACGATAACTAAAAAGGAATGCGTAGATCACGTACAAAAACGCATGGGCATCCACCTCCGTAATTTGAAGAAACGCACAAAAGGCTTGGGAGGAAAAGGGAAATTGACAGGCAAACTGATCGACGAACTGTCAATAT
>NW_011627311.1:468560-482396 GCF_000204515.1 Acromyrmex echinatior | reverse complement strand
CAAAATAATCATCGACATTGCTACGAACATCGCTTCGTGTGTTTTTAATGACGGATTAATATCAATTTTACATATAATTCAGGTCATGGGCATGAAAATTGGCCCAAAAAGTCACTATGTATGGACTTGGATGAGAAACGCATATAGAAAGCGGAACGATCTTTGAGTGGCGCAAAACAGGCCCGCATCGATCTGAAAACAATTCGAAAGGCCAAACAAGAGCAGGAGATAGATGAAGAAGGCCAATTGTATGGCGCAGGCATCGCAGATTAGAGATATATAAAAATATTATATGATTTTACAGTACTTAAAACTTTAAACGCGTTTTTCTCGAAACCACTTTTTTTTTAACTGGGCGGACACATAACTCGAATAAATCTTTACCGATCGGTTTCAAATTTTAGAGTATATTCAGAATACCTTTTTCTATGGAAGTGCGTAGGATTTTTTTTTATATTACATGGTTTTTTTTATCAACAATTTTATGGCGTTTTTTTTGTTAAATTTGCAAGTTTTCCTTAAAACGTGCACCATTTTGCGAAAAATTACTATATCGAAAAAATCTTACGTACTTCCATAGCTATTGATATATAGAACCTAAAAAACTGTCATTTTTTGTTCCAGGTCAAAAATTAAGGACTCTAGATGTCCGCCCATGGTCCCTCCTTCAAAAATAGGCGCCATCGGACAAGTGCGGCACAGCCGCCATTTTGTACCAAAAATGTATGAAAAAATTCTTATTTGTACTTCATTCATAATATTATAATGCTTTTACAAATTTTTGATTGATCATTTCATTGAGCCAAAAAAATTCCCGAAAATATACTTACTTTTTCGTGCTCTACTGTGGTTTCCCCCCTTAAAAATGAATAGAAGTATAGTAAAAATTTTATATTTAAATATCTACATTTTTTTACGTGTAACAAGAGGCATAAACGTACCATATTTTTCGTACAGATTTTTATAATCACTCAAACAGCTAATTGTAAAATATAAGAGGATTAGTTACCTGGCACATTCGGAAAGCAAGTAATTTTCGCATCCTTTACTCCAGAAGATAAACTTCTATCACTATTGGCGTCTTTTACTCCACAGAATTTTTTACTGATCATATCATTAATATCTGTGCTATCTTTACCAATCGAACTATCATCTTTTTGATTAGTCAAAGATTTATCTCCCTTTTCTTCATAATTAGTAGTAGTTTCTCCTTCGAATGAACTATTCTCTATCAACTCTGTTGACAGATCAGCTGCAAAATGTGGAATTTAAATAAGTAAGTTCAACTAGCATGAGCTAAAAAAAAATAAAGCTTCGTTCAGACTAAGGTATTCATAATCGATTCTTATTTTAAGGTCATTTAAGTAATGTCAAGATGCTAATGCGGTTCTTTGATTAATTCATGACATCTTAAGACTGTACTTAAGACAGTCTTAAATACAAGAATCGACTATAAATATTTAAGAAACATTAATATTATAATAAATAACAAAAATGTAGAAAATGAATTACGGATGATAAAATTTCAATGACTATCATTTTTATTACTTAATATGTATTCGATAATGTATTTGACAACAGTATTGATTACTTTTGTTATCACATTTTTAAAATGTTAATGTAAATTTTACATTAAAATAACAATAACGATTTATTAATTTTTTTCTGCTTATATAATATTAGGTAAGAGATCTTAAAAAAAAAATTTCAGATTCGATCCAGTTTAAAAATATGTTTTACTATAATAAATAAACTGAACTGTGATAATAAAGATTATGTGAAAAATAGAGGGACAATGATATTTATAACTAAAATATGCGAGATTTTATAATACAGACATATCTTTGTGAAGTTTTCTTTAAATTATACGATAGCATATTTTATTTATTCTATGAAAAAGATAATAATTTAAAAGAACTATACAGAATAACATTTCAACAACTAAATATGTAGCTCTATATCACAAATCATGTAAACAAAAGTTATATGTGCGTTCATATATTGACAGCAATCGTCAATATTCTAATCTTAATTTCTAATTTTTAATGTCTTAATATCAAAAATATTTTGTAAAGAATGTCATCGATGTCACTTTACATTTTAGAATTGTTCTTAATACTTGTTCTTAATACTCGATGACATTATGTAAGATAATATTGTATATCCAATAAAATATTACTGATAAATATTCTTTTTCGAATTTAAAATTGAATTTTGTTGGATGTATTGTTTACAACTTGATAAAAATACTTCCTAAAATTTTTCCCATAATTTTTCAGAATTTCTACATATATTTGAGAATTTTTCAATTTCTTTATAATTTTATAACTTTTGAAAAAATTTCTCAGATATTTTATCTAAATTAGAACATTTTTTTAAAATGCTGTGAAAGTTTTCATCTTTTCTATAATTTTCCATACATATATATACATTCTGAGTCTTTATAAATTTAAAATCTTAACAATTAAATTTTTAAAAATAGAATTTTTTATCAGGGATATTTCCGACAATGTTTCTTTCAATCTGGACGAAAATATATAAGAATTAATGTAGTCGAATAACATACTTTTCGATAGATCAACCTCATCTTTGAATATCAGTTCCGAATCTAAATTAATGTCCACATCGGTATCTTGGCTATTTACAGAGCATGTTGTATGATCAACGGAACTCTCTTTGCACATTGTACGTTCTGTTGTATCCTGGTCGAACGTGTTCTTCTCATTGCCATCGCATGCAAGTCCCGCTAAATATCTATTCATTTCGAACATTAAATAGATATTCATTAATAGCTATGTTTAATAAAAAAGCAGCTTTCTAATCATAAAATTTTTTTATATGATTGTCCTTTTAGATCCAGTCCTTTTAGATCCAAAGGAACTAAAAATATTAAAAAATTTTACAATAGTTACAAAGCTAATTTTTCTATTGAACGCAGCCATATATAGGAATCTGTAGGAATCAGAGAAATAACCGGTATTGTGTGTGTTATGCCGAGCTTACTCGTATATCTCCATAAACAAAGTGAGCGGGATCATCGCAGATCCTCCGTCTGGCTCATGACTAAACAATTGGCAAACCATGATCATTGTCTCGGTGAGATTGGCGCCGAGCAGACCCACCGCTATCGATCGCAAGTATCGTATCGAAATCCTTATGATCTAGGCAGAGGCAGTCCCAGCGACGCAAGATTGTCTCGATCGGAAGCGTCTTGTTGTAATCTGAAAAAGATTACCGTATCAATGAAATATATCTTATTGAGGATCGGTTTTTCATATTCGCGCCATACTTCCAAACTGCCGCAATAGCACCCTGAGGAAGCCCAAGGTCAAACCGGAAGCCGTGCTCGGTGGCGGGTACTCGAGTCGCGACTTAATCGGCGGCTCCTCGCCATCAGCTAGAGCGCGGAAGTACGAGCTGGACCACTTGAGCAGATCGTAAGGCTGCGTGCGTATCGCAGCCTTACAGAACTGCTTCAGGATTATCGGCAGTCTAGCTGGCACCGCGATCTCCTGCCCGAACGTCGGCTTCTCGACGAACGACATCCTCGCAACAACAATCGTCGTCCTCCACGGATCGGCTCGGTCGATTGTTGTGCATCTGAGTGATCCTCGTTGTCCGGGAAACCATCGTCGACGACGGCTTGACGCGCGAGCGCGCAGTGTGTGATTCATGTAAAAATGATTTTAAATTTTAATTAGCAGAATGGACTTACAATTAGCTCTTTTTCAAATATAAAAAAATGAAATTGTGCCATTTGATAGGTCTTATTCTATACACATATATAATTATTTTTTTAAATATGCTAAATTTACATCGTAATCGCACTATTTCTTTTTAAATTAATGTAGCAGTAAAATTTATTATATAAATAAAAAATATAACTAATTATAAGAAAAAGAATAATTATAGAATATGTTAATTTAATGACGAGAAAAGGTAAGTAATTATTTTCGACAATATCCATGAAGTGTCTTTAACTTTACAATATAAACACTGTTTTGAAATAATGATTTCTGATTCTGAATTATATGCATTCGTTTAATCAATTATATTCTATAATAGCTTTTTCGCTACCAAACACGGAAATTAAATTAAATTAATTAAATATAATCCATTAAGAGATGTTACTTAATCAGATAACGTCCGCACACACACATCATTTGAAACTTAAGATTTACTCTTTTAATAAAATATTCTAAACCAGACGATAAAAGAACTTTTATCTTTTCTATATAATTGGTAGTTCTATCCTATACTTTTTACATTATTTACGTATGTATGTATTACAAACTTGTTTACTAACTACCTATTTCACGTTTAAATGCAGCAAAATGCAGCGCCATGTTCAATTACGTATCCTCATATAAGAGGTCTGTTCTTTTTCCACTGAAGTTCTGAATAGGTCTGTTTTTTATTGCTGCATTTTCTGAACTAGTACAATGCTTTAATTCGTTGGGTCATAGTAGCGACCCGACTTATCGACGTTTATTTTTTACTCAAATACTATCAACTTTAGAAGACTGCAAGAGACAAAAATCTAGAAAAACTACAAGAGACAAAAATCATCTATTTTTTTCTCATAGAATTTTAAGAATTTTGTCAGAATTTTTTATTAACTTTAGTACTGCATTTTCTTATTTTTAAGTCGGGCCTCTATTATAACCCAACGAATTAATGCACTGCATTACATACAAGGCTTGTTCTTTTTAATTGAACTTTTGCACTAGTTCATTCTTTTCCCCTTTTTTTTGTCCTTTCTCTCCAGAAGGAAAGAAAAGGAAGAAAGATGAATTGGTTGTGAACAAAAGTTCAACGACCGAGATAGTATAGCTCCATTTAAACGCTTTCAGCGCTTTTCAGTACTTATGTCTATTCTTATTTTACGTCTAATAAACGATAAAGGCTGTGATAAAGGCTCCACTTGTTGCTACGAATGCTTCGAAGTATTTTTTGATTGGGCAATTGATAAAATTCTTTCTTCCTTTTTTGGTCAATCAAAAGTTTTGAAGCATTTGTAGCGTCAAATAGACCGCACCCAAAGACAGAATGATGATTACAAGCGCTTAAAGCGCGTGAGCATCCAAATCGACTGCAGCCTATTAAAGACCAACATTCTTAGGCCGGAATCAGACTATGCATTGAAAATTGATTAAAGATTAAAGATTGAAATTACACTAATGAGGACAAAGAAATTTTGGCTCCTTTTGTTCTGATAGGTCAAACTTCAATCTTTCAATCTTCAATCTTATTCTTCAATACGTAATCTGATTTCGGCCTTACGGAAGTTCGCGTCTTTGTGAATATTGACCCAGCAAACGAGAATGGATTAAAATGGATTGAAATTTTTTTCTATTGAAATTTCTTTCCGAATGCGTATTTTAAAAATAGCGAATAGGTTTTTTTAAATTTAATTGGATTCAATTGGATTCAATTAGATGCAATTGGATGCAATTGGATTAAAAAACTGCATTTCTTATTCAAAATTTTGAATTGAATAGGGGTGGAGTGTTGTGCATCTGAGTGATCCTCGTTGTCCGGGAAACCATCGTCGACGACGGCTTGACGCGCGAGCGCGCAGTGTGTGATTCATGTAAAAATGATTTTAAATTTTAATTAGCAGAATGGACTTACAATTAGCTCTTTTTCAAATATAAAAAAATGAAATTGTGCCATTTGATAGGTCTTATTCTATACACATATATAATTATTTTTTTAAATATGCTAAATTTACATCGTAATCGCACTATTTCTTTTTAAATTAATGTAGCAGTAAAATTTATTATATAAATAAAAAATATAACTAATTATAAGAAAAAGAATAATTATAGAATATGTTAATTTAATGACGAGAAAAGGTAAGTAATTATTTTCGACAATATCCATGAAGTGTCTTTAACTTTACAATATAAACACTGTTTTGAAATAATGATTTCTGATTCTGAATTATATGCATTCGTTTAATCAATTATATTCTATAATAGCTTTTTCGCTACCAAACACGGAAATTAAATTAAATTAATTAAATATAATCCATTAAGAGATGTTACTTAATCAGATAACGTCCGCACACACACATCATTTGAAACTTAAGATTTACTCTTTTAATAAAATATTCTAAACCAGACGATAAAAGAACTTTTATCTTTTCTATATAATTGGTAGTTCTATCCTATACTTTTTACATTATTTACGTATGTATGTATTACAAACTTGTTTACTAACTACCTATTTCACGTTTAAATGCAGCAAAATGCAGCGCCATGTTCAATTACGTATCCTCATATAAGAGGTCTGTTCTTTTTCCACTGAAGTTCTGAATAGGTCTGTTTTTTATTGCTGCATTTTCTGAACTAGTACAATGCTTTAATTCGTTGGGTCATAGTAGCGACCCGACTTATCGACGTTTATTTTTTACTCAAATACTATCAACTTTAGAAGACTGCAAGAGACAAAAATCTAGAAAAACTACAAGAGACAAAAATCATCTATTTTTTTCTCATAGAATTTTAAGAATTTTGTCAGAATTTTTTATTAACTTTAGTACTGCATTTTCTTATTTTTAAGTCGGGCCTCTATTATAACCCAACGAATTAATGCACTGCATTACATACAAGGCTTGTTCTTTTTAATTGAACTTTTGCACTAGTTCATTCTTTTCCCCTTTTTTTTGTCCTTTCTCTCCAGAAGGAAAGAAAAGGAAGAAAGATGAATTGGTTGTGAACAAAAGTTCAACGACCGAGATAGTATAGCTCCATTTAAACGCTTTCAGCGCTTTTCAGTACTTATGTCTATTCTTATTTTACGTCTAATAAACGATAAAGGCTGTGATAAAGGCTCCACTTGTTGCTACGAATGCTTCGAAGTATTTTTTGATTGGGCAATTGATAAAATTCTTTCTTCCTTTTTTGGTCAATCAAAAGTTTTGAAGCATTTGTAGCGTCAAATAGACCGCACCCAAAGACAGAATGATGATTACAAGCGCTTAAAGCGCGTGAGCATCCAAATCGACTGCAGCCTATTAAAGACCAACATTCTTAGGCCGGAATCAGACTATGCATTGAAAATTGATTAAAGATTAAAGATTGAAATTACACTAATGAGGACAAAGAAATTTTGGCTCCTTTTGTTCTGATAGGTCAAACTTCAATCTTTCAATCTTCAATCTTATTCTTCAATAATCTGATTTCGGCCTTACGGAAGTTCGCGTCTTTGTGAATATTGACCCAGCAAACGAGAATGGATTAAAATGGATTGAAATTTTTTTCTATTGAAATTTCTTTCCGAATGCGTATTTTAAAAATAGCGAATAGGTTTTTTTAAATTTAATTGGATTCAATTGGATTCAATTAGATGCAATTGGATGCAATTGGATTAAAAAACTGCATTTCTTATTCAAAATTTTGAATTGAATAGTTATCACAATTGTGTGTTTTTACACAGAAAAAGTTAATATTATTTTTAGATTGAAAGGCATAGAGATATGCTCCATGCAATTCCTATAATAAATGAATAAAAATGCATTCAGAATTGAAAAGCATTCATTTTCGTGAATCAATATTTCTGAAAATCTGAATCCATTTCAATTCTTTTCAATCCATTTTCATTTGCTGGATTGTGCAACACTGATGCGCACTGAGTGCAATTGTGTTGTTCCACTGTGAAAACTGGTACAAAAAAACCTGCACTGAGTTCAACTTTTGCTCCACTATCTTTGAAGTCAGTGAAAACCATTGAAAATTGAAATTGAGGTTATGTCCGTGCTAAGATATGATATGTTGATATGATATTATATTATTACATAATCAATGTTTCTAATAATACCTATGCAATGACATTTTGACGTTTAAAACTCTTGAAGTATAAACATTTAATTTTAAAAAATGTTTTAAATAAATTAATGAATCAAAATATTGTAAAATAAGTAATTTAAGTTTGAACATAGTTATATGTATTTTTAAGGGTGTTATAAAATAGATGTCAATAAAATAGATGTTTAATGATATATTCCATTGAATCGCACACACTAAACTTACATTTTTACTGCACTAGTGCAGTTTTCATCTAAACCTAACTCGGTTAGGTACTAAACCTAACTCGGCGCTAGTGTTGCATCAGTTTTCCCAGTGGAAAACGCTATAACATAACATCATAAAAACGCGCGTTTTTGGCGCGCATCAACTAACATCCATGAAAATGTGTCTTTATGCGTGCAACGAAATCAAGGGAATTGAACGGAACGCACCTGTATACGCTCATGTGTTGCACTATTGCGCATGCGTAAAAGAATCCGGTATAACATGGCGGTTAATGGTGATGCCGTACACATGCGAAGTGTTTGATGTGATGTATTGAATCACTTTTGATGTGTCGATAACAACCGTGACTGACCAGCAAAGTGGTCATCAACTATATATATATATATATACAAGTGAATCGTACAATCCGTGCTTAACGTGAGCACTTAACGTAAGTATTACACGATCCGCGAAGATTTGAGAGGAGGACACACTCTAAACTGTGCGTGTAGACTGTGTGTGACAAGATGTCCAAGCCGGATGAGAACGCGGATACCGGTGATACCGGGGATAACTCGAATGGGTCCTCGGCAGAAACCACATCATCCAGGGGCGGCGATTTTGAAACGAAGCTCGAGACAGATCGTAGCAAGCGATTCGATTACTTGCTAAAACAGACTGAGATTTTCTCACACTTTATGACGAACAATCAGAAGGATAAAGCTGGTAGCCCTTTGAAAGTTAAAGCTGGTAGGCCCAGAAAACAGCCGGAGATTCCTAAATCAGACTCCGGCGATCATAGACATCGTAAAACCGAACAAGAGGAGGACGAAGAGTTGCTGGCAGAGAGTAATGCTAGTGTGGCGCCTACTACGCGCTTCGAATCATCCCCTCATTACATAAAATCCGGTGAGTTGCGTGACTATCAGATACGCGGCTTAAATTGGATGATATCGCTTTATGAGCACGGTATAAATGGTATTTTGGCTGACGAGATGGGTCTTGGTAAGACACTACAGACTATCTCCCTGCTGGGATACATGAAGCACTTTCGTAATATCCCTGGACCTCACATTGTTATTGTACCGAAATCAACGTTGGCCAATTGGATGAACGAGTTTAAGAAGTGGTGTCCTACACTCAGAGCTGTTTGCCTAATTGGAGATGCAGAGACTAGGAATACTTTTATAAGAGACGTGATGATGCCTGGAGAATGGGACGTGTGTGTGACATCTTATGAGATGGTCATTAAGGAGAAATCTGTATTCAAAAAGTTCAATTGGCGCTACATGGTGATAGATGAGGCTCACAGGATAAAAAATGAGAAGTCTAAATTATCAGAGATCCTCAGAGAATTTAAGACCACCAATCGACTTCTTTTGACAGGCACACCACTTCAAAATAATCTCCACGAGCTGTGGTCTCTGTTGAATTTCCTTCTACCAGATGTATTCAATAGTTCTGATGACTTTGACTCATGGTTTAATACAAATAGCTTTTTAGGTGATAATTCTTTAGTCGAGAGGTTACATGCAGTTCTGAGACCATTCCTTCTGAGAAGATTGAAGTCCGAGGTAGAAAAGGGACTTAAGCCTAAGAAAGAGATTAAGGTATACATCGGCTTGAGTAAAATGCAAAGAGAATGGTATACCAAAGTATTGATGAAGGACATAGATATAGTAAACGGTGCAGGAAAAATAGAGAAGATGAGACTGCAAAACATTCTGATGCAGTTACGGAAGTGCTGCAATCATCCATACTTATTTGATGGTGCAGAACCTGGACCGCCATACACTACTGACGAGCATCTCGTCTACAACTGTGGTAAAATGGTGATACTCGATAAATTATTGCCAAAATTGCAACAGCAAGAATCTCGAGTTTTGATTTTCAGTCAGATGACAAGAATGTTGGATATTCTAGAAGACTATTGCCATTGGAGGTGTTTCCAATACTGTCGACTTGATGGCAACACGGCTCATGAAGATCGACAGCGGCAGATAAACGAGTATAACGCGCCTGGTAGCGAAAAGTTTATTTTCATGCTGTCAACTCGTGCTGGTGGATTGGGTATTAACTTGGCTACCGCCGACGTGGTCATCATTTACGATTCTGATTGGAATCCACAGATGGACTTGCAGGCGATGGATCGTGCACATCGTATAGGTCAACAGAAGCAAGTTCGAGTTTTTAGGTTTATCACGGAGAACACGGTGGAGGAGAAGATCGTCGAGCGGGCCGAAGTGAAGTTGCGCTTGGATAAGCTCGTTATACAGCAGGGACGATTAGTCGATGCCAAACAAACGGCATTGAACAAGGATGAGATGTTAAATATGATCAGACACGGTGCTAACGAGGTATTTGCGTCCAAGGATAGCGCCATTACCGACGAGGATATTGATACGATATTACAGAAAGGCGAGGCGAAAACGGAGGAGATGAAACAGAAACTCGAGAGCCTCGGAGAGTCTTCGTTACGCAATTTTACCGTCGATGCACCGACAGACTCTGTATATCAATTTGAGGGTGAAGATTATCGTGAAAAACAGAAGATCCTTGGAATAGGCAACTGGATTGAGCCGCCCAAACGCGAACGTAAAGCCAATTATGCCGTCGACGCTTATTTCAGAGAAGCGTTGCGAGTGTCGGAGCCGAAGGCGCCGAAAGCACCAAGACCGCCGAAACAACCGATAGTGCAGGATTTTCAATTCTTCCCGCCACGACTTTTCGAACTATTGGATCAAGAGATTTATTATTTCAGACAAACAGTCGGCTACAAGGTTCCGAAGAATCCTGAACTTGGATCGGACGCCGCCCGAATTCAGAAGGAGGAACAGCGCAAAATTGACGATGCTCAGCCGCTCACCGACGAAGAAATTACCGAGAAGGAGAAGTTACTGCTTCAGGGCTTCACCAACTGGACCAAGCGGGACTTTAATCAGTTTATCAAGGCGAATGAAAAGTATGGTCGCGATGATATTGAGAATATTGCGAAGGAGGTTGAAGGAAAAACACCGGAGGAAGTTATGGAATATTCGGCCGTTTTCTGGGAACGTTGTCACGAACTGCAGGATATAGATCGCGTGATGGCGCAGATCGAGCGCGGTGAGGCCAAGATACAGAGACGAGCTGGCATCAAGAAAGCACTGGACGCGAAAATGGCTAGATATCGCGCGCCTTTTCACCAGCTCAGGATAGCCTATGGCACGAACAAGGGCAAAAATTATACCGAGGAGGAGGATCGATTTCTCGTTTGCATGCTACACAAACTCGGATTCGATAAGGAGAATGTGTACGAGGAACTTCGTGCCACGGTAAGATCTGCCCCGCAGTTCCGCTTTGACTGGTTTGTCAAATCGCGTACCGCTTTGGAGTTGCAGCGTCGCTGCAATACTCTGATAACCTTGATAGAACGTGAGAATCAGGAACTCGAGGAACGCGAGAGGCAGGAAAGGAGGAAGAAGGGCAGCAATATAGGAACGAAACCAACATCGAAGCGAAAGGAGAATCTGCCGGCGCCCCAAGACAAGCCTAGGAAAAAGAAGAAATAAACGACTGAGTATATATGCGGCGAGCCTCACTCTGGACTCTTTAGAACACTTATCACGATTTTTGTGCGTTAAATATGACTGAAATACGGACCACGGGTATTCACACAAGGCGCTTTTTTCTATATTTAAAAATTACATCAATTTTTTTATTCATTTTCACTACAGACATACTCCATGTGTGACTCCAGACTTACTATTTTATATTCCATTGTAAACGAAATGTATTCTTAGGTAACGACTGCCAAGTTCATCAGGCCTCATCAAATTGTAGCGATACAAACTACTTTTTATCATTTTATCAATAATTGATCTCTGAAAATCGTGTTACAAAACTAAATAAATTTTGTCGATGCTATGGAATTGTCGATAATTACGCCGCAATACTTCCCGATGGACTTAGGCAGAACTTTACATTGCAAATGGTTTTCATGTGCTCACGGATGTCTGAAGAGATGAAAGATAGAGCGACAGAGAGAGAGAGAAAGAAACGTAAAAAAAATACACTATTTATTTCTCTGGATCTATCAAAACTGTAAGTTATTAGGTGTTGGAATTAATTCGTAGCGTTTTTTAATGAAAGAATGTTATTTATTTCACATGAGCATTAAAAAATACATTAATGAAAGTACTTCCCATCACTTGTAAAACGCTACGAATTAATTCCAACACCTAATATTATTGAAAATTCTTTTCCTTTGTTGCTCCAATAATTTTTAAAATTTATCCTGTATTTATATGTTGATTGAATTAAGATATTCATACAATTTATATTAATTAAAATCCTGTGTCTCATTGATATATTGCACAGGATAATTTAATTTTAATCGTAACAGGCAAATATTTCAAAAATATGCAATTTTACTAAAAAAATACTTATGAGATTTATTAATCGTTGCAATTTGATTACTTTCCACAATTGTCTGAAAAGAAATACAATTTTTATATGTTTAAGTTTTATACTGTCAAATACTGATCAATACTTATCGAATTGTATAGTATAGAGAAGGACATCTCCCTCTATATCAGACAACTTTTATTTGAAATGTTTTTTGATAAAATTATATATTTTTAAAATATTTGCCTGTTAAGATTAAAATGAATTATTGCTGTTTATATCATAAAGAAATTCTTTTTTTATGATATAATCTTTAAAAAAAATAGTGGTATAATGTATGATGATATATAAGTTGATCGATTTTAGCTAAACATTACTCCATAATATTTTTCATCGTATTCTCAATTTCAAATGCAATCATGGATTATTTTCAATGAGAAAAATTGGTGTTCCATTCGGAAATTGCAGCTTTTCAATACACGTCGGATCCCATAGCGTTTCTAATAAAAATGTAAACACTTAGATAGTTTTATATTTAAGTTTACATACACAGTACATGTCAAATAAGAATTTGCAAAAAAATTATTTAGAATATTGATAATAAATAAATCTTACTTACGGATGAAGGATGTTTTATTTCAACTGTACATGTATATATGTATATATAACTATATATATGTATATGTGGGTGTATGTGTATATATACACATATATATATATATATATATATATATATATGTATATATATAATGTTATACTCTGATATTTATGAGATTTATTGATCATCGCAATTTGATTACTTTCCACAATTGCCTGAAAGGAAATACAATGTTTGTATATTCAAGTTTTATATGTCAAATATTGGTCAATATTTGTCGAAACTATATTATACTTATTATATATGAAAGCTTAGTAATTATAAGCGTAATGCTCCAATGTTTAATCGCAAATATCAGAATGTATTGTGAAGAATGTGTTGAAAAATAGGAACATTTATGATGCTCGAATTTATTGATATATGAAAAAAATGTGAACGCCACATAGTCATTTAGATTTTTAAAATGAAGGTACTGACATTAGACAAATATTTATATTGTTTTCGTTAACTAACAAATTATGCGAAAAAATAATGATTCCAATATATAAAAATTAACCGAATGTAAAATTTCTTTAAACATATAAAAAAGGAGCATGAAACCACAGCACTGGATGTTGTTTTGAAATTTAATTATTCATTATATTAATAAAAAATCTTTAGACGTTTCGGCCACAATCTGACCATCTTCAGTAAAATCACAAATATTAGTAAAACGCAGAATTTACATATATCTGACATTGAATTCAGCCGTCGTTACTAATATTTGTGATTTTACTGAAGATGGTCAGATTGTGGCCGAAACGTCTAAAGATTTTTTATTAATGTAATGAATAC
>NW_011627311.1:437676-468301 GCF_000204515.1 Acromyrmex echinatior | reverse complement strand
ATGTTGTTTGTGAAATTTAATTATTCATTACATTAATAAAAAATCTTTAGACGTTTCGGCCACAATCTGACCATCTTCAGTAAAATCACAAATATTAGTAACGACGGCTGAATTCAATGTCAGATATATGTAAATTCTGCGTTTTACTAATTTTTGTGATTTTCCTGAAGATGGTCAGATTGTGGCCGAAACGTCTAAAGATTTTTTATTAATGTAATGAATAATTAAATTTCACAAACAACATCCAGTGCTATGGTTTCATGCTCCTTTTTTTATATGTTTTGATTTATAAATCACATTCATTAGAATTATTTATTAAAATTTCTTTGTACACAATGCAAAAGATCGAAAGATATGATGTACATTGTGTGACTGTACATACAACTTAAAAAGAAAACGTTCTGACATTGATTTTTTTTTAACCGTACTGAAAGCCTTAAAATTCTATACTGCATAATATAACGTCCTAATTGCATATTTTTATATAATCGTCACAATCGCTATTTTTCTTTCGATCGAAAGTCATAAAAATACAAATATTCTTAAAAATTACATGTAATCTTTATATATAATCGCTGGCAATTAATTATAAAAGAGAAAGAATTCATGTTGTATCAACATTTTTAATTGTGATCTAGACATGTGACGTGATTAGAGTATATTAAAAGGCAAGTATAATATATTATAATTACAATCATTACATCTTACTTTCACACAACTTGAAAAGTTCACATCTATAACGAGTTAAAAATTAATAGCCACAGTGCTTATATGCAACGTAGAAGGATTCGTGGAAAATTTACTTAAAACTAAAGTAATCCATTTTGTCATTCTATTTTTTTTTTCATTGTATTTTTTTAGCAATTTTTTTCCTTTTAGCAATCATTCTCAAAATCTATTGATAGTATCGGTATAATTCATCGGTTTAATCAGCGATGAAATACATTTAGTTTTCAGCAAATATGTATCCACGATGAATACACAATTCAATAATAGCATGTTCGTATATATTTATAATTATCTATGGCAAGAATCCGCTCATTTTAAGACATGTATTGCATTACATTCATATATTTACGAAGTTCAACTATCATTGAAAAAATCAATTACGTAGAACAGCAATTAAATATAAAAGAAGAATTAGAAATTATCGAACTGATAATCCGTGAAGTAAATAATTTTACAAATTACTTTTACAAGTTACGTTTCCCTGCAATGTGATAAGCAAATATAATATAAATCGCTTTCTTGAATCGTAAAGCAAAAAGGTGTAAAATTAAAGTTAAAAAAATTCAATACAGAATAAATAAACATCTGATTTAAATTTAAACTGTTTCGCAATTACAGCGTTCGGAAGCAATCACAATTTCCGTATATCTATGCGAACATCATCAAGATAACGAATTCTGAAATAAATCTAGAGTTTATATCATTCTATACATGACTTCCTAACGCTTCAATGATTATATTTGCGCTACATTTCAAAGTCTGCGACAGCGACAATAATAGGATAATAATACTGGCAAATTGTATGGCGGCTTTGAAGCAGACTTTTTATCCCTAGAGAGTGAATATTTTCTAGCGAATATTTTCGTGTTCTCATCTAAGTACGTATACTACAATATATTATTTAAAATCTACAATATTTTGTAATTATGTTTAGCAATATCAATGCTTTCATTTGACAGATACGTGATGCTATAGATGCACCTATATTAAATAATTTTTACAATTTATATCCTTCCCCGATTTTGATTATTCGATAAACGATAATTACACATACATTTTCGCGCGTTCGCGGCAATCAATTCTTACATCACTAGAATAATATTGACTCTTACTAACTTGTCAAACAATTATTTCTGGACACTTGAATAAACGTGCGGATAAAAATTCTTGCTTTATCGTCTAATATATATAGTACATTTTCCTATAGTGCAGTTGAAAAAGGATTCAGTTTACTACATGACAATGTTGCTATTTGATTAAATACATTTCAGGTATATTTTCATAAATCACCTCTCGTTCGCACTTGTCACTCTACTTTTAATGTAGATGTAAGAAAAAAAAACAACGTTTTTCACATGATTTGTATAACATAAATAAAGTAATCGCAACATTAAAAGTATACAATGAAATATTAAAAGTTCTTCGCACACTTACAAAGTAATAATGCAATTAAATAATTCTATTTAGCGCTATTTATATACAGTGTTCCATCAGAAACAGAGGCAATTAAATACATATTATAAAATATATAATATATAGATTTGAAAAAATTCAGAAAATAAGTAAAACATGATTGGACAGGACTACTCTTAACATTTAATACACGTTACACAAGTAAATACAAGTTACACAAAATCATTATGTACAACTTGTATAGCAATTATGAGAAGAAAAAATAAATCTTTGATCAAGATATTCAGATGTTCTGTTTCTGAAGAATCATTCTATATGAAAAAAGTACTCTTATATCTATATAAAATAAATAAACTTGAAAAATGTAACAGAACTATTATCAGAGTAAAATAAGAGGAATGAATATTAAGTCAAATGCCGAGTTTACAATAGCCAGCTTATTTAAATAATAAAATATTTATGTATTTTTTTACATAACAATTCACAAATAATTATCTAAATCAAATATATGTATCTCTTTTATAATCGTATCTTAACTATGTAAAATTAATAACGAGTAATCGATAAGTTCTTTGCAAAACCTTATCCAAGATGCTAGAAATCGGTCCAAGATCTCGGATGGAGAAAGAATTGATCAATCGCATTATCGTTATGATACCGAATTGTTCAAATGTGATTTGTTAATTCTTTCTCGTGCCGATTTTTAGTATTGTGGAGTTGACAAGGCTTAAAAGAATATTTGACTGTGGAAGCCGTGAACCGCCTTAACCGCCTTAAATAATTAATTGTAATCAATTTATCATACACAAAATAAGTTCTTCCTCATAAGTCTTTAGTAAGTATATCTATGATGCTAATAGGGATCTCACTAACGTATTTGTGTAACTTCATATATTTAAACTATAAACATGAAGATTTACTTAAAACGGCCATTGCACGCTCGATAAAGATATAATCTGCATTACGAAATAAAATATTAAAGATATCCATTTAAAGATTATCTTTATGAATAAATTCAAACAAGTAAAAAATTGTCTACTGCTAATGGTGATAAATTAATGTTACACGAAAGAGATTCCGAGAGTTGTGCAGGATGCATATGAAAATGAAACGTCAACAGAAATGCAAACGTTTTTAAATTCAATATTTTGTCTATACTTTTATATACGGATAAGATGGAAATGATCTAAGTTAAAGATTTAATCGAAAATCTCTTAGATGCCTCCAAGGGGGTGGATCAGGGGGTGGAGGCAAAGGGACTGGTTACGGGCGGCAATGGCCTCTCTTCCTACCACCTTCGTTACCATCCTCATCCTCGCCACCCCTTCGTACTTCCGTATAACGTTCACCCTTTACACTTACGATCTTATTGTCAAGATACCGTACCAACTTCTTAGGCTCCGTTTTCGGCGCGACTGGACGGTGTTCGCGACAATCGTCGTCCCTATCAACATAACTGTATCGTGCGATGATACGAGACTTCAACTCCTCATCGTTCAATCTTGCTTTGTTTCGACCGTTGGGCTGAAACAAATTAATGCCATTTAAATCATATCGCTTTTATGTAATCAAGCAACGTCGCTATAAAATCTCACCGTTAAAAACGTGAGATTGCTCACGATGCTTTGACCCGCTTCCTGACGATGTAATGCAAGTTGTGCGGCTTTCGCTATATCGCCTCCAGCCACTGCTAAACAATGCCTCGCTTCAGCAGTACTTGCCGCCGGAAACATCTCTTGCAACAGAGCCACCTGATGCCAAGAAGATTCCTAAAAAAAGTTACAATAGATGCTCGAAAATACATCTCGTACATGTCCACGTCCAGTGTTTCTCTTACTTCTGAAAAGTATTCTCCACTGGAATCGCTTCCAGCATCACTCGTTTCCGAGAGATGATGGACTCGCATTCTTTGTGTACCGGCCGGCAGTAAAGCAGCCAGACTAATGTGATTCAGCGGATCACTGTGAGACTGGCAATTCTCATTCTCCTTACTCTCCTGCTTCAACTTACTCTCTACATCGAGCAACCATTTCGACACAGCCTCTTTCTCGATAGTAGAAAATTCAGGAAGGCAGGCAGATACCATTTCGCATAGTCCGTCCACATCTAAATTCTCTTCCAATGCACTTTCTTCTACCATACTCACTACATAACTGAGCACAATGTCGTCTATTAAACTAAAACAAGAGGATATCTATTAATATCCTCATCATAGTCAAAAATTTATTGGACAAGAATCAAAATCATGTAGACATTTACAAAGCAGTGATAATCTGGTTTAATAAAAACAATAATTATTATTACATAGAATGTCATATAAATGATAATTCACATTGATTATAACATCGGTAGTTATTAATAGTTTACATCAATTAGCAAAAAGATACAGAACTGATTTTAAGAGGATATGTAAACGTTTGAAACCTTGTTACATTTGTATTACCAACTTGAAATGAGACAACTAATACCACCAGTTTATAACAAAGAATTATAGTAGATGTAGTTTATGATAAGATAGTGTTTATGATAAGATAAATTAAAACTTCCATCACTTCTTGTAAATAAAAATACATTTTAAGAAATTATTATAAATGTAATTATGGCTGCTTTCCTTTTACGAGACACAGTGATTCATTGAATGTTAAAGACTAGAGCTGCGTTATGTTTCATGTATGATACATCATTTATCCTTGTGCAATGAATAACAAGGATAAGTGATACATCATGTCATGCATGAAATGAAATACAGCCTTGAATGATATTTTGTATCAACTGTCTGCTAAAAGAAAAACAGTCTATGATTATTAAACCAGATCAATGAAAATAGTTATAGAGACAAAAAAGAAAGAGTCTGTACCTCAATTGAGCGGTGGGTACCTGCTTCCTAACGAAACTAAATAAGGCCTTCTTCACCAGTTCCTCCTTCTCATCCATCGTCCGACTCATCCTACAATCGTCAAATTACCGTTAATACGTATCCTTCGGTAAGGCTAAAAATATTCGATGAAATATCAACGATGTTCGGATCCGTACGACATGAAAGCAAACCTGACCAAACACCCTCGCGGGTTCCCGACCTTCGCGAGCGAGGCCGTTTTCAAAGGCTCGATCGCGGTCTCTCGCGGAGTCGCGGTTGATCGCGGTCCGACTCTGACTGGCGATGCGACGAAAAATGTTCCTCGCGCGTACGTGCAACAACGTTCATTGATCCTTTAATATAGGTTAAGGGAGACGAGAGGGCAGCAGGTCTCTAATTCGTCAACGGTCAGCCCTCAAGCGCCCTTACGCGCGAGATGCTCCGACGACGGTCCCTCGAGAAACGAGACAGAAGCGATTGATTGTGATTAATCACGCGGAATATTTGCATTGCATATAAGATGGGGTGAATAAGTCGGTAGGTAAATATATAAAAAGGATAGATGAACGGAAAGCATTAATAGGGAAAGCGATAATCGCGATTGTTTGGCGATGACAGAACGGTGGATCACTGATGGCACAAACCGCGCCGGTCGTCGCTCGCTTGCAAGACGAAAAACTTGATAGAAAACGCGCCGGTACGAACCTGACTCTGAAACCAGGCTACTTCAATCGGGACACTCGAGTTTGCCTGCAACGCCAAACAGAGAAGATAAATTTCGTATACAAACAACGCTAGTCGATTTGACAGTTTGACGAGGGGAGGGGTGGACGCGTAGAGTGGCGTAGAGATCCTCAAGATAGAAATCAGACAACGCTGACTACTCCGTGATTGGCTCTGCCATGTTGTTATGAAAGCGGATATTGAGAGAGAGAGAGAGAAAAGATAGAGAACGTTGGTCTACGCATGTGCAGTAAGTCTGTAAAGTTACAATATCCATTTTTAAAGCTGAAAATTCTTCCACAACTCACGCAGATTGTGTTTTTGTTATATACATATATATGTACATATTTAAAGATATCTTAAAGTACGAATTATGCTTTCTTTCCAATCAGAGCTGTAAGTTTTTGAAAATCCTTGACTGTGATTGGCTAATTCTTATGGTTCCTGTACACAGAACCCGACAAAGTTTGCCGCGCGGCGGAAGTTGTCTGCACTAATCAATAATTCTATGGCCGGTATTCATAGTCAAATCTTTATATTCGAGACCGTTCTTAAGTACAGTCTTAAGAAGTCACGAACCAATCAGAAGGCTGTATCTTAGCGTTTTAAGACATTACTTAAGACATTACTTAAGACGGTTTTGAAATAAGAATCAACTATGAATACTGACCTATGTTTTTAAATTGGCCTCACCTTGCAAAACTTCTAGAAATAATGTAATATTACTTCTGTAGCGCGGCAAAATAATCGTGGGGCCAACTTAAGCTAGTCACATTTTCCGTAACAGTGCCTAGTTCCACCGAGGGTTTAATCCGGATCAGAATATAAGAACCAACCAATTACAGTCAAGCATTCCTCTGTCGTTCGACTGTAACAAGAGAATACTCGACTGTAGTTGGTTGGTTCTTATATTCTGGTCCGGTTTAAATCCTCGATGGAAATTAAGCCAATAACAGTAAAGGACTCCGCACAATAAAAGCAACAGGAAACGGAGAACAAAGAATAAGAATTTTAACTTATCAGAAACTGTATATTCTACAATATATAGACCTGTTCTTTTTGGCTGAACTGTTGTGCAAAAATTCAGCCAAAAAGAACAAGAGCCTCATGATAGGTTGAAATTCTCTATTCCTTTTATTGTGCAGAATCCCTAAGGTTTTCGACCAATCTCGATTGTTGTGGCCGCAGCACAGACTTTTGCATAAGGGAATAAACCAATCAGAATCGTTCCTTTCTTCCCATTCCATGGAAAAGAAGAATTTCGATTGGTCGATTCCCTTATGCATTATGCGTTATGCAAGTGTCTGTGCTGCAGCCATTAGGGCTATTCCACACGAACTTGCATAGCCGCATAACATATGCATAAAGAAAATCATCCAATCGTATTTTACATTTTTCTTTATGACAGAAATGTGATTGGATAATTTTCTTTGTGCATATGGGGCGTTTTTTCGTTATCCAACCAGAAACTACCACAACTAAGGCCAGAATCAGAGTAGGTATTGAAGAATGAGATTGAAGATTAAAAGATTGAAGTTTGATCAATCAGAACAAAAGGAGCCAAAATTTCTTTGTTCTCATTGATGAAATTTCAATCTTTAATCTTTAATCTCAATCTTCAATGCATAGTCTGATTCCGGCCTAAAGCTATCTTTGTCTTTAGGAATCAGAAGACGAAGGTAGTCTTAGCCGTGGTTGCTTTTGATTATACAACGAATAAACGTCAATGGCAAGTTTGTGTGGAATGGCCTTTAAACGGGGAACATAGCTCTTGCATAATGCATAACACTTAAAGCATAAGAAATTCAATCAATCAGTTCTTTATTTCATGAAAAGGAAGGAAACGAAAGGAGGACTTTAATTGTTTATTAAAGGATTATTTTCGGACGACCGAATCGAACAACGCGTTAGCCGAAAACCTACGTTACGTTTACGATTACTGTGAGGTTGTTTTTTTATACTGACGCTTGACGCTCATTTTCAGCATCAAAACAGGTCACGTGATCAAAATTGACGCTTGGCGTTCGTGAATTTTGATCACGTGACTTATTTTGCCACTAAAAATGAGCGTCAAGCGTCGGCTTAAAAAGATACCTTAAGGGCCTTAAGGTTTAAATACCTATTGTAGATCCGAGCTCATGAAAAGTAAGCGGTTCCTAACGATTTATATATTTCAATAATATAACTTAATATAACTTAACTCAATAGTAGTGAATTCTAATTTTAATCCCGCTTCGCGGGAAAGAGCGACATTTTTTTCTACCAATCTTTTCATTTCCTGTAAAAACGCGTCGAATAAACCTAGTCATTCAAATTGAAGCGGAAAAGAACATTCTAAAAAATTATCAGTTGTCAATTTTAACGATTAATATCTCGATTTTCAAGACAGAACGACGTTTTTTTTTGTAAAATCTTTATTTTTACGTGAAAACAATTAAGTATATTTTTATTAAAATTTGTGGTGACCGAAATATTCTTAACATTTTACCCTAAAAACTTATGTTCAAAGAAAAGTATGTCTATAGGAATTTTAATTTGGGAATTTTTGATCTTTCAGATTTTCTTTCAATTAGCGTTTTATTTTTTTAAGTTGAATATCAAAGATGACATTTACATCTATCAACGCATCAACGCGAACAGAAAAAGCTTACATTTTAATTTACACTCGTATAAAGACTCGCATTTTTCTCGCGTAAAATCCTACATCTCTTTATCAAGACACTCTCTATACGTATAATAAAAATTTTAATATATTCAAAACTGCATGTTGCAATAGCCGTTTATTTGTGAGACGTATCATCATTCATTACAATTTACATCTATAATTCAGTCGCGTACAATGCGAGTATCGTCAATGACAATTTATTCGGCATATATCCAATATATAAATAATTACAATTCGCAACGAATCGATACATAATACATTATTATTTTCATTAGACAAGATAAGTTATACAACACAAGTCTAGAGTTTAAAAATTCAAATTTTTCACAACATAAAATCCACGTCCGCTGACAAGACAATCAAATTCGTTATAAGCGGACACTATATTACTCTTTTAAAAATAAATGCGCAATCTATAGCAGACGCTTGTATCATTTGTATATATACGAAGTTAATACATGTAGATATTTAAATAAATATACACATTGCGAGAAAAAATACGCGTTCGACTAGCGGAAATATCTAATGTATTGTACCTTCTTTGAAATTCTCCAAACTCTACATAATAAGATTTAATCTTCGATTAGAGATCTCATGATTACAACAGCGAAATTAAAGATAAATTTTCTAAAGTATTCTTAATAGATTCCAAAAATAACAATCTGTTTTATTTTGGTTCTTGATTCTTATATAATGACTCTGATTCAGTTTGTCGTTATAATGCATTTTTTCGCTTGAGTTTTAAAAAAACAAATTGCAGATATTCTTACACTAGTTTTCATTGAAATTTGTAGTATAATCCAATTATTACATAGATTTTAAGATATCTCTATATCTTATTTTACTATGTCACTTTCTTTTCTCTCAAGGGCTGTTTCTCATTATGCTCGATTTCGTTGTCCTCGCCAACGTCAGCGGAAGCATAATCAAGAGACTCTTTTTTATTATTATCTTTATTACAACTTAATTCTGGTTCTTCGACAATGTCTTGCTGTTGCTCTAGAAAATCTGTAGGTACAAACTCCATTTGATCTTCATTATCGTTTAAATCTGGCGGAGCTGGCAGTTCACAAAAATGTAGTCTCTCGTCTCCGTCGTTAATTTCCTCGCCACCTGGATCGTCTTCCTCGTGTAAACTCATAAGTTTTTCAAAGTCTGAGGAAGCTGTGACTTCGTTATTCTCTGAGAATATCTCCGTCGGGCTAAGAGGTATATCTAAAGGCTCCAGTTTTACAGTCGCGCATGGAGACGTTGGCGTGATGGGTCGCTGCAGACGTATTTTGGTAAAAGGTCTTGACTCTACAGATTCGGACTGTTGTCGCTTTTGCGCGCGCTTAGGACTAGAAGACATAGACACCCTTGAAGGTGATGTTTTATTCTCTTTGGATTCGGTGGTACCTCTAGGAACTACATGTTGAGACGACAATGGCTTCGTTTGAGGTATAAGTAACGGTGATTTTGTGTTCTGTCGATATAAAAGAATATAAATAAATTAAAAATTTCCATAAACATTGACTAATGTAATTATAATAAATCTGATGTCTGACTTACTTGAGATGAGGGACTCGGACCGGCTAATCCTTTCACCTGTAACGCTTCGGCGGCATTCAATAGTTGCGGTAATTTATCGTGAGCGACGTTGACTTCCCCACGGTACATGAATTTAACTAATGCCTCCACCTCCCAAAATTTCAAATCCTTCATTAGAATAATAGGATGTTGACACGGATTCTCCCGTAATAAGTCTGCCAAGTAGTCGCTGCAGGAAGATAAAATCATTTTATGACATTTCAGAGACCGCCCTTCACATGCCAGGGTCACATCGACGAACTGTTCTGTGTCCAGTAACGACGGGAAGCTATTCTGCATATTACTATGGTAACTGTTCCACCTTAGACAAACCTGAAACAGAAGAAAAAGACGAATTTAGTAGAAATCTCTGTATCGAATTATACTTTCATCTTATAACAGATATAACATTCGCAATGAATCTATGTATGTTATATACTTCTGTAGGTTGCTGATGCACGACATTGTGGGATCCTTGATTAGTTTGTCGCGATGGCATTTTGATAGTTGTAGGTGCAACTTGTTTCACTTTCAACGGAATAGTTTTTAATACGAGAGTCTTTGGTTGCCGTTGTTGCTGCTGCTGCTGTGACTGCTGTTGCTGAGGTAGCGGCGCTGGTGCGATGTTACGAATGTGAGGTCTCACTAAGGATTGCGTTGCGATCCTTATTGCTTTCGTACTTGTACTGCCTTGGGACGTTGACTGTAAAACTAAGACAAAAAAATTAATTTGTCATATGTGATATATGTAAGTCGAAAGAATGTCAAGAGCAATTTAAATAACGATGGTAATTAATTTAGATTTAAATTCTGATAATGTTGAATTTTGTAATTCTAATTATCTACTTGAATCATGTAGTTAGAAGAATCGTTTAATCAAAATCATTTCATTAAAAGTTGAAAAATTTAACAATGAATTTAATTAAAATTTCATTTCCATTAGAATTAGAAGTTGTACGATGCAAAGTTTAAAACTAATGCCCATTTCTACTAACGTAACTTTAATCAGTTTACATTTCTAAGTTCGAAAAACCAATTCGCGCGCGCAATTCAAGAAATACAAAATATGATATACAAATTTTTTTACACGAATTATTTAGAGCACTTAAGATCCAACTTCGATTGTCATTCGTTTCTTGCCTGTATTCATATTATAAGTAGTGGTTCTAATAAATCGTTTATTATAAATAAAATATTAAATATTAATTGAGAGAGAGAGAGAGAGAAAGAGATAAATTTATTAAGAAATAAAAATGAGAAAATAAATATTTTATAGTTGCATTTATTGCATGTAATAATCTTTTATTATACAATGTTAAATTGTAAATTCATATTTGACTAGTTGAAAAAAAATGTATCACAAGCATTAAAAAAAATTTTAATATTTCGCTCATTTGTTACAACAATACAACTTGGATGACTAGCCTAATTACGCCGTAAATATATTTAAATAGAGGATATGTTATACATTATTATACATTAATAATCATACAAAATAAAATATGAATATACGTGTACCTGTATATTTCAAATAACACATGTATAATCTTGTATTGAAATACACAGATATGCGTTTCAATCACAGATATGTTTTTCGATACACGTGTACTCGTATCAAAAATTATACGGATTAAAACATGGATATAAATATTAATTACATGTGTAACACGTGTATTTAAATAAACGTGAAATAGATCACTACTAGTTACAATATGTATTCGATTAAAGGAAACTAATTTCAAGCGAGAAGACATCAATGACATTATTTGTTGTGTACGAAAAATGCTATTTTAATTCATATTTTTCAAGATTACAGTTTTATCAATTACGTTGTAAAAGTCTTCTTCGGTCGGTATTCATAGTCGAGTAATGTCTTAAGACGCTAATGCAGCCTTCTGATTGGTTCGTGATTTCTTAAGACCGACTATTTAAGACAGTCTTGAATACAAGATCTGACTATGAATACCGACCTTCGTCTTTTTACATTAGGTCTCTGGCCTGTGTGTTACACCTCAGTGAAAAATCTAAACTTAAACTTGAAGAAATTTAGTTAGAAAGTACCCTAATGATACGGTATTTTATATTTACCATGATAACGTCTGCCGATCAGTCTGCCTCCGTGATGTACCCTGAGATGCCGGTGCAAATTTGTCGTGCCACACTGGCGCGGATTTGCGCCGCCTCTAACGACGACCGCCCCGCAGATGCGGCACTGGGCGCGCAATGGATCGTTAGTGCATAGATCGAAGTGTGCCCAGACCGCACTGGGATTCGCCATGGCACGTAAGCTACGCGCGTGGGAGCGCACGCGGTGCGTGACGCTTCCGTGCCGGCCAGACGATGATGACGAGGACGACGTCGGCGGCAATGTCGTCGGCGGCGGTGGCGGTGTCGTTGACGCAGCCGGCATGCTTGATTCGTCGAGATAACAGTCTTCCTCGTCTTCCGGTTCCTGCTTCATCGCTGGGCTCCCCCTGATATTCGCCGTGGAGGTCGTCGTCGTCGTCGTCGCGACGTTACGCTCTTTGATACCGCTGCGCCGCAGGTTGACAATGTTCGGTGGACAGACTCGACGCAACCCTCGCCTCTCTGAAACTTCCCCGAACGAACGATCTGATGAATTTGCGAGTCACCATCTCTTACCTGTGTCGCCGACATTTCTTTCTTTTTTTTTTTTAATGACGATTAATAATCGTCGCAGACACGTTTTATGACATCGAAGATTATCGTATTTTATCGGGTTCAGTCGTTACGTAGGTACGGCTCTACGCTGGGTAGATTCCTTATCGTTTAAATGTCGATATAATCGCCGCCGCTTTTTATAGGAACGCACGACTCACAGTAGCGCGGCATTAAAATAGGCGTCACACGCGCGCTAGGCTCGATGGGCAACGTCTTCATTCTGGGATAACGTCTTCATTCTAGATAAACAACAAGCTTAATCTTTATAAAAGAGGGGTGGAAGATCCGTCCGCGTAAATTTCTTAATTCCTGCCCTACTAACGATCATCACAGCTGATAAATGAAAATAAAGTGATAATAATGATTAGATTGCTCAACAAAATAGTAAGTGAGTCATGATCAATATTTAAGAGGTTTTAGCCGTCGCGTCGGTCGGACACCTTGGGTAATGCAACTTTTAAGCATTCTAACTTGAAAAGTACTTAATGAAAGAATATTTTATTATAGTGTTTTGAAAAGCTCTCGAGGTAAGCTACGAATGTGTAATTAATTATGAGAATATGCGATAAAAAATGGAGGATTCCGTTTAAAAACTATTCAAAGTGATCTTGACAATGTCATCCAAAGTCAAACCGATGTGTGATTGATACCATCTTATATTCCCCTCGAAGTCACATAACTTTTGTCTGAAACCTTTTTCAATTCTGTATCACCTTCTCGAAATCATCTGGGATATTCTAGGATATCAAAAATGAAACACCTCTATGTATATAGAGCCGTAAAAATCGGAACGAGAGATTCTTGAGATCATTTTGAGACGAAAATCTTAATATCAAAATGTTGAGAGAAAATACTTTTTTTTACATAATAAATATCAATAATTAGAAATATCAATAACTGTATTTTCGCATACATAATCTTTATATTGATATTTACAAGAGGTAATAATTAGCTTTCACTTTTGCGTCGTGCCATATTCGAACGCGCAACGGTAGTTTTAGGCGGTAATAATTTGCTAACCTTAAATGATTATAATTAAAAAATTATTGTAACCTCGACATTTTGGGATTATAATTTTCATCTCAAAATAATTTTAAGAATTTCTTCTTAAATATTGTTTCGATCTTTACAGGACACCCTGTATATATATTGATAAATAGCTAATCAAAAACTTCTTTAGACAAAACCATAAAAATTGACAGATATTTGGTCTGTTTTCTGTTTCTGCACTAAACTGTTTTACTGCACTAAACTCTTTTTTTTACTTTCGACAAATATCAACCGTATATCTATCTCACTTTAAGTTCTAAAAGTGTACACTAGTTCAGCCACAGAAAACAAATCTTGTTGTAGCATGAAAGTTCCTATTTTGAGTTTAATCGTATTAAAAAATATCTATTTATTCGCTTTTTAATAACTGTACTTTAATACCTTTATGCAAAGATTAATGAAATAAGTCAGTTAATGTAAAGAAAATAGTTTAAAAATAAGATGTAATTTGCAAGTATGTATATTGCAAATTGCATATTTTTTTGAGAAGTAGTAAAGTAATATAATCTTTTGTTTACATCAATAGATTCAACTCATTAGTCTATGCATTAAAATACAGTTGTAAAAAAATCAATAGTAGATAAAGATATTTTTTAATTTAATTAGAAACTCAAAATAGTAATTTTCAAATAATGCTACAGCAAAATCTATCCTTTTTTAAATAATTTTGTCTGAGGAAACATTTGATCAATACCTCATAATTTACAAAATATCACAGTTTCATCCAATTTAACTATTTTTCAAATAATTAATATGGGGTGTTTTTAATAATTTTAAACTTAATTAAATCCATAATTTAAATTTTAACGCTTTTACAATAAATTAAATTTTATGATTTTTACATTTCTATATCCATACAGCACAGAAATTTGCAGCAATATTGCTACAATGTTGCAACATTGCACGTTGCAATGTAATGTTTCAGAAATATTGTTTAAATATAGATATACAACATGATTTTAAGTTGCACTAATATTTTTAAAATGATGAAAATAAATAAATAAACTACTTTGAGCTTAAATACTTGTGTATGCATGTATAGCTTATGATTCATCAAGCTTTATCTAATATCAATCAATTTTACATATAATATTATTTACATTTGATTAAATAATTATGTATATAAAAAATCTTTTATCATGAATTACAAAGTATTCCGGTAAAAAAAATTTCACAGTACATAATCTCATATAACATTATATTCAATTTTACATTGTATGTAAATATATAGTTATGCACACTCTAATTACTCTAATCAACGTAATTATATAATTTTAAATAATGTCCCACTTTTATATAGAATTAAAAAATACATAAATTCCTTTTGTATTTATATATAAATAATATATATATATATATATATAAAATCATATGAGGCACACATTTGTATATTCCAGCTTACTATTCTGCATATGAAAATTAATAACAATAATTCGAAATCTTTTCTTCTTTAATTTTTCTAAACCTTCTTTCATTTATGAAATAAATATATTTTAACTTATACATCTTTTTAACAATATCTATTGACCAGATATTTTATAATTATACATCTATTAACATACGGCGTTTTCGGTTCGATCGAATTTGTATTAACTTGTGTTGGATTAATGTTTGTTATTGATTGACGTCACATATTCTAACAAAAGGAGAGCACGAAACATCATTAATTCAACCCAGATTGGTGCAAATCCGCTCGGGCCGAAAACGCCAAAACAGAGATCGTAGATCATCGAAGCAGCAATTATGATTGAGATGAAGCGAGCTAAGAAACAACTTTAGGATAAGTGACAGCTTGACGATGGGGAACATGAAATTAATTCTCGAATTTAAGAGGAAACGTTATTTTTATTATAATTTTTGTTCATGTGTATTTCAAAATATAACGCTAATACTTATTTAAAAAAAAAATTGAATTAATTAATTTTATAGCTTCCTCTCTAAATATATGTTAAATTGTAATGTTGCTGTAATATTACATTGCAATGTTTCCGCAACGTTGCAATCTTACAGAGATTTCTGCAACATTCCTACAATATTTCGGTGCTGTATGGGTAACAACTTTTTACATACTATAATAGCCTTCATATCGCTTGAGCGGAGCAAGGCAAACTACGAATTCGTTACGAAAGAAACTCGCAACATAATCGTTCTCCACTCCACACGCGTTCCCGCGCCATCTTTCCTATTTTCTTGTTTTTTTTTTTCTCCCGACACGAGCAGCCGTGCTATATCGAAAGCCCGCGTGTGCGCGTCATGCACGCTGCCGTCGCTGCCGCGTTTTGACGGTTACGTCGGTTACGTTCGGGTGCGAGTATATGAGAGAGCGTCGATGCATTTCTTTTCTCTTTCTCCGACACGTTGAGGAGCGTCATCTCACAACTCCACAATTCCACGGTCTCCACGTTATCGTCCCGTCCTCGTCCTCCACCTATTCGCATCGGTTCCCTCTCTCCGCGCGCGCGCTTTATACACCCACTCTTTGTCCCGCGTCGTTCGCGTCGTTCGTACTTGGTCGTTCGCGAGGATCGGCGCCCGGCCGGTTATAAAACACGGCGACTGTGACAAGTGCACGCGACACAGCATGCTACGAAAGCGCGATTGCCCAGTGCCCTACACCGGCCACTCGTATCTAACCTCATGTGACCGGCCGCGTTACAGATCTTCGAAATCGCAATTAACGATCTTTGATATCGTATCAAACATCGTACAATGTACTCTCGATCGATTCGCGGAAGCGCATCGTTATCTCACCTCTCCGAGTGTTCCTCCGGTTTTACTCGTCGCGATAATGCCACGGCGTGTTGCTCGCCGAACGATCGGACTGGACGGTCGTTTCCCGCGGCTTTGCCGACGGACGTCGACGACGACGACGACGAGGATGACGATAGACAATATCGTCGAATCCGTGGAGAGATCGACGGTCGCGCGTATCCGTCTCGCGCTCGCGCCTACTCTCTCTCTCTCTCTCTTTCTCTCTTTGTCTCTTTTGCTCTCCCTCTTCTTACTCGTTCAGCGTTCTCGTACGATACTTTATCCGCTTTATCCTCGTGAAATGGTGCAGGCGAAGATTGTCGGCCACGCGCCACCCTTCGACGGCACCTATATCCTGATATATCGCGCGCCGATCAAGCTCAAGACTCGCAAGAGATCGTTAACGTTAGTTTTTCGTAATTGCGACACGAATTGGGTGGTGGCCCCGTGGCTGACCGCGCGCGCGCTATGCCGCAGAGCGGGACGATTTTCTCCGAAGCCGAACCCGGGAGTGACTAAAATCGAAATCGGTGAACGAACAGGGGCGCGTCAGGACGCGCATGTGCGACGGCGTCGCCGGTCGTCGACGCATATTGTTCGTGCCGCTGCCGCCTGCCGCGTCTCTTCGGGTCTCTCCAGTCTCCGCTCCGCTCCGCTCGCTAGCGTGTGCCAGCGTGTGCGCGCGCGTGCGTCATGCGTGCGCCCAGCAGTCTCCCTGTCTCCTTCTCTCTCCCTTCCACTCTCGATCTGCCGTCTCCTCCCTCCCCCCTCTTCTCTCTCTCTCTCTCTCGCTCACTCGCTCTTTTTCTCCTCGCCGTCTGCTTGAAATTACTAACCGACCTGACGATGTTCGATCCGAAAGTCCCGAAACGCCTCCGTCGACACGCGCGAATTCCGTTTCCGATCGATCAAGCGTCGGCATTGTCGACCGACTCTATCGGCTCGCAGGCTCGCTGTTTTCAGTTTCCGCTTCCTCTCACTGGTTTGCCGCGATTGAGTTGGAGCGTTGAAACCGTAGAACGAACGTAACTCTTCATGTGATCAGAAAATATTATCACAAAATATAAAGGAGATAGAACACGATTCGATTTGTGTTCGATTTTTACTTGTATACGCGTGACAAAAAATATGTTAGTGTGCGTGCGTAGAATGAGCCGACGCTCGTCGCTCAACGGCGCTTCATAATACAGTAAGCAGAAACGTGACGGGAGCATTGTATTTTTGGAGCTGAACATAATTCATGAATGCGCGCGGATTCATCGCGGGAAGCGGACGAATGAGCTCGCGTCCGATACATTCGTAACATTTTACTTCATCTCGATCAATTTGAAGGACCACAGATAATGCAATGTGAATAAGTATCGCCGAGGGAGACGAAGACGAATTATAAAATTTACAAAAATTATCATTATGCGCAAAATGCCATCTGATAACAGATAATATTAGGTGTTGGAATTAATTCGTAGCGTTTTTAATGAAAGAATGTTATTTATTTCACATGAGCATTAAAAAATACATTAATGAAAGTACTTCCCATCACTTGTAAAACGCTACGAATTAATTCCAACACCTAATATGTTGGGATTTAAAGGGATTCCTAGTGAGCATTATTGAAAGGACGAATTCTTTAGATGATTTTTTAAGGACCTCATTAAAATCGCTTTAAAATGACAACAAATTCGTTCCTTAAGACATGTTTTAAGAGTCGAGAGGAGAGATTATGGAGACCTCTAGTCGGAGGTTCTTCATGCGCATTAAAATTGTGGCTAAAATTGCGTGCTAAATTGATTCAATTTCGCTTGTTCCTGATATCCTAATAAAAAAAAATTTGATATGGTATACAAAAAAGAAATGGTGTATGTTCTTAAGTACTGTAATTGATTTCATTGAAGCTCAAAAAAAAATGTTTTGTTCCGTGTGATCCTTCTCTGGTATGAGAATAGTCGAATTACATCGCGAAGTAGGCATAAAATTTATAAATGCGATAATTGTCCTTTTGACAAATTATCGATCGGATCATGCTAATCCGTTAATAAGTATATACATATTAGGTGTTGGAATTAATTCGTAGCGTTTTACAAGTGATGGGAAGTACTTTCATTAATGTATTTTTTAATGCTCATGTGAAATAAATAACATTCTTTCATTAAAAAACGCTACGAATTAATTCCAACACCTAATACAATACGGGCAATTATAACATTAATTATTTACATTCAACACTTGCCTAAACATTTCCTTCCGAATGATTCATTTAATAATGTAAATTATTTAAAAAATTAACGAGTAATTAAACTGATCAAAACTCTTCGGAAAGCGTTTATGTACATTCAGACCTACACGAGAATTATCATAGAATTCACAGAACTGTCGAAAATCGGCCAGCGTCTCATATATACCTAGAAAAGCGCCTTTCTCGGATGATAAAAATTATCTAAAAAATTAACAAATATTTTACATAATAAGAACTCTTCAGAAAAGATTTAAATACATAATAGATAGCGCGCGAGACTACTATGTTAGAGCATACTAGAAGACTTGGATTCGATCTCTGATAGGTCCAAAAAATTTTTACGCGTTCGTAGCTGCTCTTCAGCGCTCTGGCAAACCATCAAGAGTATCTATTGCCAAGAAAACTGTGGGAAATCGGTCAGCGTCTCATATATAATATATTTCTTGAAAGGCGCCTTTTTCGCACTATAAAAATTATTTAAAAAATAAACAATTAATTTATATGACCAAAACTCTTCAGAAAATATTAGAATACATTTGGAATTATACGAGAACTATCGTAGAACTAACAGAATTCTTCAAAATAGGATAGCGTTTCATCTTCGGTCCTACTTTTTAGGGGAAAAAATTAGAATAACATAATATTAATCACCAGAATTCTCTTTAGAACCAAGTGTCTTTTTAAATCTTACAAGAAACTGTGGTTGGAATTTTTGTTAAACAAAATAAGCTCTGTGTGAACCTGGCGTCTCATTTTGGATTTTTAGTTTCTCAGCTTTAATTGGCCGAAACTATTTGTTTAACCTATAGAACTACAAAACTAAACTGAAAATAAACTCAGAACTCTCAATATTTGATAAGTTTTCAAGTGAGCCAGTTTCACATATACGACGAACGTTATCAATATTTTTTTTTAGTTAATTTCATATTATGTAATAAAAAGTGCGTAACATTCTTCTTTTTAAGAGTAACGAATAGATTTCTCATTAATACATAAATCTATTTGACTTTATTTCTAGGATAGTAAGGAAAAAGAGAGCGAAACACTTACTCATAATGATTCATTATTTTTAATGTAATTTTTGTATGTGGTAGCATAGTATAATATTAATTAAATTAATTATACATATTAAATATTATTTTTTGTATGCACTGTATAACCGAATAACAATACAGATGAGACTAGTAGAAGAAGACCTTCATAGTACTACCCCTCTTTTACTCCTTGGCGCAAAATTAAGATTATTTGTCATTTTTTATGTTGTTAATACGGATATTCCGTTACATTTATTTACTTATTATTTTCAAATTATCTCTTATTCTCAAAGCACGACAGCATTGATTTTAAAACAGAAAGGGAGAAGCTCGCTCTGATTTTATAAATTAGTTTAAAGGGGTGATTGACAAGCTAATTGAATAAATAAAACAAGGCATTAATATATCATCGTCATCTCGAAGGCATAGGCAATGATGAATTATCAGTTCAAAAGTACAACTGTCGAGAGAATTAATATTTTTAAACATGAAACGATACTTTTTCAAAAGTATCAATCAAATTGTCAAAATTGCATTTTGGAAAATTACTGTTATATTTTGTCGTTGTATGACAACATGAAATCAAAAAGAATATTACTTGATCAATCAAATAATATATTCCATTTCATTAACGATTTTTAATGATCTGGTAGACTATTTGCAAGTAAGTCTACTTGCCTCATGCCACGATCTATTAGTTTTCAAGATTATAGCGAGGTTAAAAAGCAAACTGATGCATCATGCAACTGATGATCGAATGCAGTCAATCTACTGTGATGTTCCGCTTGAATGTATTTGACAAAGTGTATACTTGACATACTGCTAATATCTTGCTCACTATTTCATACATTATTTTTGTAATGTATTGTAAATATATATCGGATGAAACTTAAAATTGATGTTTTATCGTCATCAATTAGCAATTTATCTATGACTTTTTATATATATATATTTTTATTTATATATATATATTTCTATATAAATTTCCAACGATTCTAATTACATTTACATTTCAATGTTTACATTTTTGTATCGCATATTAGATTAATAGCTTCAGATAGTTCATTAAGTTGCCAATGCCTTCAAAATTTATCAAATGTTGATTCTGTGACAATATGTATAAGATACGTAGATATTTCATTAAAATAGGCTATAATTGTAGTGCAGATTTTTTTTAAAACAAGTCTTCGTAATGATGTTGATCTCTGATTATTCTGGTCAAAATATGTTTAAAACAGTTAAAAGAATTTCGTATATCAGTCGTAGTTTAAAAAAAAGCCATATATTTGTTGTCGCAACGGTACGTACTTATACTTGTTCTAACATCTCTATTATATATCTCTATTATGTCATTTCTACGTAATTAAATTTCTTGCATGTGTTTATTTCGAAGTCGATAGCAATTTTCTCGTCTCTACGCGTGACCGCGAGTCATCGTGCAGTCATAGCAAAATATCTATCTAGGTATCTTATGTCACAGAGTAAAAAGGAAAAAGAATGTCAAATATCGACTATATAAAAACACGACGAATTCTTGGCGCCGTGTTATGAGAATAGTGGTTGCTCGCGAGCGTTTTACTATACTGAAAATCGATTAGCTCGACTAAAAACGAGCTTGCGTTAACAACGATCGTGTGTGTGTGTGTGTGTGTGTGTGTGTGTGTGTGTGTGTGTGTGTGTGTGTGTGTGTGTGTGTGTGTGTGTGTGTGTGTGTGTGTGTGTGTGCCGATATAACTTTGGCTCCTTTCATTTATTAGAAATTGACATTGTGCAAAGTATATTGATGTACGATGACGCTAACGAAATAATCATGGTGATGCGCGTTTATTTTTATTCTAGTGTAATGGAACCTCGCAATGACGATTACGTCACTATACGGAACTCGACAACCTCAATTTTCATGACAGTAGCGATGGTTCGCATTGGGGCAACAAGAAATAACATCGGTAATGTAATAATAATTATTATAATATATGCAAAGTGTTTGGAGCGTACTTATATACTCGTGGGAGAAACAGTTTCATCAGATGGATACTTCCAATTGAATCATAACCGATCTCTTTCGAGAATCAAGTATCTGTAACCGGCGTTGTTACTTGTCGACGGTTATCAACATCGAAAAGGCCAATCGATGGATGTATAGGTAGCGCTTTATCGTTGAGGAAGCTGAGCAACGAGGTTGAAGAACAAATCGCACCTTTAAATAACGGCTCCTGGTTAACAGCTTTGTTTTACGCTGATTGCGATCATCGATCGGACTCGTTCTGAGCCGTCAAACAATCAAGCGGCACATACGAAGTACGATGGACAGCAGCGAAAAGAAGGCTCCTCGTGCTGCAGACTTGCGTAACAACAGGACTCGTAGCATTATTACTAGTATCCCGAGTTGCACGGCTTTGTGAAGCCAGTACAGTCTGTAAATAGATAAGCAAATAAATCAAGATTCGAAGAATGACATATAGCCTTCTATTTAAAAAAAAAAAAAAAATAAAGTTGCTAAATTAATTTTGAAGTCATGATTTATAAAAACATACATTTATTTAAAAGTTGTTTACCAAATAAGTGGAATAGAAATGAAGGAAAAGAAAACGTAGAAAGAAAGGATATAAATCTATAATATGATGTATACCTATAATATGATATATACTATACTACTATATACTACTATATTTTTATACTCTATAATGAATTCTAAAAAAAAGATATATATAAATTTTCTATTAAGTATTCTATTATGAAAACATTAAAATATTGCGAATGATTCAAAAGTTTTTAATATTGATTCTATTAGGTGTTGGAATTAATTCGTAGCGTTTTTAATAAAAGAATGTTATTTATTTCACATGAGCATTAAAAAATACATTAATGAAAGTACTTCCCATCACTTGTAAAACGCTACGAATTAATTCCAACACCTAATAACTTTCTAGAAGGTTTACTCAAATCTTGTGAAAAAGTTCTTTGAGAATTCTCGGATTTTTAAATATTTTTTAATTAAAAATTTTAGATAAAATTAGAGAGATTTTTAATATATTAAAATAAATTAGAATGCAGGCAATGAACATATATAAATGAGTGAAATCGATTCCATACAAAATAATGTCTATTATTTTCATACAAGTGAAGCAAAATCTAAGATACTAAGAGCAAAAGCTCATTATTCACTAGGATGTATATGGCATATTATTATTAACCAATTGTCAATAATTTATATTATAAAAAAATGATCAAAGAAACAATTTTTTCAGAAAGAAACAAAAGTTAAATTTAAAGTAAAAATCCAAAAATTATCATTCGAGTATCAATGAAATTCTATGAAAATCTCTAATTTTCCAAGATAAAAAAGATATCTTCTGATATTCATTCTTCAAAATTTTTCTGATAGTAAATATTCTGCGAACAGACTCTACGAAATAGTTCTTAGGGAAACTGTACTGTAATAAAAAGATTTAAAAGCGAAAAAATATATCTTACTTTGTGATGTATGAACGAGCAGCTGGCAGTGTGTCTGGACTCTCTTTTAAGATAAACTGTCGTATACCCAAAATGTAATGCTCCAAGTACGATGGCCAGTAAATTTCTCTAACGTCAAACATGAATGTTTCCCGATCCTCCGGACTGAGTTGTTCACCCAGTCGTCGTACGTTGTCGTCTCTAAAATTCCACTGTTTCGTACTGAAATACTCCAAACACTTGGCGGCTTTGGAAAGTTTCGTCTGTACGCGGACCATTATAGGCCGCGAACCCTTGAGTCGAGCGAGACTATCTAAGATATACGCAGGTAGCGTATGCTGAAATATCACGCACAATTTATTTATTAACATGGAGCTATGACATCGACCATCCGGATACCAGAGCGCATCGTTCACTGGGTGTAACCGACAATATTTGAATGACAGGTCGACGAACTGCTTCCAGGTTATAGGATTTTGCTGACCGGTGCAACAGTTATAAATCGGAATGGTGTCGGTACGCTGCGTAGCGGTCCTCCATGCCGCGCAAATCATTAGGTTGATCACAATGTCGACGGGCACCAGATCCGCCACCTTATCTTCGTGACACAGCATAGTTCTGCAAGAAACGCGATTTCTAAGATAAATTTATTCAAAAATAATAATTCACAAAGATTATGAGCCATCATGCTACTAAAATAACAATATCTATAATTCAATAATAAACTATTCTCATTGGGGCGCTGAGTGGGTCGCCACTTAAATCAGTGATTGACTCGTGATCTATGGATCCGGGTTTGATCCCACTTGCGCCTCATATACATGATTTTTCATATTCGCCGTTCGGATTCGGCGTTAAACTGTAGGTCCTCACGAGTGTTGACAAACTCTAAGGAGTAAGAATGCAAACTACTACCAAATGCAAAAACATAAGCGAGCCTCTGCTCCTCGAAGAGGCTCTAAAGCTAAATTGATACGCATGGTACTGTGACCCTTCACAAATAGAGTCAAATAGAGTCGAAAAATCAAATCCGGGGAATATACTAAGAAGAAGAATTATTCTCATTCTATTATAATATACTGATATTATAATCGTTAATGATGGCTAGTCGTCGTGATTACCTGAAGAAACCTTTCCCAGCGGCGGCGATAATCCCTGTGGGGCCATTGCAATTGTCCACCCAACCGGCAACTGGTTCTCTATACGACGACAGTACGATCGATGGCCTGACAATCGCCACCGGTAAAGAACCTTTTTCCCGCTGGAGCATTCGCTCGGCCAATGCTTTGGTAAATGTGTATGTATTTGGTCGGCTGGCGATCAGATTCGGTGTAAATTCTTCAAACATTTTGTCATCCATCCACTCTGTCAAAGCGATCACCTGATCGGGTTCCCGTCCTACCGGATAAATCTCTTCGGCAACATCGTTCCGATCACAATTGCAGTATGCCGTTGATACATGAATGAATGCCTACGATCAAACAATTATATTTATCGTACATTCTTATACATACACATTGCGAAAGGTATAGACTATGAACGCCCATCTTTTGCCTTGTGTCGATCGAACGTGCGCTCCTAATGATGATAATGCGTAAAAATGTGTTGAGAAAGTTCCAAACAAAGTTTGAACACTTAAGAAAAAGAAAAGAAAAATACTTTAAAAAAGAACAAATATCATTGTCTGATGATCAATTATTCAGTGCAAAAAAATTAAGTTGTACAAACTCACTGCTCGCTGACTGTTACATAAAACTAAAAGAAATCATGGAAGTCATCAAAGACAATCACTTGCGACTTTTCAAACGCTTCATTTGAATATAAAATGCGTATGCATAAAATATTTATGTCTTTAATTTAAAACATCTTTTAAAACTTTTATAGTATCACTTTGACACTTTCATCATATTTCATTCACACTAATTCATTGATTAATCTACTGTTATCATGAAAACAAATGAATTGTTAAATTCATGTGAGATTGTTAAATGATGAACGATCGGTGTATGATTTAGGATAGAATCGCGCGATATAATTAGAGTGCAGAGTACAAATACACTCGTACATAAACCGGCTCTATTTACCTTTTAAAATTTGTTGACACAAATCGAATGTATTTCATTCTATTAAGCAGAAACTTAGACAGATTAGTTGTCGATTAATTAAAAATCGATGTAGTACATCACACACGAGCAAATAAAACGAAGCATTCGAAAGATTTTCGAGAGTATATATCTCGAATGTGTATCTTTCGAGATGAAGTAGAGATGTAAACCATCCATAGACAAAAGACACTGTAATCTTTCGTAAAGAGCACATTTGTAAAAAAGAAATCACTACAGATTAATTTTTTATTACGCAAATTCGATTTACAACTGCAAACTAATCTCGACTCAATGTGGCGTTTCGGTTGAATTGAACGAATTAGAAGAAAAATAATCTCTTACCTCCACATTATGCATGCGATTGCACAATTGAACCAATCTTTTGGTGCCCAACATATTTATGGTAACCGATAGCTTCAAAGCCTCATCAAATTTGACGGTAGCCGCTGAATGAAAAACGATCGATACGGATCTTATTAACATATTTTGATCATCTGCTGAAATGCCCAATTCTGGCTCCGTAATATCGCCAGCAGGGGTTTGATTTTGGAAAGTTCGCCAGGAGACCCCCGCCGTAATTTTTCAAAAACCTGAAAATAATATGATTTTAATTTTTTCGAAAATGATCAAAATAAGTGATGAAAAAGAAAAATATTTACCGGTCCGTTTAAAAGTTCTTGTAACCTCTCTTGCACATTTTGACCCTTTTTAGGTCTCATTAAAAGATAGATGTTTTTGATATCCGGACACGATCTCAGTAGCTTCTCAACGAGAACCTTGCCCATAAAACCTGTTGCTCCAGTTATGAAAATCGACCTATCTCTGTAAAAATCCTTTATGGATGTGTACTCACTGCCAGCCATCGTGGCCATATCACTGTTTGCCGAACACGGGCCTTTAAAAAATATCAGAGATTAGAAAAAGACAAAAAATTTATATTTAAAATATAATTATTAATTTATTTAATTATTATTATGGTATATCCTACCTGAATTATTTCGTTCAATTTCTTTAAATTACTTTCAAATAGAAAGTATTTTACACTTCTCTGTTATCGTGAGAGTAACGTTGTCTTCCACGTTTCTACTTCCGTTTCTATATTTTTTACATGAAATCATAAATGTTAAATTTGACATTGAAATTCTATTGTAATGATACTTTTCATTTTTTTTAAGATTATAAAACATGTATATGTAAATAAAATATGCAATAGAAATTTAATTTTACATTATTTGACGGATGTTTGCATAAATATAAAAATAAAATATAAAAATAAAAATATATTATCTATATAAAAGATTCGATTTTGTATTCCAAGTACTTTAGTTGTTTCTTCTTTTTTTATTTCAAATAAGTTTCATAGTTTTACGAAAAAAATATGAAGCGTGCAACACTTTTTTTCAACATTATTAATATTTTTTAAATATTAGGTGTTGGAATTAATTCGTAGCGTTTTACAAGTGATGGGAAGTACTTTCATTAATGTATTTTTTAATGCTCATGTGAAATAAATAACATTCTTTCATTAAAAAACGCTACGAATTAATTCCAACACCTAATAATTATACTAAAGGGATGTTGGAGCGACGTCAATTATCACAAATTGCAGTGCAATCAAAATCTTTGAATTGATTTTACAAATTAGCAAAATTTTTTTACAAAATTAAAATACGCACAAATAAAAAATCCGGGCATATCGATTTCATAAGAAAATAAAAGAAAAATTGAAAAATTTATTTTTGGTTCAAAATTTATTTTTGTGTAGTCAAAAGTTGCCACTACGAATGCTTCGAAGCATTTGATTAACCAATCGGAAGAAAAAATTTTAATTCATCAATCAAAAAATGTTTCGAAGTATCGTAGCGGCAACTCAATCGCATCCATAATCACCTGAGGTTAAATTAAAGTCGATATTAGTGTTTTTTATAAAAATAAAAAAAATCAGATAAAATGGAATATCGATGATCGCTATAACAAAAATTTATGAATTGCGAAATTTTCGAATTAATTAAATATCCACCGTATTCACTAGATCTGATCCCCAACAACTTTTTCCTAAGCTTAAGATTAAGCCTTCTATAATGTGCTTTTTATTTTCTGTTTCTCGTTTTTTGCTATTTTTTATCTTGTTTTTTTTTGCTTCTTATTCGGTTTTTGTTTTATATTGCTCGAGGTAAAAGTTAACGAATTTCGGAAGAAACAGAAAAATGATTGACATCGACTGGCACAAACGACTTTCAAACAACAAGCGTCCAAAATGGTTACATTTTTCACAGATACTTTGCAAACCATGTACAACCTGTCACAAAAAAGTTGCAACACTTTTTTTTCGATTTTGGGTTTTGAAATCACAATCAGTTTTGTTCATAGAACGGTTGAACGTAAATGGTTAGATCCATAAGAATCAATCGCTCGGAGCAAACTGTATTCCAAAATTCATCGAAAAAAACAAATGTTACAACTTTCTATAACCGATTGTATAATTGTAATAGTATTCATAGAATACTATCAAATCAATAGAATATCAGGTTTTATAGAATATCAGATTTTGATGAGTAATGCCATGTTCATGTTGAGGCTCAAAACTTTTCAAATAATCCTCGTATATGTAATATATTGGGTCATCTAAAAAGTATCCGCGGTTTTTGTCACTAGATGGCGTTGACATCAACACCATCTAGTGACAAAAAACCGCGGATACTTTTTAGATGACCCAATATATGTATTTTATATTTATATGAGTAGTAGAAGTATTCAACGGACCTCAGATTATTTGAACAAACTATCTTCAATTTGTAAAACTAAGATTAAAAGCCTAGAAAAAATATATTAGTTTGAATGTAATTTACGTAAATATGTATGCTTAGCAAAAATTTAGAACAGAGGAGAGAATAATTGGATAAGGACAGATGTATGCGTTTGAGTGAGACAGAACGATATATAAGAAACTGAGTTTGGAATTAAAAAGTCTGTCAATTATTAATTAATCAACATCGATTAAGTTCGACCGTCGCTTCAGCATCTCCAAAAAATAAATTTTTTTATTTTTTTTTGAAATTTTAGTATTATAACAATAAAAAATAATTTCCAAAATTATAAAAATAAAATAAATTGAGCTCTCGAGATAAAAAAAGATAAAAAGTGTAATGACGAATAAGCAATAACCAACGCAATTGTTCATGCGTAATAATTAACAAATGTATTATTCTAAACGTTACATATAAATGAGAAAAATTGGACGTTTCGGTTCCATTCGAGCCATCAGCAATGTCCTATGATAGATTGTAATTAATCATACCGAATAATGTATGTTTAAAAAGCAAAAACTAAAAAATTATTTCCAGACATTTCCATTAGTGATATAAAAACAAATAAAAAATACTGATATTAAAATAATTTTTTGTTCAAGTCTTAAATCACTAGTAAAATATTTTTTTAATATTATTTTTAAATGCGATTTAAAATAATCTGTAATTGTTTTCGTTACTTTTTCATTATTTTGAAAATATATGCAATACATTCTTAACGTTACCTGTTTTATTCCACCAATGACTTTCCTGATCTTGCTTTGATGACTGCTTTTAATTTGTTTGGTTCTTGTGAGAAACGACGTGGTGGTGAGAGCTCTTATAGATAAAGATATTGCGTATGACACAATGGCTCCTTTTTAAATATGTATATGTTGTACGGTGATTCTTCAAGTGACTTGCGATTAGATTCAGTGTCCATCGAATTCATATCGTGTCCTTTGCTGGCAAACTCGTTGTCTCTGAATACAAAATAAGCGAGATCTTTTTCTGAGATTCCGAATTACGCGTACGTCATTTAATCAATAAATTAAATTTACTCAAAAAAATTTTAAAAAGATATATATTTTTTTAATTTTTGACATAAATTTAATTTAATTAAAATATTCTTGTGCACAGTCTCGTGTTATAATAGTGCTATGAGAAACAATATCTAAATACATTTATGTATCAAATAATGAGAACTTTTTTAATTGTAAAATTAATTTAAGGATTTAAATTATAAAAATTTGAAGTAAGATTAAATTTAAAAAATTGATAATTATAAGGGCTATTTGCACCACGCTGAATATTATGTGCAAAATTTGAATCACAAACTTTATTTAATAAACAATAAGATAGAAAACAAGACCGTTTATATTAAATAACATTACAATCCGAAGCGCCACTACGGTCTAAGTATTAAGATGTTGAACTAATATATATATTATTCAAACGAATGAATTAATTTCAGAAATAATAATTACGTGTCGATATGGTTGTCGACATTAACGCAATTAATCTGAAATGTAATAATCCCCCCAAAATTCCCCAAATTAATCTTAAAAAACTGTAATAAACAGTAAACTTTTTTTATTGTTATTTAATATAAACGGTCTTGTTTCCTATCTTATTGTTTATAAACGCGCGCTGAAATAATGCGTATAAACATAAAAATTTTGGGGGGATTATTACATTTCAGATTAATTGCGTTAATGTCGACAACCATATCGACACGTAATTATTATTTCTGAAATTAATTCATTCGTTTGAATAATATATATATTAGTTCAACATCTTAATACTTAGACCGTAGTGGCGCTTCGGATTGTAATTTTATTTAATAAACTTTATCGCAACAAACATTTCGATCTTTTTAACATGGTCATCATCAGTGTATACTTTCAAATATGTCTATCGGTCGGGCGAATAAATTAAAAATAAAAATTGATAAAATTACATAAGTGTTAATTAGCCAAAAGAACAAATATTTTTTTTGTTTTACACTATTTCTATGTATAAATATATTGCCATATTGATCTCTCATGAGATCATCAAATCGTCCAACTCAAGGATATATGGCTCCTTAACTATTGTCTCTTTTATGGGAACATAAACAAATTAATACATATAAAAAATAAGAGCATAAAAAATCACAGCACAAGTTATAGTTTGTGATATTTAATTATTATTACATTAATTAAAACATTAAACGTTTCGGCCACAATCTGGCCATCTTCAGTAATTCAATAATATTCTTAACACGCAGAGTTACATCTAGTTGACATTAAATTCAACAGTTGAGAGTTGTAATTAAATAAACATGTTCTTTTATATGTGAAGATGCTTCATACAGTAATGTTACAACGTCAATTGTCATATCAAGAAAAGTGTAGAACAAGAATTTCCAGATTCTAAATAAAATTGTATATATTAAAATCTTCTAGTCGGAATATAAAGAAATAGAATCATTACCTGTTTTACAGCAAAAAAACCAAACGATGAATCTCCAGTATTTCTTTTACACAGTTAGAATTTTGTCGTGACATGTGTTGTTATTTGTCCTATCATATAC
>NW_011627311.1:400609-427376 GCF_000204515.1 Acromyrmex echinatior | reverse complement strand
TTTCGAAGATGCAGAATTGAAGGCATTACTTGATTAAGACTCTTGTCAAAATCAAAAAGAATTGGCACGATCATTAGGAGTGACTCAATCAGCCATTTCAAAATGTCTCAAAGCCATGGGAATGATTCAGAAGCAAGGAAATTGGGTTCCGTACGAGTTGAAGCCGAGAGATGTTGAACGACGTTTGTTTGCTTGTGAACAGCTGCTTGAAAGGCAAAGACGGAAGGGCTTTCTGCATCGCATTGTGCGTTGACGAAAAATGGGTTCATTATGATAATCCCAAGCGCAGAAAATCATGGGGAGTTCCCGGCCATGCTTCCACGTCGACGGCCAAACCGAATATTCACGGCTCCAAGATCATGCTCTGTATTTGGTGGGACCAGCTCGGCGTAGTATATTATGAGCTGTTAAAACCGACTGAAACAATCACAGGCGATCAGTATCGAACGCAATTGATGCGTTTGAGCCGAGCATTGAAAGACAAACGGCCGCAACACAACGAGAGACACGATAAAGTGATTTTGCAGCATGACAATGCTCGACCCCATGTTGCGAAAGTGGTCAAGACATACTTGGAAACGTTGAAATGGGTCCTACCTCACCGTATTCTCCAGACGTTGCTCCCTCTGACTATCACTTGTTTCGATCAATGGCACACTTGGCTGACCAGCACTTCCGGTCTTATGAAGAAGTAAAAAATTGGATCGATTCGTGGATCGCCTCAAAAGATGACCAGTTTTTTCGACGCGGGATTCGTATGCTGCCCGAAAGATGGGAAAAAGTAGTGGCCAGCGATAGACAATACTTTGAATCATAAATGTATAACCAGTTTTTTACAATAAAGCCTCGAATTTCGGAAAAAAACCGCATGAGCAAAGTCATACGCTTTATATATTGATAACGTCTTCATTAAAATTGTCTTCCTCTATTCATTTCTATCAATATAGATAGACTTTAATCTCAGTTTAACTTAAACCTTATACCGAATTCAGATGAACGCATTATGCCTGTTTCTATCAATGAATTATTTTTAATCTTGATTTAATTTACTCTTCTTTTTCTAATCCTTGGGACTAGAAAAAGATGAAGAATAAGTTGAATCGAGATTAAAATTAATCTACAATTGGTAGAAACGGGCCTTAGCCCGCTAAATACAAATTTATTAAAGCCGTTATACACAAAAATTGAACGTAAAGATGTGTATTTAATATGTTTAATATAAATATATAAAAACGAATTAAAGCGCGAAATCTTCTTGTGAAAACTTTATTGTGTTATTTTTGTGAAATATTATGTAGATATTTTATAATTCGAAATATTTGCATTTTATTTTCACATTCACCCTATACAGAATAGGTATTCAAATCTTAAGCATTTCCTGAGAATTCCAGGTTTTTCCATGAATTTTATTCAAAATTCCAGATATGATTAGAAACATTGTACATTAGAGACATTCCTAAACAAATAATTCAAAAATTATATATTAGGTGTTGGAATTAATTCGTAGCGTTTTTTAATGAAAGAATGTTATTTATTTCACATGAGCATTAAAAAATACATTAATGAAAGTACTTCCCATCACTTGTAAAACGCTACGAATTAATTCCAACACCTAATACATGAGCATAACTTGTTTATAATGTAATACAAAATATAGTTCCTACATTACAAAAGATATATAAATAATATTTATAAGCAAACATAAACATAACATTTACACAACAAAAAATACTGAAATCTATTTTTCTAAAGCTTGAATTTGTTCGTCAAGTGCATCTACTTCCTTCTGAGCATTTTCGAAAATTTGAATTTAGCCAGTCTTAAGAAAATCGGTAGTCTTATTTAAGATGCCTTTTCGCTCGACTCTCATTTTTAGCGTTAAAACAGATAAAAATTAACGAACATCAAGCGTCAATTTCGATCATGTGACCTATTTTAATGCTAAAAATGAACGTCGAGCATCAGTATGAAAAGGTACCTTCAGTTGTACAAGTTAGCCAATTTCACTAATTCTGGTAAGACTTAAAACTATCGATTCATTGTAGAATCAGCATATACAGGGTGATTAACATATATTTCGTCACCCATCATGAGTAAATAGAGTGAATTAAATTGAGTCGAAAAGTCATCTACCATGATTTTTGTCTTTTGCAGTTTACGCAATAGTTAATGAGATATTAATTACTAAAAATTGCCAAATATTGATCTTGAATAATTTTTTACTCAAATACTATCAACTTTATAGAAAAACTGCAAGAGACAAAAATCATTTATTTTCTTCTCATAAAGTTCTAAGAATTTTTTCAAAATTTTTTATCAACTTTTTAGTACTGCATTTTCTTATTTTTACCAACATGAGAAAATAGGGTATTAAAAAATTCTGAAAAAATTCAACTCTCTTTGGATTCTTCTAATTTTCCCGAGTAGCTAGTTTTTCCGATAAATCCCGTTTACTCTTCGTCTTCATAATTTTCGCATTATTTCGGCGCCGGATGGACAATATAAAATCCACTTCTATAGTGCAACGTCCATTGGATAATACAATCGATCGCGATGCATAGAGTGCATAGACAGACGGCACCTATAGCCAGAAGCGGATGCAAGCGAGAGAGGAATTCTAGGTCACTGTCCTCACTGACATTGAGGCAATGTGACCGAGAGAAACCGAGCGTCCGGGTAATCCGTTACACCGAAAACCCGTTATGTGAGGAACATAGACGAGCGCGAGCGTGATCGTGACTTCAGCCGTGACCACGAATCGATTGGCCGAGAACATCAAGAATCGTCCCTATTTCTTTTCGACTATCACTCTCTTCGGCGCATTCCTATTCTTTCTGACGACTCGAAACGATAAACTAAACTTCTTGTCATAATAGTCACGCTCTCGTAACTTCATCACGTATACATAACCAGTACAACTCTTGAATTCGCGAAAATCAACGCTGAAGCTTGCATCAGACTACGCATGTTGGTTTGACTATGAGTTTCGCAAGTGTACAAATGAATGTATTGATTTTATTTATTTATTACCAATCGTATCGATTTGCTAATGGAACGGGTTTCTAACGGAGTTAAACGGCACAAATTAATTTCTTTACGATGATATTCTTATCATCCATTTTATATCCTTGTTATTAATCCTGACTGCCGCACAGATTTTTTTTTAGTTCTTTGATGTCACAGTATTGTATTTTATATATAATGTAATTTTAAATACATTTTTTTACATTAAAATACATTCTGCAATCAAATATGCTTTTTTAATAAAAACCTTTGGGTAAGTTCACAGACTAATGGAAAATTCTTCCAGAATTTACAATATTAAATATACCACATAAAATTAATCCAAATATTCTCGGTTCATTTACAAATTGTAGTAATACTAAGAAATATGTATTTATTCAAATTGTGATACACGCGGCGTTTGATAGATGTGTAGTCAATTGGATACACGATTATCAAAATGTTAATGCAATCCTAAAAACATAAATTACAAAATAATTTATCACCAAATTATGCTGTGCATCAAATGAATCATATCATCACTGTCACGATTTATGAGTTCCAACAGACGATGTTGAAAATTCACATTGGCGAACGACAAATAAGAATCTTGTAGCAACAAACTGCGAATTACGTAGGTATCCGTTCATAGCCTCATGTTAGCATAAATACTGGTCTACAATAGAAGTCGTAGCGGTCGTACACTGTTAAATATATAGGCTTTCTACAATAAGTTATTACTTAAGTTTTAAGTCTTAAATCATAAGAAATTGTCACATCACAGTCGAATAATAATTAATAATAAATAAGAAGAATAATTAATTATGATTGATTGATTTCTTATAGCTTAAGACTTAAAGCTTAAATAATGATTTATTGTAGAAAGCCCGTCAAATTAAACTTAATGTCGATACTGCTCCTATGTACTGAAACAATAGTATTTGACACTATACATTTTAATTATCGTTTTAGTAAAAAATAATGATATATTTAGTAGGACCAGTGGCGACTCACATTAAGTTAAATTACGCTATAGATTTATAGATTTAAGTGTAGAAAATAGACCGATCATAATCGATTATTGTTCTCATATTCGACTGTGATCGGTTAATTTTCTACCCAGCGTAAGAGAGCGTACAAATACACGACGATAAGCGTAAAAACCGTTTAACATCAAATCATTATTATTACTACTGGCAGCTACAACACGATGAAAAACTACGGTTTCCGCTGAACTACATTAGACGTTGGTACAGGTGTTGCAAACTTGCTCGTCTCACGCGTACGTCGACTGAGGAAGCACGAGAAATTATCATACCGCATGTTATTTACTTTACTTCACGCTCTTTGATAACCGACTTAAGCATGCGTGTAACCGATAACAGGACTCGAGATACTCTAATTTAAAAAAATATGGCAAAATTTCGCTCGAATAAACTTACGTTATTCCGTTGCGAGAAGGCGAATCTTCGAGTTACTGCAAGATGTGGTAAAACGCAATTGCACGACAGTTCATGTTTAATAACAGCCAATAGCACGCCAGCATCCGGTTGCGTTTCAAAGTATGTCAGCGGGACACTGACCACCAAAACGCATTCGAGCGTTGCTAAGACATGACTGGAAAGACATCCTTATCTAATTGGTATGAATGATTGGAAAAGCGATCGCAAATACCAAATAGCATAAGTGTGCAAATCGACTTTCTTTAATCGCTTTCTTTAAATGTTTCCGGTCGTGCTCAAAATCCCCTCGCTTGTATGCAACAGAAAATTTCTTTCGTATTTTTACTTCTTTCGCTTCCAAAAGTGTACATCAAAGTTATATTTACAAAAATAAACACGCGATAATACGTGTCTGCCTAATTGATATATATATATATATTTTATCAATATCATTACCCTCGAAAATATATTTCCTAATTGACTTTAACTTGATTTGTATTTTATATGAAGTAAATTAATATTATGCGATCAATTAATTACGATCAATTTAATAATTTTCTATCATTTCTATAAACATAAATTCGATGAAATACCGAAGGGCGATCATTATATACGCAAGCGCAAGTAGAAGTTTAAAAGTTAAAAAATTTGAAAACAATAAGAGAATGTGCAGTCTCTTTAGCATTAACTCCAAACGATGTACCGACGGGGACATGAAGAAATCCTCCGAGAATCGCGGTCACTATCCACGACCTACGTTAAGCTTCAAGACGTTCGATTCGATCTAGAGAGAAGTGGGTTTTAACACAACCGATTTAATGAGATGCGAATTCCATAGGTGCGTAATATAGTACTCTCACTTTTTTTTTAGTCTCTTAAATATATCATAATGATAGACGTAATAAAATCCGGATTGATCTTAATTTGAATTTAAATCTGTACGACACACACACACACACACACACACACACACACACACACACAAAATATACGATATTACAACGACAATCAACACGGGCTATGCGAAATACCTCAGAAATATATAGCACGTCCCTTTCTATTAAGAACTCTTTCGATGAGCTCAATCAATTATTTGATCAATGATATATTAAGTGACATAAAGAAAATTACTCATCGTCTGTGGCATGACGGTAGGCGGTATGTGCCATGTTCCAACGTGTACGTAATAAAATATTATTTATCGTCTTATCTATAGGCCTGCAAACTTCTGTTAAACGCTTACTCGCAGCTCGCAATTACACTGGAATTAATTAATTAAAATTTGGAGAGCTATTTTTTTTTTACTCACGTCATCATTTATCTCGGGCAAAATTTTTACTTACTCAATGGCCTCATGACGTGACTATCTCTTCGATTTGCGTTTGAGGAAAACCTGAACCACATCTGAAGAAGATGCCACAGGGTGAGAATAAAAATGCACCTCTCTCGACAAAGACAAGATGCGCAATGAATCGACTTTCTTCGAAGCGGGTCGACTAACGAAACATACACTGAGCGTATATGAAACTAACTCAAGTTCCTTATACCTGTCCAGCTCACAGAACGGAGCGTTTTCTCCCACTACAAAGCATTAGCAGACCTCAACATGGCGATACGTGCTGCATATTACTTTACCCTGTGCCACATGCATAGATAAATAGATAGGCTTTTAATTTCTTTCTTTAAAAAAAATAAAACAAAAAAACAACATATTCAATGTCATAAACTTTATTGTGACTTAATCATATTCTCGATTATTCTTCTACCTCTGCATTATTCATTCAAGATATTAAAGATTTGATTTTTATTCCTGCATTTTTTGAACTACACATGCTGCAATAAGTGAAACAAATATATATTTCATTTCAACTTATTGCACTAATTTAGACAATGTAAGAATAAAAAACAGAACTTAAAACTCATTTGTAGTTATCATTTTGTGCGCTTTATGTTAATTTAATTTGTCAATTTCATTGTCAATTTGTTTTGCATCGTGAATTCACTTTTTCGTATTGTTTATAGTTAGAATTTTTGTAATACAGGTGGATTTTTAGTAAAATGTCGAAAATTTGGAATGCCTCATCAGGGCCCACGCAAAGTTACACAATATCTGCATAATTTAGATAAAATATATTTAAATAAAATATTTAGATAAAAATTACATGTATATTTTAATGAAATAATACGGAATATACGATAATAAATCAAGAGCTGCATCTTCATTAAACGAAAAAAGATGAAATTGTTAACTTTTTGAAGTTACATTTATATCCAAGTTTATGTACATAAATCTTTCCAGGAATGTGACGTTAACTTTTTTGTGATCATTAAAAAAAAAATTTTTTTTTAAACTATTATAATTTTATTTTCAAAAAGTAAAGTTACATTATATATATATATATATATATATATAAATTAAACATTTCTATGGTAACTCGATTTACTAAGGCTGTGTTCCAAAAAATTTAATGTCATTACTGAAAATCTATGGTGCACATGACGTAAACTTAAATTTTCAATACTGACAGTAAATTTTGGAACATAGCTTAAAGAACCACCTTAAAATGATATTTTCAAGATTATTATATCGTTATTTTTTTCTCGTTTTGTTTTGAAAGATTAAAGAAATATCGGGATCAGAATAAATAAAAGATAATATACAAAAAGACTGAAATACAAATTATTTTTTTATAAATAGGACGGGATAATCGATAATCTCGGACGTCTCAAAATAAAATTCGGGAAGCGAAACTATTAACCCATGGCATTGAGACAAAAAAATTTTATCAATCATTTGTTTCTGTCAAGACTAAGGGCTGCCGCACACAAAATTTCGCAACAATGATCATAAGACATAAACTTAAGCCGATGAACCAATCAGGATATTGCTTTAAGTCTCTGTAATCTAACGGAAATAATGATAACAGAAATAGCAATAAACTTATCCATAAGGCAAGTTTCAAACCGGAAATTTTCCTTATTGCGAGATTATAGATAAATTTATTGTTATTTTCACAGATTGTAAGTTTATATAACAAAATCATCTCAAGGAAAAAACATGTACAGTATTAACTTATTAATAGTACAAATTAGTACAAATTCAGTTGTGTTAATTTTTGCTTGTGTTTTTTTTAATGATCCTGCCAAATATTAAATTAGCAAAGCTACTATTTTCTTAAAATGACACATAATATAGAATTGTTTTTGGTAATATAAATAGTACAAATTCAATCCTATTGATTTCTGATATTATTTTTCTTTTTTTTATTATTTTGAATTGGTCCTACCAGCTTAATATTAAGTTAGTACCACTACAATTTTTTTTGAAATGACATATGGTACAAAATTAAGCATACAATTTAATATGAAATGAGTACTTCCGAAAAATTCCGATAGATCCGATTTGATTTTGCTCATTTGGTCCTATTAGCTTTATAGAGCTTGGAATACCTTTAGATTATTTGCTCACTCTTTTTTATTCGAGAAGAGAAAAGAAAAATGAAAATTCTAATCTAATTTCTAAAATAATAAATAGATTTAACCCATTTTCATATGAAGCTTCTTTTATTTTCAATACTAACAAGAGAATTTGATTGTCAACGTACAATTTATTCCAATCTATTAAGTCATTATTAATTAAAATGATATTGCAATAGAATCCTAATTTTAATAAGTTTTTGACAAGTTGAAGTCTATTAAGTGAGAAATATGACTATAATGTAATTATAAAATTACGAGTGATGAAATAGTAAGAGTAATTCTAAGTTTCGCAAAACTTATATTATTTTTTTACGTAAAATAAAATAAAAATAAAATAAAAATTATTCTCAAGGCACTAATTTATAAATGTATTATATTACCATTATATGTAGGTATTCCTACTTAGGTTGTGTGCCAAAATTTACTATCAGCGCTGAAAATCTACAAGTATACATTACATATACTATACAGTTTCAGCACTGGCAGTAATTTTGAAACAGCCATTATTGAAATTAATCAAATAGATTAAATCGCATTTGCTAATCTTCTATTAATGGATAGAAAATACGGAAATATTCATCTCTCATAAAAAATAATAATGTTATCTAAAAGATGTTATTATTTATTGTGTATTAAGAAATTATAAAATATACAATGTTAAAAATAATAATATTAAAAAGATGTACACAGGATTAAGAATATCTAAAAAAAGATATTGTATTAAATTTCCTTCTTGCTTTCTTAATTAATTATAGCCGTAATGCATTATGAACGTTAGAAAATAGAAATTATATAAATTCTTTCCTCGACGTTAGACATTAAAATGATTTCGATTATATTGCAAACATTTCATGGACTGCATTAAATATCAAATAACAAATATACTTTTCTTTTTAATTAAAAAATAATTTAAAAAATAAGCTAATAGGAGAGTAATGCGAAAACAATACGTGTTGATATCATCACTCTAAAGTTTTGGAAGTGAAATTTCATTCCAAGTTGCGCCAATCCGACGAGAATGAATTTTACTTCACTCCTTCAAGAAATGAATATTTTCTAAAAAGTCAACTTTAATGATTAATATCTCCCTTTTTTGAGGTAAAACAAAAACAAAAACAACACTTTATTTTGTCAGATTCGTTCGTTTTATACAAAAATAAATCTTATAATTTCGTCAAGATAGAGAGGTTAAACTTAACATTTTCTGTCTTTCCTTTCGGAAAATAAAATTATTCACTCTCCACAGAGATTGAAAATTGACTCTCATTTGGAGTGATTCTTCACTCTCTAGAATCTAGAATGAATATTTAACTCCTACCGGACTGGCATAGCTACCACTCTTCTGAAGTAAAATTTCACTCCCAAAAATTTAGAGCGTAGATATTAATGTTGCAAACAATTATATTAGAAATTAAATACCTATAACGATCGAAGCTGAATCTTCAATATTTAAATAAATTCAATCTTGAATTACTGTATATGTAAAAACTTCGATTCGTTCCCTCGGAAATTTTTACAAATTTAAAAGTGACCATCTACATGCTCATACGATTAATGACACGACTAAATCTTACGCCTGCGTACGCAATTAAATTTGACGTAAAGACGAAATAATCTGAATTTTCGGAAGTTTTAAATAAGTAACTTGAAAAATAAGTAACTTTAAATAAGTAATTTTTATTCCATATTTCTGTGAAAAAAAAAACGATGACAATTGGATATATAGATCTTGACGTGAAGTGCGAGAAAGCGTAAATATTATTCAGCAAGCCTCCAGGAGGCTAATATTGTGGCATTTCAGATAAGTTTTCTTTTCCCTTTAAGTTTCACGAATTGCGTTAAATAAAAAACAATTGCTTTGTGAATTTTTATTACATTTTTCAGATATTAAAGTCTATAATAAACGCATTACCGTGAAAATGCACGAAAGATTTTCGTAGCGATATGCTACGGACTAAATCCACTTTCTCGTCTATTGGCTGGGCTATATCACAAGAACGAAAGATGACATTCGAGAAGATCTATAAGTCAAGGAGTCAAGCTAGGGCACGGAGAATATTCAATTCTTCGTCGGTTTTCTGATGTAATCATCGGAATTGTCTGTACGGATAGCACAGTCATTGTGACGTCTCATCATAGCTGTCAAATATGTTCCATCGAAATTCAATTCAATAGGCCGTATTACTTATTAGACCGATAATAGAAATGCAACCTTATGAAATAACATTGATTTATGAAAATGTTAACATATATTACATTAATATATATAACGTTAATATATAAATATATATAAAAAATTAACAAAAAGAAGAGCATAAAACCACAGCACAAGATATTCTTTGTGATATTTAATATATAATTACGTTTATAAATAATTTAGACATTTCGGCCACAATCTGGTTCATTTGGTCATTTTCAGTAAAATTACAAATATCCATAAAACACAGAATTTACATAAATCTAACATTAAATTCAGCGGTCATAAATATAAATATACATCAATGCATTCTTTCCTCTTGTAAGAGTACATCGTGGTTGCAGCGCCAATTATCATATTGCAAGTAGAACAAGAATTGCCAGATTCTAATTTAAAAAATTACAATATAATATCGTTAATATCTTCTAATCAATTTGATTAACATTAATTCGTTACCTGTTTTACAGACAAAATGATGAATCTTAAGCACTTTCTTCACGCAGATGGAAATTCGTCGTGACATTGTATATTATTATTTGTCCATACCTTCATATGTGTCCGCTATTTATATGTGCGGCAAAAGTTTAGATTATTCTAGAATTATTTTTAAGTGTGAGAGAAATTTTTCTTTAGAAAAGACAGATAAACATCAGGCAAACCTTTAGTGTCACTTTACTTATTGATACTACTTATTTGGCTTTTTATATATATCATCTCTTATAAACCACGTTTGTTATAATTATTTATAAAAGTTTAAACGTGTTTTTACATATTTATGCAGAGTTTCTGAAGTAACGCCCATTAATCATATATTCCTAATAAAAAACTGAGATGAAAAATCCTCTGCCATTTTGCAATTTCCATAATATATTTTTTTTGTTATCCAATGAACAAAATATGTAAAATCAACGTATAAGATAACTTTAAGATATTTTTAAGAATTCTTTAAGAAAGATTTTCAGAAGAAAAAAATCTTCAAAATATTTCACAAAGAACATTGAAAGATATCTTAAAATTATCTTATACATCAATTTTATCTGTTTATTCGGCAATCTTCAGAAATTATAATATTTCGTCAATTATTTCAAAAATTGCGAAATAGTAGAAAACTTTTCGACTTAATTTATTAAAAATAACACTGTATGATTAATGAGCGTTCATGCATTTCACGCCAAGATTCATACATCTTATTGTCATCGTTTTTATTGTGAAAAATATTATCTCGGCCGGGAATCGAATCGGCCCGGATTTCTTGTATTCCGTACGAACGTCTTAATCTTTAGACCACTAAATATTTTTCGCAATAAATTTATTAACAGTTTTTACATATTAACATCTTTATAATATGATGCCTGATTGAGCATCAAATTATTAAAAATGCTTGTCAATTTAATTCGAGATTACTAAAGTAATTTAATTGCGTTTATAGTCCGGAAAAATAATTCGGCGCGCAATTCGAAGGACTACAAATATGCAAGTACATACACAGTATATATAGTAATTCAAGATTGAATTATTTAAGCATTGAAGATTCAGCTTCGACCGTTATAGGCATTTCATTTCTAGTATTGATTGTGTTCTCATATATACAGTCTGAAATAAAGATTCTTAATATTGTTAATGTTGCATTTTACGTTGTTTATCGCGCTAATCTCCTATTAATCTAATTTTCTTTATTAATTTTTTTAGGTAAGTCTCTACAAAACGGACTTCTCGGCGATCAACTTAATCTTGACATATGTTATATTATCAAGGTCATGACCCTTCAACAGGATTTTGAACTTTTTACACGAAACAAGATTCATCGCACATCTCTTCCCTGCCTAAGGATTCACGACTTTCTACGCGAAACGAAGTTCACCCCACATTCTTTCCTTGTCTAGAGGAAACAAAAATTTTTTTTTTAAAACATTATTTTATATAATTTTTGTTTTTATAGCAGAAAATTTGTAATTTTGTAACGCACGACTTTTTACGCAAAGCAAAATTCATCCTATATCCTGTCCCTGTCTAGGGGTGCACGACTTTCCACGCGAAACGAGATCCACCCTCATGAAAAGTCGTTACTAAAAGCCTCTCTTAGTAGAGAAGGGGGAAAGTGGGGTGGACCTCGGCTTTGCGTGAAAGTCGTACGCCCCTAGGCAGGGAGAGAAGTGGGGTGGACCTCTCTTCGCGTGGAAAGTTGTGCGCCCCTAGACAGGGACGGGATGTAGGATAAATTTTGCTTCGCGTCGTTATAAAATCGTTATAAAATCACAAATTTTCTACTTTAAAAACAAAAATTATATAAAATAAGGTTTTAAAAAAAAAGTTTTTGTTTTAAAACAGAAAAATTGTTTTAGAGCAGAAAATTTTTGTTTCATATACTTGTAGTAGAAGAGACAATATTTCTTAAACTTATTTTGTTAATAACTTTTTAACGAATAACGAGTGACGGCTAAAACTTGTTGGAGATTGCTCAGAGTTATCTTGACAACAGGTATATGTCAAGATTAAATTGATTGATAAAATATTTGTTTTTGTAAAGATTTACTTTCTTTTATTTAAATACTTCCGGCAATATAAACTTTTATTTATATCTTTTTAACGTAATTAAAAATAAAAATTGCTTATAAAGGACACAATATCATAATTCTTGTAATTATAGCAATTATTACTGTAGAAATGTTGTAATAGCAAATGATCAGCATAAAAATATTATTAATAGCAATATATAAATTGCTTAAAATATACACTAAATATATCTAAAATGCATATATAAATGTGAGCAATATAAAATATGTGCAGCTTTAGAACGCTTTTTGATTAGGAAAATTCTTACAGTACATTTGTAATATAATCTATTACATTTTATCATAATTAATCCAGTATCTGAGAAAAAAATGCTTTTAATTTTGCAAACAATTCATACGATTGTAATGTTGCGTCCTGTCATCAATTAAATATTAATATATTGTTTTCTATTTTCTAAAATAAATCTATGACATAAAATATACAGTGTATACAAGGTCCCCTAATTAAAATTATTTTTTAAATATTTCTAAAGAATTTTTAAAAACATTTACTGATTGCGACTTTCTGCATCATATATCTTTTTAAATGAAATTAACACTACAATTTGAATAACATTGTTTAACAGTACATTTTTAATTAAAATCTCATCAAAATACAATTTGCGTGGAATTAATTAAAAAATGCAATTTTCTTATACTTTTTGACTTTTCAGTCGAAATTTGGTTTGCAAAAGTCTCTGTGTTTCAATCGCTTCTATTACAAGTGTTAATATAAACATAAAATTATTTCATTATGCCTTAATTAAGCCGATGGCACACGGTACTTATTTTCCTGCTAAATTCCTAGTTGGATTAGACTTAGAATCTTGCCAACATCGCAGCCGTTATATGGCAAGAATCTAATCTAACTAGCAATCCAGCAAAAAAATAAGCATCGTGTGCCGCCAGCTTTATTTTCGCTAGAAGAAAATCGGAACCTATTATTAGCATATCTCTCTCTCTCTCTCTCTCTCAATCGTAAGTATAATATCTATATAAATGATATTCAATTTCATAAACAACTTCTAGATATATGTATTTTCATTTAAGTGATTTATGTTTCTGCCATTAAACAAAAATTTAAAAAAACGCAATATTTTGTAATATATGAAAATAAATTCGCGAGGAAACATTTGATGAATGTTTATTATCAAACATCATTCATATGACCGTGTCGATTAACATAATATAAAATGACATCCCAAGAAGAAAAATACTAGCTGAAATATTGTCCCACAGATTAATTTAATTTAATTTAGTCTTACGTAATTTTATTTGATTTCATACGATTTTATCTAATGATAATCTTTGATCTCTAATGATATCAAATAATCTTCTTCACTATATGAAATCATAGTAAAATAAACGATTTTATCTAATATTGCATAATTAGTTCTCATAGTTGCATACGTAATTATACATCAGAATTTTACATGAATTTTATAATGATTTTCGGAAACTCTCTCATGATTACATTACGTAATTACTTCCTCCGGACATCCTACGATTTTGGAAACAATAAATATTTATATGGAAAGATTGTACAGTGGATTGCACCTTTAAAACGCGTATAGGATACGGAGCTGGCAGATTGTCGAGCGGCTACTGAGTTTCGTGACGTTAATGACTCAATGAGTGCATTCAGTACTACAATCGCTCACTGAGCATTTAATGATCTCTTGTACCTGTATTTAGTCTATATTTTTAAATCTAACGAATATGTCAATCAGGTGCAAGAGCTCACCAAGTGCTCAATGAACAGTTGTAGTACTGAATACATCTATTATTATCTCTCATTATCTATTATGTATTAATATGTATGCGTCAGGTTAAAACAATTTTGTACAAAAATGTTGTATTTACATTTTTTTTTAGCTTTCAATATTCACCTCTATTTTCATTTTAACTAGTTATTAATATTGTTTACATCTGCGGTTTCGGATGGATTAACTCCGAACATACATATTAATCTGACATAACCGATGATTTTAACTGACTGAGGTAACGAGGAAAAAGCACGACTGATAGGAATATTCAATTATCACATCTGATGGCGATAAGGTGTCGAACGAGATAGCGCTCGGCGAAGTCGACGGGAGGCGATAGAATATCGGGGGGGAAGACGAGGACGTCGCGACGCGACGGTGAGACCGAGGGCGAGGGCGAGCGCGAGGGCGAGGCAAACTAGCTGCAGCGCGACGAGAGGAGCGGTCGCTCCGCCCGGCTCAGGCGCGGTCGACCGTCGACGGCTCGCGCCTGTTACTCCGGGACCTCGTAACCGCCGTAACATAATGCGACGGCGAAGTGGTGTAATCTTCTACTTCCTAGCCACGATTTAGGGCCATTCTTCGCACAGCCTCGGCCGTACTTTAAAGCGGACCACCCCATCGAGGTGCAACGACAGAAAAAAAAAATGTATCACTCATCGCATGAACGAGAATGATAGTATTAACGTGGCAAATACGCTCTTTCGAGAAACTCTTAGACGAACACTCGTGCAAACAAGTCAAGGAAAGACACGAAAGCGGACAATTAGTAGATGATAGAGTAGGCGCGGCCGGTGTGGCGGCTGCTAGTGGTGGCTGCCAACGACGGCAACGGCGGCGGCGGCGGAGGTGGTTTTCTACATTTCCGCCTTGTATCGTGTGAAAATTAACGTTGCGCTTACCTGCTTAATCGTGAGTCACCTTCTCCTGTTTTGTGATATTCACGCTGTGTATGTCCGTCGCTGGCAGTATCGCCTTAACACAGAATCACCGGTTTTTCACGTACTCGCCGCTCTTTAGATAGCGCCCCTCGCGTGCCAATCGCGTCCGCCATCTTCGATGAACTGCCAAATACCCCTTCTCAGGCTGGCCAACCGCTGCGCAAGCTGAAGCTAGCTGTGTTCTGCGCATCTCGTGTGTTCGCTGCTTGCAAGTTACATTCGCGCGTGCGACGTCTCGCCCTTTTCTCATCACTCTATATATATATATATAAAATATTTATATTCGATTCTTTTTCTTCTTCCTCATCTTTATGTCGTCGTATTAAAATTAAATTAAATTGTCTTGTCAAATGTGTTTCTTACAAATTAGTAAAATTTTGATTACAAATCAATTGAAATATACGTTGCTCGAGTATTAAGGAAATTCTAAAGACGTCTGTTTTATCGATTAAACGCTTAATTCGTGTATAATATTTATTTTTTTCCTCTTTTACAAATTCGAAAATCCTTTTTCAGGATTAAAATATATACATTAATCCATGTCTATGAGGTGGAGCTTTTATATATCAAGAACGACAAAAACATCGAAATTGAGATTCTTCTTTATATCTTAATCCAATATGGAGCTCCAGAGCTACCAAGTCGTGGCAACATTTGCTTGAAAAGTTGTTCAATTTATACTTATAAAATAGCTGTAGTCTATAAAACTACTCAAATATTTATGATAAATATTTATTAATATTCATTTTTTGAAATGTTATATAGACATTTTATACATATTTTATATAATAAAGCATTATTCGAAATATTATTAAATTTTAAAAAGTATAAACTAAATATTTTATAATATTTATAATAAATGTTTATGATTTATGCAATCGCACAAAAATATTTGCAAAATACTTAAAATAAATCTTATAAATATTCATAAATATTTTGTAAATATTTTATAAATATTGTGTGCTGTCTGGATAGTTTGCACGAAGAAACAATATAGAATTTTTAGAATTGGACTTATAAAACGTTAATTAAAACGTCTAATTAAAACGTTATACGAAAATTTATGTATTTATGCGTGAGATATTTATGTACAGTAATATGTTAATGGCATGTAAGTCATTTGTTTTATCAATTCAGTAGAACTTACACACATATGATTTATATGTGATTGACACATTACTACAGTACACACTATTATAATATCGCACGCACACAGTTTCTAACTCATACATACAGTTTCTAACTAACTCATACACATAGTTTCTAACTAATTAATCGTTCATATTAGGTATCTAAGCCTAATATACTGAGAAAAAATGCTGTTGAATCAACAGCATCAGTCTAATTGAAAATAATTTTGTTAATTCAATGACAGTATTATAAGGAGATGCTGAAGGAGTATTACCGATAAAATTCTTTTAATCTTTTTGACGTTTTTGTTCCTGTCGAATTTCTTCGTAGTGCACTCCCCTTAATGAAACAAATATAATGTCATATATTCTTCAATAACCAAAATACTTACCTTAATTATATTATAGTAACAGTTGGAAAATTTTTTTATATCAATCATATATGTAGTCACATTAAATAAATATTTTATTATTTTAATTGCATATGAAATAAAAGTCTTTTATTATACAATTGAATTTAGTTTATATATATAATCAATTAAATTAAACCTATTTATTTAATTGTATAAAATAAATAAATATATATAAATCAATGTAGTGTCAATTTCGCACGGGCGCGTTACGGCAATACAATTAATCTAATACAATTAAATATCTCTTCAAGTTAATTAAAACAAAATTTACTTTATCTAACAATTTTTTGTATAATTTATGATCAGCGTATGATTTATAAGCAAATAGAAATTATATGTATTAACAACACAACTGGTTGATACGAGGGGTATCCAGAAAATAAGTTCCGTTTGTATTATACGTTTAGTAAGGTCGATGTATGAGCGAGCTGGCAACACAGCATTGAAGAGGGGAAGCTACCGAATAGAATGAGCGGTGTTCGGCGTCAGTAGCTCGTGAAACACGGTCAGGAGAGGTTATCAAAATGGAGTCCTCCACTTCGCGTCCCGCCACCTCCATTCCGATTCCTTCTCGAGTTGTTTTGCGCGGCATCATTCAGTTTCTTTTTGCTCAAGATTTTAAATCGGTTGATATTCACAAACAGCTTGTTTCTGTATATGGAGAGAGTGTGATGAGTGAATCTATGGTGCGGAGATGGGTCCGAAAATTTAAGGCAGGAAGACATTCGCTTGAAGACGAAAGTGGGAGAGGCAGACCCTCCCTTATCACGGATGAGTTGACGACAAAAATTGAAAATGCGATTCGCAATGATCGTCGTTTAACTTTAGATGAACTCCACAACCTTTTTCCAGAGATATCCCGAAGTCTTATCCATGAGATCGTTTCAGAAAAACTCGAATTTCGCAAGGTTTGCGCCCGTTGGGTTCCCAGAGAACTGACTCCTCTACACAAGGCCACACGAGTGACTGCAGGTAAAGAATTTTTGGACCGTTACATCTTTTTACGAAACTGAAGGAGTCCTTGGCCGGAAAACGCTTCCAAAGCGACGAGGAAGTTCAGACAGCTGTAACTAACTGGATTAAAGAACTGGCGGGAAGTTTCTATGCAGAAGGGATTTCGAAGCTTGTTTCCAGATATACAAAATGTATTGAGATTGACGGGAATTATGTAGAAAAAGACTAGAAGTTGTCAAGTATTATCCATGTAAATTTTAGATTTTTTCAATAAAAACTTTATTTGTAAAAAAAAAACGGAACTTATTTTCTGGATACCCCTCGTATATAATATAATTGAAATATGCAATTATCTAACAATGTAATTAATTTCGTTATAATTAATAAGAATATATCTTATAACTGATTAAAATACTTGATTTAAAATACTCTAACAATTTTTTTAATTATATAATTGTATAAATTATTTATCTAGATGTAGTATGCAACATTTAAATATTACATGAATCGTATGCATTTGATTTATAGGCAAATAGAAATTATTTTACATTGATTACACATCTGCTTGCAATCATTAATACATTTATTCGCGCAAGACATAAGGACGCCTCGAATAACAATTATTGAATGCTAAAGTGTTCAGACAAACATGCGTTGTAGCTCAGCGTTAATGTGTTAGATGTTATCACCTCAGAGATCTTAGATTTCAATCTCGTCGATACCGTATATATACGTTTTAAAAAATTCTAAAAAATATCTGATGCGTAATTGTAATTAATAACAAATAGACAAGAATTATAATATATAAGAAAGTAACAGTTAGCGCGATACTTTGTGTGCAAGTATAATAACAAAAGTATAAAAACAAGTATAAAAACAAAAAGATTTAAAAGTCCATTCTAATAAAACAATATTTTGATACGTATCCGTACGCGTTTCAACTTACTTCAAGTTATTCTCAATGGAAATTGAACATATTAATTCGATTTTGTGCAAAAAAAAATAGCAATAATCATCCCAGACAGCACACAATATTTATAAAATATTTACAAAATATTTATGAATATTTATAAGATTTATTTTAAATATTTTGTAAATATTTTGTGCTCTTAGATTATACAGGTCATAAACATTTATTATAAATATTATGAAATTTTATGAATGTATAGTAAATGCTATGAAAATACTTAATAAGACATTATAATTCAAATAAATAAAAATACTTATTAGAAATATTTATTTATATCTATCAATATAAATATTACATATTTAGTCTATATTTTAATGTTATTTTGAATAAAGTTTTATATAAAATATGTAGGAAATAGCTATATAATATTTCAAAAAATAAATATTAACAAATATTTATTATAAATATTCTGTGCTGTCTGAGATGATGCCAGGCGTTCACTATATCAAAAAGATTCTTTAGATTCATATCCCAGTTTACTGACCGGAAGGAAATGAGAAAAGTGAACTCATGAAGTATAATATAATAGAGTATAATAAAATTAAGGTTGTAAAAAATCATCAGATTATTATATCATTCATAATCAAATTCATGATCAACCTCTGTGGTCTGTAATAACCAAAAGTCTTCCTAATAAAAAATATTACTCTATTATTTTGGATTAAAATAGTTGTATATGGAAAGTTAATTTTGTTAATAATTATTAATTATATATATCACAAACCTTACAAAATCATCAAAGTTTGTCAATAGATCTGTTTTTTATTGCTGCTCTTTTTGAAAGAGAGATTACTATTTTGTTAGTACATACAGTGCAATAAATTGAAGTGGAACAAATATACGTTTGTACTTTAACTTATTGCACCGATTCAGAGTGCAGCAATAATAAAAAACAGACTTAATAATACGCCGCGCGTTTCACCGCTAATTCAAGAAATAAAATCAAATAATTACAATTAATAAAACGTAAAGCAATCATAAGATGTAAGCAGTAAGCAAATTGGTTAAGAGTAGAAATCATAGTAGAAATCATAAGACCAATAGTAAATCCAATGCTATTTCCTTACGTTTTTTATTACCATGAGCTGATGTTAGCTGATATTGAGTGTAGACGAACATGTAGCCCGTTTTCTGTTTCTGCACTAGACTGTTCTAGAATTCTCTTTCTCACTTTAAACAAATTAAACGTATACCTATCTCACTTTAAATTCCAAAAGTGTACACTAGGGCTGTGGTCAAAGTCTCGCTACAAATGCTTTGAAGCATTTGATGGACCAATTAGAAAAAAGAATTTTACAAACTGACCAATTAAAAAACGCTTCAAAGCGTTTGCAGCATCGTTGATCGTACCTTAGTTCAGCGACAGAAAACAGACCTAAGGATTTATGCATCGGTGTATTAGTCGAAATAATAATGTAGGAATCGAAATTAAATATGTCGGTAATTTATCGACATTTTTTTAGTTCTGCTTAGAACAGAGTGCGTTCCCGTCGAATTTCCTTTTAGTCTGCGTCACAGTATAAGTTATGTATTTCTACTGTGGCTGCGTTCGGATTCTCACCTGGATGCTCCCAGATGTCATATTATCTTTGTTGTTTACTGGACGTTAAACAAGGATGACATGACACCGAGGAGCACCCGGGTGGGAATCCGAACGCAGCCTAAGCACAGTATAAGTACTTATACTGCTGTCTAAAGTGGTTCTACAGTAAAGTATCGAAAATTTAGGGTGTCTTACCAGAGTCTATCTAAAATCACAAATATCTACATAATTTGGATAAAACTACGTGTATCTTAAAAATAGTATAAAATAAACAATATTTAATATGCAAAAGTAATGGAATAAAAAGAAATTAATTTTTTGTAAAAAATTACTTTTGTAAAAAACTTTGTTTTTGTGAAAATACACTTTGTCATTTCAACAACAAAAATATCTTCCTAAAATGACTGATGATTTATTACTTTTTTGTGACCATTGCAATCGTAATTTTTTGTAACTATTGTAATTTCTCTTTTTTTTTTTTTTTTTTTTTTTTTTTTTTTTTTTTTTTTAGAGAAAGAGAAAAATGCATGGTAATGTTTGTTTGCAGTTAGTCAACAAATCGCCTCCGATCTGTCATTGATACGTTAAAAGTTACATTGTCAACATTTTTTTTCTCCTATTTCGTCGGTAACCTATCCTAGAATTTTGCACACGTCAAGCTCGGGGTATTTCAACTTCATTGTATTAAAAATTAGTCATTTCTATGGTAACTCGATTTACTGTAAAACCATCTTAACGGGAAAGTTGCGTTGCTATACTGAGGTCATTGCCGGAGCTGGTAGAGTAATAGGTAACAGCAATCAGCATGTCAGCAACGATCAACAGTACGCTGCGACTGCCGTGGCAGGACTGGCAGGTGGCAGTTGGTGCCGTTGGTGCGTTGGTGGCAGTCGGCTGATAATTCGACAGTTACGAGTCGTGGCGTGAAGCAGTCTTTACCGTCCTTGGCAGTCTGTGGCAGTCTGATTTTCGTGTCGTTTGCATCGCTCGCAGTACGGCTCCTCGCCAGTCGAACTACTTATATTTGCTCTGCTAGCATCTATTGTCAACACAAGACTGTTTTGTCAAGTCGATTAATCGTCAATTAACGTTAACAATGGCATCGTACGTAACTGATTTTTACAATAGTAAAAGCGTTTTTATTACCGGTGGCACCGGTTTCGTCGGCGTCTGCTTGATAGAGAAACTTTTGAGATGTTGCCCTGATATCAAGAATATTTATTTGCTAATGAGACCGAAGAAGGGAAAGCAGATCATGGAGAGATTGGAGGAATTGACGAAGAACTCGGTAAGTGGCGCATTGAAACGCCTTTCAATGTTCTCCTACATTCTCGGATAGCCAAGATTGTCGAACAAAAGATTTGTTCTTTTTAATTGAATTTGTATCATTCATCTTTTCTTTTTTTTTTCAACGTGGAGAGAAAAAAGAGAAAAGATGAACCATACAAGAAATTTAGCTAAAAAGAATAGATATAAATTCTGTAAAATGTTTGCTATAAATTTTGTTAGCAGAAAAGCTAGAAATTTGATATAGAATCGGTGCATACAATGGGTGCGTTCAGCAGAATGCAATAATTTTGCAATTGTTTTATGATTGTTTCTGCTGAGATAGGATTATTCCTCTAAATCTAAAAATATAATAAGCGCGAAAAAACTTCCGACAGTTGCAAAATAAATTCTGCTGAACACAGCCAATATTGACAGAATGCTGATATAGCAATTTGACAATAAAGTATGAGGAGTAACAAATTAATGACACAAGTGAAGTAAATCAAAAATTTGTATTTTATTGCTGCACTGAATTCCATTAGAATTTTATAAAAGACTTAAACAGATATAAAATATCTGCTCTCTCTCTCTCTCTCTCTCTCTCTCTCTCTCTCTCTCTCTCTCCATAGCTAAACTAATATACACTACATTTAAAATAAAATATGCGTATATTTTAAATCTTACAAATGCAAAAAAGGAAATTCTAGTATAGTCAAACGCAGTGATAACAATATTGATATACAGTTTGTTGTACAGTTTAACATAGATTAGCAGCATAAGTAAAGCAAAATCTATGTTTGACAAATTCTGCTTTATTTCTGTTACCAATCTACTATCAAATTATGATTGTATTCTGATATATTTAGACTTCATCTTCCAATTTATTCTTCATCTCTTTCTAATGCTAGAATTGGAAAGAAATGAGAAATAAGTTAAACCTCGGTTAAGAGTTAACCATGAGTTGTGAAACTGGGCCTTAATGTTGAAATCTGTATGTTAAATGATAACTATAGATTTTCAGTACTGACAATGTAGAAATATCAGCTATATAATCTGATAGTAAATTAATGACAAAAATCAACAGGCTCTGTCAACAAAACACAAGCTTAATACGGATCTAGTTGATACCAATTTGCTAGTAATTTTTGATCAAATTTGTTACCAATCTGTTGATATATCACAGTTTACTTATCGAGTTATAATTCACTTCTACATAGGTCTTTAATCGAATAAAGGAAGAGAAACAAACCGATTTATTTAAGAAATTAATCGCAATTGCCGGAGATGTTGGTGAAGAAAATTTGGGATTGTCTTCACAAGATCGAACAACCTTAATAAATACAGTAGAAGTCATTTTCCATTCAGCCGCTACGTTGGACTTTGAAGCCGATCTAAAGACTACAACAAATATTAATTTATTAGGAACTCGCAGAATCGTCCAACTCTGTCGAGAGATTAAAAGACTCAAGGTAAACCGATGTTCTGAAAAAAAATTTAATAAGCGCTTATTCTTGCATTTTTGATGCGCTTATTCCTACAGATTTATCTTTATTTATTTGTTTTAATGTTTATGCATGATTTTCAATGTTTGCTATTTTAGGCGCTGGTTCATGTTTCTAGTGCGTATGTTAATGCAGTATTACACAACGTCGATGAAATAATATATCCTGCGCCAGCGGATGTAAATACAATTTTAAAGCTAGTTGATACACTAGATGATGCTACCTTAAATTCCAAAACACCAGAGATATTAAAAAATCATCCAAATCCTTATACATTCACCAAACATTTGGCTGAACACGAAGTATTAAACGGAGGTTTTCCAGCGACTATCGTTCGTCCTTCAATGAGTAAATTTTTATTTAATGGCATGATACGGGAGTTATATCATTATTATTTATGTTACTATATTTTAAAAAATTTTATATAAATTCAGTAGCGGGAGCATGGAAAGAACCAGTTCCAGGATGGACAATATCAAAGAATGGACCACAAGGTTTTATATTAGGTGCCGGTAAGGGTGTCGTAAGAAGATTACCAGTTGCAAAACATCTTATTTATGATTACATTCCAGTAGATATGGTCGTAAATAGTTTGATTGTTGCAGCTTATAATGTCGATCGTGACAGGTAATTCTGAAAAAATTTTGCATATATTGGGTCATCTAAAAAATATCCGCGGTTTTTAGATGACCCAATATTTTATTTTAAAGAAGAGACATGCACTTTCTTTAAATTATAATATTTAAATTATAATATTTAAGTTTTCTAATCTGTAATTTTAGCGACAAAGGGTTAAAGGTGTATCACTGTACATCTAGCACGTGTAACTCTTTCAAATGGGAGTTTATAGAAAAGGAAATTAATACCTATTTACACAACTATCCGTTACGAAGCGCCGTTTGGTATCCATATCTCAAATTTCTATTCCTGCTTATATTTTGGATGCAATAACACGATTATGTGGAGGCCGTCCTATGTAAGGACTCAATATTTCAAAATATATTAGGTGTTGGAATTAATTCGTAGCGTTTTTTAATGAAAGAATGTTATTTATTTCACATGAGCATTAAAAAATACATTAATGAAAGTACTTCCCATCACTTGAAAAACGCTACGAATTAATTCCAACACCTAATATATCGATTCGTTATGAAATTTCTTTTTGAATGAATATGTCTTTGTTATTTTTTCAGCCTAGTTCGTTTGCATACAAATATCAACAAATCATTAGAACGCCTTGAGAAATTTATCTTTCAAGAATGGAGATTTAATAATCCGCGCTTGTTACAGTTGCACGAATCATTATCACTAGAAGATCAAAAATTATTTACTCTTGATATGAGACCATTAATCTGGAAAGACTATTTTACAGATTTGATACAAGGTGTCAGAACATATCTTCATAATGAATCTCCAAAATCTTTACCGAAAGCACATTCCAAACATAAAATGTAAGTATATTTGTTGAATATATGAATATTTAATCAATGGTAATTACATATTTATAGCGATTGACATTTATATTTCAGTCTTACGATTGCTCATCTGGGTTTACAAGCTGCTCTATTAGGTTTGATTTGGTGGCTGATTAAAGTTTTATTTGCTACAACGTGGACAAAAACTGGTTTAGTTGTACCAATGACATATTTGCTATTTGATCAGTTATAAATATTAAAATATACTATATTCCAGTATAATCTAATAATCCATAAATACTACTATATACATAAGTACTACTAGTAATACTATATTTGAATATTTTCATTTATTCACACATACATAGAATATATATATTCATAAAATTTTTTTTATATACAGAAATGTATGCGTATACATACTATATGTTCTTTATATATTTATGCTTTTTATCTAAATAGGAACTTAAAGTATTTTTGTAACTCCTATTGAATAATCTGAATAAATATTTGAAGCATCATAATTAAAGAGTGAATTAAGCAGGATTTCATCAAAGATTTAAGAATGATTCCATCAAAATTAAAGAATGATTCCATCAAAATTTTATCAAAATATTAAAGTATATTTTTTCAATCTTTTTATTATTAACTTTTCAAGGATTGAAGTACATTATTAATTATCTTTAAAATGCTATATAAATGTTTTATTAAATTTTTGGGTGTTTAATGTAATGGATACGAATAATATTCACTCTATTATTTATACTGTTGCAAGATTTTATTACACCAATTTGTTACTAAATTTATTACATAAGTATATATAATTATATATGGGACATATTTTTAATATAGTTTTGTATAATTATATATGTAACCATTTATATAAAATTATATATAATATGAAACATGTTTTATCGGGAAAGAGAAAGATATTGGAACGAGTTGGAATAGACATAGAAATGAAGATATGGAGATAAATATAATTAATACTTAGATAAAACGAGTTATTAAAGGATAAATGTTTAAAGACAACTCATTGCAGTAAACAGGCTCACTACAAGCAGGTGTGCAAGTTGTGCATTGCATAAAGGCGTATTAATAAGAGGGAGTATGATAAATTAGTTCTAAAAATCCATTTTCCATTCCTAACACTAATTCCATGTACTCACTTTCTATCAGATTTAATTTCTTCCGAAATGAGTACTGTAAACCTTTTCTCTAACGTTAAAGGAATTTACAAATACTCAGATGAATGACAGTCGATTTAGATATACCATTGTCTATATTTTTAAAAAATAAAAGTTCTCTGTCACTTGTGCGTAAGACCTCACCCCATTCTCGTATCATTAAAATTGTATCACAAAATGACTTTTTTTTTAAATTTGTTTGAAGCTTTTACTATTCGAAGATAATGATATTCTCTATACATACGTATTATTGAGGGGAAGGGGGGGGGGATAACCAGGCATATTCAAAAGATAATTGCATTTGAAGATACTTTTAATATGTGCTAGACAAGGAATTCCCTGTGCCAGACAAGGAGCAACAGTACATTTTATAGCGTAAAAACGGTATTTAAAAATTCGCATGCTGGAGTGTCCTGTTTTATCATTAAATTTTAAAAGCACCTTTCTCATAACTGTGTTTATGGACTGAAAAATCCTTCTCCACAATTAAAGTATCGACAACAACGCAAAGCGCCAGCTACATTTGAATACGAAAAACGAAAAAAAATTAAAAACTTACAGTTTTGTTATCGGCTCCTGTAGTCAACACATCACAATATGTGTTGCATATAAGAGTTTCAGATCTTGCACGTTCATGAAAAATAGCTAGCGTATTGCGGAAAATCTAAACGAACAATCCCATGCTTTTAGAAACGCGGTAGGAGTTTTAGTTTAAGAGAAAGGTGCATCCAAAAATTTCGTTTGTATATTACGAGTGAAATTGACGTGAAGCCATGAAACTGAGCAGTATTTTAGTTCCGCGATATTCCGACAGCGGCGCTGTCATGAAAAGTGCGTCGCTGAACCATAGAAATGATCTGAATTATCGACCTACTCAGGCCCATATCAATCAAAACGTGCCCTGGTCAAAGTTTTTTCTTTTGAGAGGAAAAATAATAAAATAAATATGATATTACTTATTTCAATTTTGTTGAAATAATTTCTTCCTAAACAAGAAACATAC